>OY735218.1:8738057-9108057 GCA_963457665.1 Thysanoteuthis rhombus
TGGGTGCTACAGAGTGTTTGGAAGGTGAATTTCAACACATAAGGAACAAAGTGATTCGTGTTGTGCTACTTAGAAATGGCTGTTCATCATTTTGGTGTGTATCTTTGCACTGAATCACGATTGACTGGAATCATTGAAACTTTCGATCATCATTTGGTGCACGTAGATGCTAACCACGCCGGGCAGTTGTGGTGCTTCACTGACTTATAGAAAAAAATAATTTCAAACAGAAATGTCCGCTATGATTGGTTGAGAACTAGCATGGGCTTTACACAAACTCAGGATATTCAAAATGGCCAGTTATTTTTCTGACTGACATCTTTTATTTAAGTGCTTCTCATATTTACTTTTATTCTGAAAATATGGATTTGAATTATGTTTTTTTCTTTTGATTTCTTCCCACATGACACATTGCTTCTATAATATTTTTCAATTATATGATCTATTGCATAATTTACTTTGGTTGACTTAGATAAATCATTGAAACACCGTTGGACGGAGTAATAAGCCATCAAAGTAAAAACTTATTCAACAACTGAGAAAAATCATTCCTGATTTTTCAGTCACAATGATTTACTGGGTATCCTGACTCCAACTTCCATTCTATAAATTGTTTCCATCTGCAGCTGATAATATTTTATGACAGCAACATTGACGATAAAATGTTATATTGGTGATTATTCAGCCAATAATCCATTTTGATTCAATTTAGTCTGTTACATGAAGAGATAGAAATAACAATAAAATATTTTTTCGATAGACTGAAGGGAAATAAAACAACGGTCTCTAGCATATCAGTTAGCATTGAAGACTCTCCAGTTTTTGTTTTATCAGAGAAGCTTTTAGGCTCAAACACAAATAATTTAGATTCATATTTTTAAAACCAAAACCTTCGCGTCGATTGTATCAATTTTCACTTCAATCACCATTTTCTGACTGACTCATTGAATATTTAATTGTAATGTTCAAACATGCCATTTTTGCTGATACATTAGAACAGAGTCAAAGTCAAAGGATGTTTTCAATTCTTTAAAAAACTCCTCTTGATTTTTTTTATTGTGAAATAGTCACACTGAATATGATTCAAAACAAGGATTTGCAATCAATCAACTCTATTTCCCTTATCGTTTTGAAAGATTTTCTACGAATAATATAATCCCTGAAATCATTTCCAAAACACTGTAGAGTAAAGAATATTTGTTGATATTCTGTTCTTTGTTCGTCCATTGGAATTCTCCGTAATTATATCAACTGATGTGTATATGTATGCATATATTCTTACTCTGGTACATTTACCTTACCCGTTATACATTTAAGGATATTATCAATCATGATCAATTGCTTTCAGTGACACACTTCTCAATTATTCGCATTGATTGAACATAACATTACATAGTGATCTTTTCAGTTAAAAAATAAGGCATAAATTTGACATAATGATTCAACACTGAATATTCAATCTAAACCTTGTAATCCTTTTATCTGACATATTTGGTAAAATCTAAACGTAAAACCTCCGTGAAACCGTCTTATAAATATCATTATCCACTAGCTATATTGACAAACAACTTACCACTAGATTTTAATCATATTTCTAAAAAGTTGTAAATCACAAAGCATTCCAGTCGGACTTCTTGATGATTTATCAAGGGACGTACTCAAATATTGGATACAATGATAACAAATGGGTAAAATTTCTAACTGTTGATGTGAATAGCACTTGTGAGAGATCTCCTGAATAATATGCCCCGACTACACATTGTTCAATCAACTAGGGATAAATGAACTTTTTAATAATGTTCATGACGAGCTGTCAGTGATATTTTATATGATTTCAGTGCAGAAACTAAAAGATACGAGCGTAAAACCTATTTCAGTCACTGCAGTTCTGAGGATTCTAAATACATTGAAATTGATACGCTTACCGTCTCATTAGATATGCCGTACGTATCAATATTGGTATATTTGACATGTATGTCAAATTTAAACCATGGCTGGGGTCCATCAAGTAAATCGTATGGTTATTTTTATTGATAACATGGTTCGTTCAGCAGTGATACTTTTCAATATCTAAATGATGCTAGATGCACTTAATTGACAAAACAATAAGTTGATCTCTACAAATGTCAAGTACAATGGACACAAAGACAAAGACATGACAATGGGGGGCCAAAAAAAATGACAGAATTTTAATGAATGCACCACTACATATACTTAAAATAAATTTCTAATAATCCTAGAAAAAATAACAATTGAACAATCACAATCTTTTGATATAATAAGTTAAACCTTCAAGTAGGGGAAAACCCCACTCAACTTACAAAAAAGCGTATACAACCAATGCATACTTTTTACTCTTACATTAAACCCAACCAATCAAATTGCCCTAAAACAGAAAATCATACGTTTTGTAAATGACAGATTCAGGCTGAATAAATAAGGAGGTGAGGATATTATAAAGTTCATTATAAAAATAAGAATAGGTTACGAGAATAGCAGACAACAGCTCGTAATTGAGCTCACAGTGTCGATCCTTAGAGATATAAGTCGACCCTTACCCAACAATATAAAAGTAAGTATGACAAACTAAAAATTCAATCGTGTCTAGCAAATATCATGTTAATTTGATTTTACAAACAGATCCAATCGTTAATAATGGACAGTACCTCTACAAAAATCTCGTTTTGTATAAACATAATATTGAGGGAAAAAAATAATGTCAAAATCTGTGATCAAAACAAAAATAAATAAAATATTCTTCCCCAAACCGATCGGAGACGATGGACTGTTAATGCCATGTCCCTTCCTTTGTCCTCTGCTATTAAGTGCTGACAACAGACGCAAAGTAGAATTATTGCAAAATGTACAGTCAACAGGGCCCATGGGGATCTTGATAGGCCTAGCAAATTGAAAGTAGATTATGAAGCACTTGATAAGCAGAATAAAAAAAACAGCCAGACTTGATTACCTAATTACAGTGACCATCTCCTGGCGGCATATTTTCGGGAGTGGATTTCGATGTTTTCACAAATTTTTACAGGGTAATGGGCTCAATGCTTACAATTGCTCGACGCTTGTAGTTTGGTTAATCAAAAATAAATAAATGGATTAAAAAAAACATAATGCAAAATTATGGAAATGTTGACTTTCGAAATATCACTTCCAATATCAGTTATCAGCCAAACTCGCTTGGAAGCGTCAAATTGGTGGCTGTTTTAGTGATTTCAAATTGGAAAAAAAATTTTTGGTTAAGTCATGTTTATGTGAGTGCTTTCTGCAGCTAAAAACCGGGGAGGTAATCCGATGTTCAATTTACCTGCAAATAGCCTTGGGAGTAATACATTTGAAAAAAAAATTCTGAAGAGCCGTCAGAATATGAAAAGTAAACGAAAACACAAAAACTAACAAACCCTCGACGTCGGTGTGTGTATTGCGTATTGATCGGATTAACCTTTTCTTTTTCTTTACATTTTTTGAAGTTGTTTCATTGGAGGAAAATTTGCAAAAGATAAAAATCCTGGAAAAACATGTAAAAATCGTAAGTTGTTATCTTTTTTTTTATGATTACTAAGATGTATAAAAAGAGTTTACAAGTTATGAGGTAGACCATTCCTGTTTTCGAGTTTAATCGAAAGATTAGCCTTTATTTCAAATTTGCACAGATTAATATCAGAATAATGAGTTACTGTTAAAAACAGCTAGAATTTAAATAAAACGAATACAGTAATAAGAATAAAGATTGTCACAATTGCATGTACATTTCAAAAGATAAAACAATGAAGAATTAGAGCATGATGTATGCAAAGGTTATCCAAGCGTCTTATTGTCACAACGATTCTTTCGTGTAATTTTTGAACATATTGAAAAAAAAATGCATTGATGTTATGCTATAATTCAAAATCGTCATGATAAATTTTAATTGAAAAGATTCTTTGATTTGAAATTTAACACATGTAAAGTGTCTTTGACGGTCATTAGAAAGTATCATTAGAAAGTCATTAGAAAGTATCATTCCATTCAAAGAAGGAGATAAAATGGGATTCAACCCCAATTACTTATGAATAAGAAATAAATGGTGCACACTTCTCCCATTATATAACTTAAATTGATCAACGGCTCCAAAAGTAAATGGAATCAAAAATAAAAATGTAATGTGAAAAAATAAAATGGAAGCTAATATTTTCTCGTGAGTGTCAATACGAATTTCAGAGGATTTCATTTGTGACCGCTGCTTCAACTTTTGAAAAAAAATTGACGATTTTTGAATTATTCCTGGTTGAGGAATCAACTCTTGGTTCAATATGAAATGAGAAACTAAACAGAAGCGTCATGTACTTCTAAAATAGTGTGTGTGTATATATATATATATATATATATATATATATATATATATATATATATATATATATATATATATATATATATATATATATATATATATTACCTTCACCTCAACTATGGGTGATATCACATCCAAAACAGGCATGCCCTTTGAACATGTAATATTTATACATAAGTGTTCCTAAACTGTATCCAAAAAGTAAACCAACCATGTGGCTAGGAGTAATATCGTTTGTGACCATGTTTCCACACAACTGATAGCGAACGTCACTCAAACAATGGTTCAGCCTGTTCATTTTGTTTAAACATTTATCAATAAATTAGTTATTTAATAAACAAAAGCATAACCAACCAAACGTTATTTCCTTGCAAGTCTGAAGAAACTTACCATTCAATTCAGTTCAATAAAGTATTATGGATCATCATTGTTAATTTGTACAACTCATTCATACATTCAGATTATTTTAGTTGCCCTTCCTTACATCAGCTGCCAGTAAAAATCTCTACAAATCTGCCTGAAGTAATATTTCTTTATACAGAAGAAGTGTATAGAAAGTTTTCGTTACGAGGAAGAAAATGTAAATCTTCTGCAATTACCAACCTAACATTTTACAATAGAAGATGGACGTAAAGAGGGGTTTGATTTTTCTAACCATAATTTTGCAGGCCATTTTGGAATAGATTTCTTAAAAATCAGGGTAAAATCTTATAAATATATAACAATGATTTGAAATATTTGGATCAAATAGATCTGATTGGAACATTTTCGACACCAAATGCTGCTATGTTTTAAACATATCTGTCTTCTCGCACAAATTTTTAAAAAAATCAAATGATTTTTTGTAAATAAATCATTTAAATTTGAAAAGAAAAAAAAAGCATTGAACTACTTCAGTCTGGATGGAATTGGTCCGAAACTCCAGTGATGCTATTTGAGCTAATGTAACCTACCAAATTAAGGATACATTTTTTTACAGATCCGTAAGTACAAAATTATATTACTTTTAGCATGTACGTTTCTTTCTTCCGATTCTCAGTTTCCTTCTTCTTATAAAAAACAGAAGTTACATCATCACCAGAATTATTCCTTCAACGAAACATCAACGAAAAAGAAACATGTATTAGTACGTCAAAAGTTGAATAGACCGAATACAGAAATAATGGGACTCCTTTAAAAACTTTCAAAATCAGCTGAAGGAATATGACAAATACCATGAAAGGATAAAATATTCTGAAAAAGAAGCTCAAAAATATAGCCGATGTTGTGTTGAGTTAAGACTATGAAGCATATCAGGAGAGCCTATAAATTAAAAATGCCTGGTGAATGTTTTTCTCTGTACCTACCATTTAAATCCGTCTCAAATATCAATGTATGAGCTTTTTATTATGCTTCATGGATTATTATTTACAATGAATTTTAAAAACTCGGAACTATTTTGAAAATTTGTGAAGACTCTCTATGTTACTTGATCCAGTGTCATATGACCAAGTGAACAGTACTTGACCAGTTGTCCATGTTATTGGCACATTGGAAAACAGTGCAAACGTCTAGAAAAATCATGACTCATGCGTTTGCAAAAACACAAACACAATAGTAACAGTTACGAACGTTATTCGATCATTTGTGCACCGACTGGACGCTCAAAAAAACAGTAGATGAGCGTTTGCTTACTGACTGCAAACGGTTGATTTCTTAAGGAAAAGCAAAGCAGTTTTTCCCAATGTGATATTTCTCTCAACAGGGAACAAATCCTCCTTAAATTTGAATCGTTATGTAGTCCGTCATCGTTGTTTGGCATATACATTTCCAGAATGAATAATTTGAATTTATCCAAAACTTCAGAACATTCATATAGACAGAATGACACAGGATATTACATACATCTTTACCAGCAGTTTTGGTAGAGGTATTATACAAAATAAAAATTAACCGATAAGGGTCAGTTTTTCTGTGTTCATTTCTAAGATTCATTCGTGTACAAATATCTCATCTATAAATATATGCTTCGAGGAGGCAATCAAGAAGCTGCAATATTATGTTCATGAAACT
Source organism: Thysanoteuthis rhombus (assembly GCA_963457665.1). Lineage (NCBI taxonomy): Eukaryota > Metazoa > Mollusca > Cephalopoda > Oegopsida > Thysanoteuthidae > Thysanoteuthis > Thysanoteuthis major. The sequence goes on from OY735218.1 coordinate 8,744,449, forward strand.
AATATTACAATGTTCATCATTCATTGAGTTCATTTATTATAAATAAATGATGGTATTGATTCTATTCAACCGGACAAATATTTATTCAAATGCAGATTGATTATTCTTTATTATCTTTTTCTCCTTTTATAATATTTTTGTTCATTCAATTTGCAGATTTGATAACATCTTTACTATTTCAAATTTTTGCCCTCCTTTCAATATCGATATTTTTATGAGACTGGGGCACCGTATGACTGCTAGAACATTAGAATTGTTAATAGCAAGATTTGATGTTGTCTACATATATTTACTATACGTCTTACTCAACTGGAAACTTAACAAACCTTAGATATTATATTGAAAATGTTCGGTGATAAATGAGAGTTGGTGATAAATGAGAGCAACAAAGCAAATTAAGTACATTATATCTATATTATCATGTGTCTAACTCAACCCAGATGTGAATTGACATTGACCTTGGGTGGGAAATCCTCATGATTCTAATCAAAACGGAACTTTAAAAAAACATCAGATCTTGTATTGCATTATTAAAAAGGTTGTTTTGGGACAAATGAAAGCAATAAAGAATGTCTCCAATAACTGATGATTTATCGATATTATTTCATGTCTGATTCTACAAAAATCAACAAGAATTTTGGATTTTGTATTGAGATGGTTTGGTGTTGTCCAGAGACAAATGTCAACAACAAAATTGATTGATAATAACCTTGTATCCGTTAATGACAATCAGATTTTCTTGAAACAAATATTAACGGATCTTTTTTCTTTTTTTTCTTCTTTTGCATGCAATCCTTCCTAGTATAATTATCTTGCCAATTCTGAAGGGGTCCATGTCCATAGAATTAACACTGAATGATATCGTGATAAAGACTTTGTCTTTCACAGACTTCGTTCAGTGTTATCTTGCCCACGTGTCGCCGTTTAAAACGGAAATGGTAGACCCATATTAAAAATCTCGAGTTTACCTTGCCCAAATACCATATTCCATGACAACACAAATATTGTTGGGAGGTTTGCCACCTCTACAATCAATACATTTCCCTGCCTATTCTATGAATGTTTTTTTTCTGTAATGGACATTTATCATTATTTGATATCCCGACGTTGTCATGTTCTTGGAAAGCTATTAGAATAATTGCAGATACCTCCATCTAAATAGGAAAATCGTCTCTGATCGCATATATATACATATATATTCGCTGATGATTAGCCAGAATATTATCAGTAGTATTGTCTGGCAAGAAAAACGGTGACTGACTTGTGACAGATCAGTAAACTAAGATCAGATGAAGATTTGAGTGATTTTGATAAAGGCCAATATATTACAGCATTATTACTACATTGATGCATTCATGGACAGCATTACTTTTGAAACACTTACGTTTGGTTGTGATGATTATCCATCACCAGGTCCTGTAACAAGTTGCTGGAGGATGACGTAACCTGTTTTTTTTTCTTTTCTATTCTTGTTTCAAAATTATATGGTATCTGATTCTAAAATGTTCAAAAATACACAAGGTAATTTCTATTTGACATGTTTGTATGTATTCATCAAGATGGAATCAGAATACATGTCTATGAAACAATATAATTTCTGGCCTTAGAACATTTTATTTATTTTTCCTCCACAAATGTAAAGAAAAATCAATGGAATTCTATCCATTGTGTATATATATTCCTTTTTGAAATCATCTCCATAAATGTATTTATAGACATGTCTTTATAACTCTCCTCTACCTTTTTTGGCCACTGATTTTTTTTTCTTTAAATGCAAAAATACACCCTGGAATTTCTGTGGACATTTTTGTGTCCTCATGCCAGTTGGTAACTAATAACAGTAAGCACGTCTACATAACATCCTTTTTCATCCTTGTGAATGGTGGAGAGTATGACAAAATGCTTTGATAAAACTTTTTGTTTTGTTTCTATCCTTGAAATGCAACATTTTATCCTGGAGATTATGTTGATCTGGTTTGCAATAAGTTATCTGCGTGCCGGTTATTGATAAATACCAGACTGCATGTTTATATAACACTCGTTTATTGACGTCGATGGTACGAACCATAATCATGATAAAAGTCTCTTTATATTGAAACGAATTCATAATGAATTGCTTTATACAGTTATTAAATTGAAACTGGTATGTTGAACACCCGATGACGCATTCTTTAATTTGTCCATTTTGTTTATTCATTGACACAATTCACGCTTGTTTTTCAGATCTTAACTGTTTCCCAGTTAACGTATCTGATCGTTTATATTATTCCAAGAAACATAAACAAAACATTGAAAAAACATTGAGACTCAAAAGCACGTATAAACACTCATACTGAGGTCAGCAAAGATACACTTCCGTTTCTTAGAATTCTTTTTCTTTTTTTCTCCCTTCTTTTTCTTTCTTTCCCCCTTTATTCCTTTTTTTATCATTACTATCAACCATTTTATTCTTATTCGTACTATTCTTATCATTATTCTTATCATTATTATTAATATTCTTATTTTGTCATTCTTCTGATACTTATTCTTATTGTCCTCATTTTTGCATCATCATAATCATCATCATCATCATCATCATCATCATCATCATCATCATCATCATCATCATTACCACCACAACCATCACCATCATTATTATTATCATTAGTAGTAGTAGTAGTAGTAGTAGTAGTAGTAGTAGTAGTAGTAGTATCGTTTTTTTATTTGCATTCTTGCACCAGTTGCCCGATGGTTACTGCTGGATTTTGAGTGACAGCAAGTCTTTTCAAGTCTACTGCCCTTCTTTCTCAATTCTCATAGGCCAACGTAATACTACAGTTTACGGTTTCACATTGGTTGCCCAGTGGTGATTGTTTAAGGCTGAGTGACAATAAGTCTCTTCAGGTCTTCAGCCAACGTCACTTCTCTTTTTTGCTTGTCATGACAGTGCTGTGGTTTACATTTCCTCTTTCATTTTCCTCCTCTGTTAGGTCACTGTTAACAATTAGTGAGGCAGTCTTTATATTCCCGGCACTTTCCTCAGTATCTGCACAGTTCCCAGCAGTGCCGTGGTCTGTACAATTTCGATCCTTTCCATTATCCCGATCTCCTCCAGTCTCACCCTGAGTGTCTTTGGGACAGTTCCAATTTCGCTTACTATGACTTGCACTACCTTGGCTTTCATGTTCCACATCTTCTTCAGTTTTTTGCTAGATATTGCTGCTATTTTCCCAGTTTTTCACTCTCCTTCTTCTTTACTCGATGGTCTGCAAATACAGCCACGTCTACTTTTCGGCAGTTTTTCCTCTTCTTGTCTACGATTACCAAGTCCAGTCTTCTTGCCTGGATGAGGTAGTCAGTTTGGATGTCAAAGTCCCGGAGTAATATGTGTTGCCATTCCCCGAGGCTGCCCCTGGTCTGCGCTGACTCAACTTTTCTGCATGATTGAATCCCATTCGTTTACTCAGTCCTCAGTGTATCATCGTTGCTACTATATCTTGCCCGTGCTTATACTGCTTCTGGGCGAGTCAACTGCATTCACTAGTTATATGATTTATGGTCTCATCTCTTTCACTGCACAACCGGCACTTGCTGTTTATCTGTGTTCTGTTGATTTTTTTTTTATAGTATGTCCTGATGTTTCGTTTTGAGTTGCCATGATGCACGATTCTTTCTCTCTCTTCAGGTATCTTTTTTGTAACCATGTCCATGATCTCTCATGTACCACATCTTGTATCTGTCTTTTAAACTCACTGTACAATTTATTTCCCCATTCTCTTTCCTTGTTTATGGTGCTATTCCATTAGTTTCTACTTTGTTGTTTGTTTTGCTGTTTTGTGCACTCTTTATGACTCTTTCACTGTTTGCTTGCACGTACTTTTTTGATCTGTTTTAGCACTTTTGACACGGTCCTCTACGCTGATGAATCCCCTGACACCTTCTTTTCTTTTAACGTATAGTCTATCTCAGGGGTGGGAAGCGATGTGCTCTGTCATAAATTTCCTTGTTTGCCGGTCCATGGATTGGAGTTCTCCCTTTGTCCATACTAGGAATGGTCCCGTGTATCTCACTACTGATACAGTCTAGGCATTCATTCCTTTTATTAGATCTCTGCTGTTTTTTTAAATCTCTAATGTTTGCTTATCATTCAAAGGTATACTCTCTTTATTTTATCGTTCATCTTTTCCCTTTTTATTGTGTCACATTCCAGGATACCAAGATATTTGTATCGATCTTATGCAGTTAGTGCTATAATCTTACAGTTGTTCGATTCCTTCAGCCCCTGTGAGCTTCTCTTTGTGCATTACCATAATTGCACATTTTTCTATTCCAAATTCTATACCGATGTAATCACAGTATTCTTTTACTTCGTTGAACAGCATCTCAAGCTCTCCCCTGTTTTTCGTAAACATTATTATTATTATTATTATTATTATTATTATTATTATTATTATTATTATTATTATTATTATTATTTGGAATCTCACACCAGTTGCCTGGTGGTAACCGCTGGAGTTTGAGTGACAGCAAGTCTCCTCAAGTCTCCAGCCCTCCTCCCCCAGTACTCATAGGTCGCAGTAATTCTGCGATTTACAGTTTCACACTGGTTGCCCAATGGTTATCGCTGAAGGCTGAGTGACAATAAGTCTCCTCAGGTCTTCAGCTAACGTCTCCTCCCTCTTTCGCATATCATGACAGAGCTACTATTCGTTGCAGTACTTATATCTCTAGCACCTTCCTCAGTATCCGTGCAGTTCCAAGTAGCGCTGTGGTCTGTACGGTCTCTATCCTCCCCCTAATCCCGATCTCCTCCAGTCTCTCCCTCAGCGGTTTGGGGACAGTTCCTAGTGCGCCTACTATGACCGGTATTACCCTGGTTTTCATGTTCCACATTTTCCTTAATTCCCTTGCTAGGTCCTGGTATTTTTCCCTTTTTTCACCCTCCTTCTTTTTTACTCTATGGTCTGCAGGTACAGCAACGTCTACTATTTTGCAGGTCTTCCTTTTTTTGTCTACTATCACTAAGTCCGGCCTTCTTGCCTGGATGAGGTGGTCAGTTTGGATGTCAAAGTCCCACAGTAGTTTGTGGTTGTCATTCTTCAAAACTGCCTCTGGCTTGTACTGATACCACTTTTCCCCATGGTTGAATCCCATTTGTTTACCTAGTTCCCAGTGTATCATCGTTGCTACTCTATCGTGTCTATGCTTATACTCTTTCTGGGCGAGCTGACTACATTCACTAGTTATGTGGTTTACTGTCTCATCTCTTTCACCGCACATGCGGCATTTGCTGTTTGTCTGTGTTCTGTCGATTTTTGCTTTTATGTAGTTTGTCCTTATGCTTTTGTTTTGAGCTGCCATGATGAGCGATTCTGTTTCTCTCTTAAGGTTTCCCTTTCGTAATCACGTCCATGATTTCTCGTCAGCTATATCTTTTATCCGTCTTTTAAACTCACCGTACAATTTTTTCCCTTCCCACTTTTCCTCTCTAGTTTGCTGTACTGTTCCATTGTTTTCTACTTTATTGTTTGTTGCACTATCCCTCGCACTCTTTATGATTTCTTCACTATTTGTTTGCACATATCTATCTAGGACTACTTAAGCTCTCTGGACACAATCTTCTATGCTGATGAGCCCCCTACCACTTTCTTTTCTCTTAACGTATAGTCTATCTGTATCATCCCTAGGGTGTAATGCTTTATGCATCGTCATAAGTTTCCTTGTTCGCCTATCCATTGATTGGAGCTCTTCCTTTGTCCATCCTAGGAACGGTCCTGTATACCTAACTACTGACACAGCCCAGGTGTTCATTCCTTTTATTAGATTTCTGCTATTTAATTTGGTTTCTAATATTTTCCTTATCCTTCTGAGGTATTCTCTCTTAATTTTCTCCTTCATCTCTTCCCGTTTTATCGTGTCACATTCAAGGACACCTAGGTACTTGTATCGGTCTTGTGCAGTCAATGCCCTAATCTTGTTGTTGTCCGGAAGTTCGATTCCCTCAGTCATTGAAAGCCTTCCTTTGTGCATCACCATGATTGCACATTTTTCTATCCCAAACTCCATTCCTATGTCCTTACTATATTCCCTTACTTCGTTGAACAGAGTCTCAAGCTCTCCCCTGTTTTTTGCAAACAATTTAATATCGTCCATGTACATTAAGTGGTTGACCTTTCCTTTTGTTTTAGAGAAGTGGTATCCTTTGCTGTTTTTCAGGATTCTGTTAAGCAGTATCATTGTTAGAACAAATAATAGTGGGGACAACGAGTCTCCTTGGAAGATTCCCCTTTTTATCCCTACCTCGGCTAGTTTGTCCCCTGCGGCTGTCAAATCTACTTTCCAGTCTTCCATTGAATTACCAATGAATTTAACCACCGGTTCGCTAATTTTGAACATTCTAAGGCATTCGAGTATCCAGCTATGTGGAATCATATCGTATGCCTTTTTGTAATCTATCCATCCCATTGCGATATTCTTTCTCCTTTTTCTTACTTCTTTTCAGATCATCTGGTCTATGTAGAGTAAATCGTTTGCCCCTTTGGTTCCTATCCCACACCCTTTCTGTTCTTCTGGTAGTAGTCCCCTTCTATCCATTGACATGTATATTCTCTCTGCTATTTGCCCGGTCAGGATTTTCCACATAAGTGGTAGGCACGTGATTGGTCTATAGTTGCTTGCTATGTTCCCCTTTCCCGGGTCTTTTTGGATGAGGGTGGTTCTGCCTTTAGTCATCCATTCTGGAGCTATGCCTTCATTTAGACAATTTTGGAGTAGGTGAGTGAGTCTGCCGTGTAACGTGGTGAATTTTTTGAACCAATACCCATGGATCCCGTCGGGCCCCGGTGCTTTCCAGTTGGCTACTTTCCTAAGAGTATGTTTCAATGTGTTTTCATTCAGTACTATCGCTTCCCCCTTGTCTATATCTTCTAGTTCTTTCCTCATGTTTCCTAACCATTGCGGTGTTACGTTGTGTCTTTTTGGGTGCCCCCATATGCTATTCCAATAGTTCTTGGCCTCTGTGGCATCAGGTTTCATGTCCTGCCTTCTTTCCCCATTTAAATCTTGGTAAAACTTTTTCTCATTGTTTTGGAATGTGCGGTTTTGTGTGTATTGGGCCGTTCTTAGTCTATATCTTTTTAGTCTTGCCTCTTTGGCTAGTCTTTTCTGGTGTAACTCTTCGACTACAGTTGCGATGCCCTTTTGCGTTACTTTGTATTTGTTATAAAGTCTTACTCGTGGTCTGTCTGTGTGTGGTGTATTTCTAAGTAGTACTTCATCTCTCTGTAGTTGGGAGATCTGCCTTTGTAACCTTCTCTCCCAGTTGGGTTTCCCTTCCCTATTATTGCTCAGGTTCCTATCTTGTGTTGTGAAGCTTTGTGCTACCATTTTCGCCCCAGCGTAAATTAGGTTGTTGAGTTCTAGGAGGGTGTTCGTTTCTATGTGCTGTAAGAGGCAGTTGACCTGTTCGGTCACTTCTCCAACTTTCTTTCTGTCTTTGTCTCTTAGGGAGGGGAGTGTTGTTTTCTTTCCTCGCATGATCTCTTTCAAAGCTTGTATTTTGGTTTGATCTCTTTCAAAGCTTGTATTTTGGTTTGATCTCTTTCAATTATTATTATTATTATTATTATTATTATTATTATTATTATTATTATTATTATTATTATTATTATTATTATTATTATTATAATGATAATATAGCATTACACTGGGTCGATACGGATTTTTTTTCTCTATCAATGAAAAAAATTCGAATTGCCTTTGACTTCTTGACATCACTTGGCAGGAGCCAATGCACATACTTAACTAAGTCCGAGACATTTTTTTCACTCATATTAGAGTCGTAGTGAGTTTTAACAAAGACAAGCATTGAATCATCCAGGATTTTTTATTATTCAATGCACAATGAACGCAAACTTATCTCTGAAGATTTCGGCAAAAGATTGCATTTAGTTCAGCAACAGCAACACTTTTTCAGTCTCAATTCTCGATCAAATAATAATAATAAAAAGCAAGAATTATTCAAATCTGTAATTTAAAATGGGCTGCGTATTTCTACTTGACGATGTCGGCGAATTATCAATGTATAGAAAATGGACTCGATGAGCCGGAATCGAACCTGGTTGAAATATACAGTAGTGACTTGACATTATGACCTTCGAGAAGGCATTGATCCACATCTCCCAAGCAAAAAATAAAAGATCGCAAGAAAAGTGTGTGATGTCATCGAATGCTTTTTGCTTTTAATTTTAGCTCACATATAATAAACTAAAACATAGCAAAGAAACGTAATATGTCCAACCGAAATATGGATAGCTGAATCTGTTGCTGATACCTTTCTTCCCTGAATGGTGAAGATATCGAGATATCGAGGCTAAAAGGATTGTGAGTTCTCGTGATAGACATAACTTCCTTTCATCCTTTGATCATTTATGGATTTGGATTTCAGTTGTTTTTATAATTACCCTACAAAATTGCTCTCTCGGATTAATTTTTTTTTGGCTCTCCATGGTCCCCATAAGTTAACGTTCACGATTCTAAAGAATAGATATTTTAAAACTTTTTTTTTTCTAAATACAAGATCTTAATCTGAATTTCAACAGCAGAAAATGTCTTTGTAACCATTTATATAACACCAACTGGAACTTGTTTTTGAAAGATACAAGGTTATTTTCCCACAATAATCAAAAAAAGGGGATAATTTCACACATGGTTATAATTCAGTTCTTCACTATATTGAAAAAAACATAAATAAAAAAGCATTTTAAATACGAAATGAATTTGTTTTGTGAAAGTTTTTTAAAATAATATGTGTGTATGTAGGGGGGTGTTCGTCTTGGGCGCAAATTATGCCTTATTTTATCTATATTCCATATAAATTTTTTTCTAATTTACCCATGGATCTCTTAGTTGATAATTTTTCAAATTTTTTTTATAATCCTTTTTGTGTTTGTTTGTTTTATTCATTTCTCGTTATAGAAGTGGCCGTATGACTGGTTTGGTTTAGGATGTCTCAGACGTTTCTCCCTTTGTTGGTGATCAATCAGTTTAAAGGGGTTTTTTTTAGGTTCCGGACATCTAATTTAATTCCATCTGCGTCCTACTTTCAGGAATTCACTTTTAAATGGCTTCAATTATTATGTTTAATTCCCTTGACATTCTATGCGGGTTGGCTTCTATATCATCATCATCATCATCATCATCATCATCATCATCATCATCATCATCATCATCATCATCATCATCATCATCACCACCACCACCACCACCACCATCATCATCATCATCATCATCATCATCATCATCATCATCATCATCATCAACATCATCACTCTTTAATTTGACGTAGACCGTTCCTGGAAATTTGCCAGACCAGTGAATCATGGGAATCAGAAAGCCAGCACTTTCCTGATTCATCTAGGTTGCCACACCATCTTATTTTCTATCAGCCACCGTGTCGCACCTGATTTCATGGGATTCACGTTGTGAGTCGTCAAGCTTAGCGGTTGTCTGCAATATTTACAACGTGTCCAGCCCATTGCCATTTAAGTTTTTTTCTGAAAGTTTCACTGATGTTTCAGGGTCTGGTCCTTTGCTGCAATATACTGTGTTGTTTTATGATCTTTCCATGTGAAATTTGTACGATTATCTCATGTGCCGAATACACCGTTCTCAGTTTTGGGTCAATCTTCTGGTTAAGTTCCAAGTTTTAGCTCAATATGCAACTTCCGGTACTACATATATCTAAGGTAATTTTGATGAATTATCTACAGTATAAAGGGAAAAAGGAAGAAGAAGAAGAAGAAGAAGAAGAAGAAGAAGAAGAAGAAGAAGAAGAAGAAGAAGAAGAAGAAGAAGAAAAGAAAAAAACTACAACTAATAATAACGAGATGATGAAGATGGTGAAAACGACATCAACGACGACGACGACCACGGCGATTGATTCGAACGTGGGGTGTCAAATTATGTTTTCTGATTAAAATTATTGGCGGTGCCAACACTGGAGAGTTACTTCATTTTTTTCTCTCCGTTAAATCTATCTCCCTTGGTAATGATAATGGTAATGATCTTGATAATCTCAATCAGGCTTACGTTGCATGAAGTTTTAATGATTCTGGCCTGTGCGTGCGCACACACGTGTGTGTATGTGTGTGTCTGCGTGCGTGTGTCTGTGTGTGTGTTTTTGTTTTGATATCTTCCATTCAACTCCGTTCATTCCTCTCTTTGAGGTCTGGGTAATGTGTGGACAGTCGTGAATTGTTCACTGATTTTCTCTCATGAAACAGATGAATATGGTCATGTAATTTCAATTTCAGTGGTTTTCTCGATATGCTTAACTTACATTTCGTTTTTGATGTTTTGTTGAGATTTGATATTCCAGCATGATATACAATATTCTATTCGAGATATCCTTTTTGGAAATGGCCTTGTAGTAAATTGTTTAACTGCATGTCCAAACAGCTATAACTAAGTCATAATTTGTCCACATAGAATAATGTACACAATCGGTTACCGGGGTTGTTTTTTTTCAATAATCTTAGAGAGAATCTTCCCTTCTTTGGTTCTAACTTTACATTGAATATGGCACATATACATACCTTTTCTACGATTATTTTTATTGTTATCTCCACGTCCATTAATTTGCAGTTTTAGGGGGGTATTTGTATCATTGGTTTTAAAGATCATTGTCCTTTAAAGCTTAAGTATAATCCCAGAAACATTATTTACGATTTTTCCGTTAGAGAATTCCCATATTACGACAAGTTTTCGGGATTTACTTTTATGACTGTATTTCATTTTAACATCTGTAACTTTTTTTTCGTATATTTTTGTTGTGCTCTCATTTGAGTGGAAAGTTATATCCAAAAATTGCAAAAAAATTCATGTTCACCTTGTTTTTTTTTTTCGTTTCCTCTGAAAAATGAGTATTTTCCAAAACAATTTTCTGCATTTTGGGCTTGGCTATTTTCGACGATAAGCCAACCATCAAATCGATAGAATCCAATATTTTAGATTTTTCCCCTTAGTGATGTTGCAGAAAATATGATTGAAAATCGATTCACTTGCCGAAAGGAGCTCAAAAAAGCAGAAATTAAAACATTTTTCTTTTCTTTCAGCAAATATATTATTTTGCAACATTTAAAGCTGGGTGGAGAATCTAATGAAATAAACCTGTCACACTTCTTAAGAAGATGATTCAGTGATATATGTTTTTGGAACAAACTAAAGTGCAAATTTATGCACACACATATACACACACACATTCACAAATACAGACACATACACACACATATATTGCATTGTTTAATTGAAATGTTTCAAACAATACAGTAATAGATAACAGCTTCTAAATTCATGACGTGTCATTAATTTCAAGTAGATTTAAATGTCAGGAGTTTATAATATAAAGCCAAAAGCAAAAAGAAAAAAGCAAATTGATACATCATTTAGTTCTTGCATTAACACCATGAAATCTAGTTGTGAAAGAACTCGGACAAAATGAGAGAAACAATTACTATCATGATATTTATGTGGAAGTGTGTTCCCATTATAAGCAAAAGAACCAATTATTTTTTATCAATGGACGGTATATCAAATAATATCTCCGTTAGAAGTGATTTATATGGATGCGTATCCTGATCAGATTTACACCACTAACGAATGATAATCAAAGGCCAATATCTATGAAATTTTATGGTTTCAACGTAATGTAACTTTGACACCATAGCTTAGTGGGGAATTATGTTCAAATGATCAAGTTTTCTGCGATAACCGAACTATGAGGCAAGCTTAGTTGCATAGTGTGAGATACCAGGTCATCTCTCAAGTATTATTGATAAGGTACAAAGAAAGATTCATGTTTTCTTCTTTTTTTGGACAATTTTAACCAATTTATCTTTTATTTTTTCACTTTTATGCATTATCTTCTTTTATGTTTGTTTGATATTCATCGAATGATTTTGAATAACTGAATATGACAGATAATGATTGGGAAATTGTTGTCCTCCAAAATTACTCTTGGAATGAGATTCTTTTCCTAATAGTTTGTCTGCGAATTACTCTTGACAAAATACAGATACAAAATATCATTCTAACACATTTTTTTCAGGCCGTCACAACTATTCAATTTAGTAAGTGAGAGCAAATGATTCCAATTTATTAAACAAAAAAGAATTGTGCAGAAACTTTTTCATAATTGTGTTTACTTTGTATTAGTCTCTTTGGGAAGCATATGCTTTTGTCCTTTCCCCAGTTAACTCCTAAATAGCAGGAGAAATCGAAATTTCTAGTCGAGGAAAGCTGTCCATCTAAGAGAAACCTAGTCTCTCAGAATAAAGAACGCTACATTGGCTAGGAACACTCACTTCATCCTATGAAATTCATTTTTCACTGACCTCACAAAAACGACCTTATTCTCATAAAAGATCAGTGAAAATCAACAACTGCTTTCCTCTGATAATGTTTATACTTTTTATTTTATCTTCGTCACAATATTGCAACATTTTTACCAGCAGAAATGTCCCTTTATCAGGGTACATAGATACACAGGCAAGACAAGGAGATACCAGCTCATACGAACTTTTTACAGCTATCATTGACACAGAGACTTCGGAAATGAGGGAATTTTGATAGACGAGTACTTAATCCAAGTCAGATATACAGATGGCATAGTTTTCTTTACTGAAGATCTCAATGACTCCCAAATAACGTGTGACAAACTGAGTGGAAGAAGCCAGGAGTGGTCTTCACATGAATTTCAGTGAAAAAATCTTTTAAGCAAAACAGACATGTTGGAGACAAATACAGACTAACCAAAGAAGAGGCAGACGTAGAGTCGATACACAACTACGTTTACTTACGACTACAAAAAGGCGGGAATCAACCAAAAAATTTCCAAAAGCTGACAAGCTTCTACCAGGGCACATTAATCGTTCCTGAACAAGAGAATCCAGCTAGTGTAAAAAAAGGGTCTGTAACTAATGCATTCTCCCAATTGTCACCGATGAGGTTGAAATATGGAACTTAACAAGGATACACTCATGAACTGAGAACCATGAAACGTGCAGGGAAGAGAATATTGCTCCATTTGACATGAGGGGATCACAGAGGACTACAACTTAAAAGGGGAAAAACTAGTGTCAGAGATATACGAGGATCAATAAAAAAACTCAAATGACAATAGGCCCAAAATGTTGATCCTTGAGACTAAAATAGCGACGATAAAATAATGTAGCAGACAAATACAAAAAATAATAGTTTCCTGACACTAACCTTAGAGAGGTATATGAATAAATGAGGATTATCTATGTCCAAGGAACAGTACTAAAAAGCTTATGTTGAACATGTGATCGAGTAAAAAAATGGGATTTGGTGGAGTTCAGGTGAATATCACTGATGATGATCGTTGTGGGCCCCATGGAAGTCGAGAAACAAAAGACTAAAACTAATGATATTGTATCAAATGATCAACATCACAGAACTGGAATAATCGCATAGATTGTCTCCATCAAAACATTTTGTGTATGTAATCAGTAAAGTATAATTGAATAACCACTGTCAACATTGGTATTTTACGATACTTTTTACCCAAGTTTTTTTCACAAAAAAGTTCAATGCTGAACTGGACCCACACTCATACCATCTATATAATACGAATGATTTTACAAAATTTATGTGTAGGTGACATCTAATTGGTTGGACTCTTCGTTGAACCAAAAGGTATTGCTTTACTGAATCAACAAAATCAAGTAATTTATGACGCCAGGGTGGGATTTTAAGCCAGACGATTTCAATTCTTCACGTCATAATTCTATTTGCTTGAAAGTCATGTATATTCCAATTGATAGTGCATAAAATAAGACTTATGCTCTATTGACGTAAAGAGATTGCAGAAAAAATGATTTTTCTCTCATGTGGGCAAACATGGAGGAATTATCATTAATTAAGCCAAACAAAATAAAGATTATACTTCATGATGATTCTTTTTTATCGATTTCGATCAAACTTTTGGTTCGATTTTGTTAAAAGAACAAACAAAACACACAGAGTAAAGAAAGCATGACAAATTTGATAATCAAACAGAAGTGTGTTGTGATTGAATAAAGAAAACGTTGATGATTTTTTGGAACAATTCTTTTTCTTTATGATGAATTAGATCATCGTTTTTCTTCACTCTGCTCCAGGTTTGTTTTCATCCAATCTTTGTTCAATTTTTGGCAATGAATCAGCAGTAATAACAGAATCTACAAACTGAGTTCGAATTTGGCAAGAGTTGCTCATGTTAACTCGTCACCAAGACTTTAGGGAACTGACAAATCAACTTCTGCTTCGGTCACGTCTTGTAGCCCATAAGATTGACCAGATATCTTGCCTTTGGCATGCAATGATTGCTGATAGAGGAGAGTGTGCACAAATCATCTATTATTTATGTCATTGGCATATAGTAACTTACGGCATCGGCAGTTTATACAAAAATACTGTGTCTCCATAGTCATCTGTGACGCTGATCTTATTACAGTATTGAAAGAAAACCTAATTGAACAGAACAAAAAGTCAATGTGAATGAATATCCCTTGTCTTTAAAAAAAATTAAACTCTCTTTGAAATAAAAGCGAAATCAAAACTTAGAATATACAGAAAATCAATTTATGTTTCAATGATTAACTGTATCAAGAATTTTTCGTTTATTTGTTATTGAACTTCCATTTTCATCGAGATACAACTATTACCAATTTTCATTTTTTTATAAACATCAAACACAATAAGATGAAATAAATACTATTCAAAATCTGAGCGTGTTGTCTGCCAATGCCATTCTCAGGTACATTTTTTCTATCAATGTGTTCTTTGATGGACATATTCAAATTTCGTAGCTAGGTGTGGTGAAAACATATTGTGCTTGGTGTTTTTAGGGTGCTGAAACTCTCGTTCGTTCAACTCTGTGATCGCAGTAAATCATCCATGTGCTTCAGACGATTCTTGCTTCAAGTCAGTGATTTCATTTGCTGTATTTCAGTCGATAGAGAATCTAATTTTTCAATTCAGCTAAATTGTTATTGAATAACTGGAGATGATTGAATAGGAAGTTTTGAGCAAATTCTCGACTCGTTTGCCACGACGAAATCGGGAGAACTTATAATGCAGAGTTAATATCTGTTAACTTTTACCCTTGCATACAATATCCCGTTAAACTTAGGTGATTCGACGATGAGATACCGTGTGGTTGATTAATCCTTTTTTTGACGTGTACATAATACGGAGAAATAATTGACTAGATGTCTAAATCATGTATCTGAGATTTTTTCTGCCACCCAAAAGAATACCATTTCCTGAAACATTGAAAATTTGGCATCAGGTGGGAATAGTAGGAGTGACAGCCACGATACACTCTGTAGATACACTTTCAGTTTCTCCCCCTCTGTTCTGTTGACCGTCCCTAATATATGGTCTTCCGGTTTGACGGACTAAAAAATTGTTTTGAAGTTGCTTCTTATAGGAAGCCTGACAGAAAGTTGCTACACATTTCATAATTATGGAAAAAAAAAACGGAGCATCCCAAAACCTCTAATTCTTTCAAAAAAAATTTGTGATGCTTTCCTTAGGGCACGCTGTCAACTGCTTCATCCCGCTCTCTTCAACATTGACCAAAGGTTGAAGATTCCTTGGGGAAAACCAGGAAAAATGATTTGTAAAAAGGCGATTAGATGTGAAATATATTGTGAATACAATATTTCCATAATATACAACCCTATTCAACGCGTTTCATTGTCATATGAGTAAGCCAACTGAACAGAATCTTTAGTATGGTACACTCTGATTGGATGACGTGATACGAAAAGCCCGCAAAATCAGTTCTGAGATGCAGAATTGACTGGATTTTCATTGAAAAGTGAAAACATTGTCACTGTACGCGGATTTATCAACGTAGCAGTTACAAGAACGGAATAAAATCTTTTTGGAATGGGGCAAAAAGACTGTCAGACGGGCTGTCCACATTGCTACTAGACATCACTTCTTTTACCCTCTCGCACAATGCTCTGCACAACATTTAGCCAGGAATTGGTTACTCAGAAAAAAGGAATGTCCTATAGACGGTAGACTTAATCTTGAACTGTAGAAGTCATACTCATGTGTCAAATGTTACTCCCTTTGCGAGGAGATTAAATTTCTAACAAGATTCTAACTTACACCGCAATTTTGGGTTTAGTTATTTTTTTGATCTCGCATGAGTTTCAAATATGTTTCAAATATGTGCATACTAAAAAACTGGGCAAAACCTATGTCGTTCAATTTTAATATGTATGAAATATTAATCAAACATAATCTTTTTCCCTGGGTTGCTATATTTTTCATTGAGTGTTTAAAGTCAAAAGCTAGACAGGGGGCAAACTCATTTGTGTAACTTGATTTCTGTATGTTTTACTGAAAAAAATCCTTTGCCTCCACGGTCATCTGCTAATAAACACAGACACGCACATATATGGTAATGCTTACAAATATTATATATATATATATATATATATATATATATATAATATATATATATATATATATATATATATATATATATATATATGTGTGTGTGTGTGTGTGTGTGTGTGTGTGTGTATGTGTGTGTGTGTGTGTTAGACTAAATGAAAGATTCCAAAGGAGGCGATTCTTTTTTTTTTCTGACCACCAATCTTTACTCTACAAATACGTTAACTTTCATGGTATATGACAGAAAATTCATTGGAACCCTATCCATTGAATTCAGAAATCGGATGATTGATGTCATGGTAATAATAGCTGAACGAAAATGGAAATACACCGAAGATTTCAGATGATTTTACTTGGCATTGATGTGTCTATTCGATATAGACAATTGAGACACACAATTATCACGTAAGAACACTTTAAAACATTTCATATCGAATGTCAAATATTTTGGTTGTAGTTTGATGCCTCCAATCTACTGTATATCGAGATTCAGTTTTGAAGTGTGCCATCATCACTATTTGAGGGCCAAGGAATGATAAAAATGCTATATAAATGAATGGTAATTGCATTTTTGCAAAATGGACGTCAGCAACTCAACGGTTACCTGCTGACATCATTATCCTCTTCGTCAAAGGTCCCCAGACTTTTAATATCAATAGACAAACCGAACAAAGTGAGCAATGGAGTCAAATTTCACTTATACCTCTTTGGAACGAATGGCATGTACAACAAACACGTTGAAGACAAAGACATATGAACCGAAAATGGAGACAAGAAAAAGTACAACACTCAATCTACTCAGGATAGCAAATCTCAAAAAAACCCTCAAAATAAAGAAAAATTCAAACTGATATACACCCAAAGATGGCAAATCTTCAATTGAGCAATCCAAATCCTAAAAACAAGAATTTTTCATTGGTTTCAAAACCAAGAGGTCTACAATCAATTCATCCTCCTGATGGTCATTTACGGAGCTGAAAGATGAAACCTAACCAGAGAGTGACCCTCAAACAGAAAATCATACAGCGTTGCACACTGGAGAATTACATTAAACTTTACATGAAGTGATCACAAAACAGCGAAGTATATATAAAAATAGAAAAAAAATTGTCAAGCATATTATGTACTCTATAAGAAAACCCAAGTGGCAATGGGTTGGTTACGTTGCAAGTGTTTCAGACAACTACAAGACAGTATGACTCACAACGTGGATACCAAAAGATGATAGGTAAAAATGTGACCAGAAAATATAAAATGGAGAGACAAACTAGACGATTTTAGAGAATATTGGCTCTGCAATGCCTGTGAATAGAGGTCTAACGAATCTTTGGGAAGGTTTATGTCCGCTGACTGAAGCTGAAAAGCTGCTGTTGTTGCTGCCGCTGATGATGATGATTTCAAATCGTTTCTTTGCCTTTTCTAAGTTTTTTCTAAGAACAAGCCACGAACTTTTGAATAGCACGGAAAATCTGTATAGTTTACTTTGGAAAAAGTGTTTGTTTTTTTGAAAAGTCTATTATGTTGAACTAAGATCAAACAAAATGCTGCATCAGTATCACTGATTGCAGATATATTGGTATCTTATCTTTGGAACTGAGGAATTGAAATAACTTATTTCTAGGTATTAACAAATACACACTTAAAAAGAATAGTTCTTTTAGTATATCTACCAGGTTTTAAAACCAGCATGGACCATATTATATATTCATCAGTCAATGAACAATAATCTTACGCTGCTTTCCATTTCCTCAGGCAATGTTTCAGCTAAATTGTATTGTTCATCACAAAGCACGATTACAGTTTGAATCATACAAATACCTTGAAGATTTTTCAAACCATTGAACAAAAACAATACATTTCATAGGGCCAAGATAGTGATAGTCTAAGCAAGGCGTATCTAGAAGATTCCTTGCAATTTGTCGATGTTTAACAATCTTCCTATATAAAAGAATATTTTTGAAAAAATAACTTAAATATAAGAAAAAAAAAGATAAAATGATATATTCATGTATAAAATGAACATTGGAATAGATTCAAAGTTCGTTAATGTGGTTTCAAACAGAACGGAGTTTATAAAGAATCGATTAATAAAGCCTTATATTCTTGTCAACAAATGGCAATTGACTCGAAGTTTATCCAACCAGGAGGTATACCTAATGATGAGGAACCGGACTTGAGAGGGAAAACCTGTATTTTGACTGTCCCGCTATTGCCTTCCATTGACCCTCTTCTTCTACTCAATCACGGTGAGCCTCTCATTTGGCCAGAGACAACGTTTGGCTGTTCAGTCAGAAGTCGCTGGAAATTCTCACTGCAGACAAGAATTTCATATATATATATATATATATGAAATATATATATATATGAAATATATATATATATGAAATTCTTGTCTGCAGTGAGGATTTCATATATATATATATATATATATATATATATATATATATTGATATAATTGCAGTTATCTAACTGATGTGTCCTTTAATTCTTTGTCGATAGAAGAGGTTTAAGTAGGTGCTATAAAACAGACTTCAAACTTATCTCCAAAAATCAGTTACCTGACTAGTTGATATTTTTGATACTTGAGTGGTAAAGTGATTATAATGTAGCAAAACGTACCTTTCATAGCAAGTGTAATATAAGATCATGACAAGATGGACTCAAAGCACTGCAATGAATAGAAATTCAACTGACTGTACGAAGGAAAGCAAACAACAGTAAATTATCATCATTCTGAAATACCAAAATGTTTTCATGAAAAAAAAAAAATTGAAATTCGAGAAAGTCACATTGTCTGCGATAATAACATGGCTAAATACATTCAGATTAGTGGTTATGCACTAAGTATTGTATAAACAGACACATGGCCACCACAGTCGGACATCTGTGATGATAATATTATTTCATAGAACTCATTGAAGAAAAGTTCATGTTATTGTCATAGATGTCTATTTCGATGCATGAGAAAAGATATAATCAAATAAATCAAGTCAGCAGAATATTCTTCCACACCTCTTTCTTTTTTATTTACTTTGCTTAACTTTTTAAGTAATTTATCATTTGTGTTTATTTATCAAACTCAGATTACGTAGCTTAGCCGGGTAGAAAAGCCAAAATAGTGGAATAGCATGAATATTGAACCCTTCAAATGAACGATAATATTGTTGCAAATCAGTAGTTGCAAAACATTGCACCATGTCAGGCATTGGAAATCCATTGTTTGTGAGTCCCATGGTAGATGACATCTTTCATGAAGAATGAGTACGTGAGTAAATTGATTGTGGACAAGGAATATTCGGAAGAATTTTCAAGAGAACGAGGTAATACAAAAATAAATCGCGTACCAAGTTTTAGTATTCATTTTTCATCTATTTTTTTTTTTGCAATGTCCAATTTATTTTCTCATCAATACCACATTCTTAACTGTTGCATAATGTAAAAAATATGACTGGACGCAAATGCTTTTTTCCTGTCAATACTGATGCAATGAACAACAAAAAGAAAGCAAGCTTTGTGCTGAAGAGTAACAACAACAATAAGAAGAAAAAAAAATCAAAATATCGGTGGATCGAACAAAGTTAGAATTACTTTTTTCATGTATAAATGATCAGTGAACCTGATATTTCTTAAGAATATTGGATTTTTTCAAAAGAGGGAAAAATCATAATGAGTCGGAATCAGGCTCGATATGTCAATGAAAATCACAGCCAGACATGTACAAATTTAATCCTGACAAGTGCTCTAAGGTCATTTTTTACTA
Organism: Thysanoteuthis rhombus; assembly: GCA_963457665.1. Lineage (NCBI taxonomy): Eukaryota > Metazoa > Mollusca > Cephalopoda > Oegopsida > Thysanoteuthidae > Thysanoteuthis > Thysanoteuthis major. The sequence goes on from OY735218.1 coordinate 8,764,664, forward strand.
GATTAAGGAAAGGAAATGGAAATCGATTTTAATGATTTGCATTCAACGTTTGGACGATTTTTTACAATTAATCTTACGTCATATAAAAATAGAAGTTAGTGATTCACTGTGAATTTACCCTTCCATGAAGAAAAAAAAATTGATTCCAAATCATTCAATGAAATATTCTTTGCAATCATTTACGGAATAAAAAATAAAATATCCAAAATCGTTGGGCACTCTTCTGATAGAAAGAACAAAGATTAGATAACATGAGTACAGACATTAGAAAAAGAATTGAACAGCTAAAGACGGACTTACTAAAGTTATACAAAGTTGTAGGATGATTTATCTTATGAAATCATTCCATGATTCAAACTAATGCCATTGTTTCCATTGTTTTGATCATTTTCTTTCCCCCAAAACTTAGACAGCCATTTTTTTTTCTGTGAAACAGTGTTTTCATGTAAAAAAAATAAATATGTGCCTCACAAGCAGATCTACTCCGAAACAATTCTCTCCAAATCAAAAAAAAAAAGATTAAATGATCAGTTCTTTTCAGATGTTAGATGTCCACAATGTGCCGTAAATCTATCAAGTTCGAGTTGAAAAAAGATCCAGCAATGCTCACTAAGCAACGATGTTGTGACCAGTTGATGGCAGTAGGTTTTTCATTGTCTGGAAACTGAATCCCATTTTGGGGTTTTGTAAAAACTACCCGTATACATCTTATAATACTCTCTTTTTTTTTGGCGGAATGTGTTAAGCTGATCTTGAGATTGAGCGCCTGCAAACACATATCTCTAAATCCAGCCAGACCTTTTTTTTTACGAGGGAACATAATTCTCAGTTATTTCTATCTTAGAATTGTATATTAAGAAATTTTTTAAATCTGGAGATATCGATGGTACATTCTTTAATGTTTGACTTTTATATTTTGCAGTATCAGACTAATCGAGGCTTTGTAAATATCTACAAAAAACAAACGTTGGCTGCAAACTGAAAACTAAAACTTTATTCCTCTTTTAGAACTACAACCATGCATTTGTACAGCAGTTGTTTGGCCCATGTTTCTGAGGAACAGACAAAATCGTGATTGTTACTACTCATTCTTTTTTCTCAGATGGAATACCCTACAATTTTTTCCCCGTTAATCATGTTGTCGAGTCAGTTATATTGGAGCCAAGACAAAAATCGGCATTGCTGGAAGTATTTCCATAGGAGATAGATTCAGTGAAGATTGAGCAGTAAAGACCGTATGTCCAGTGGAAATCTGAGGTAAGAAACTGGAACAAAAAAAAAAAAGGCAAAATCGAAGGAACATTTCGATTCTACTTAGATTTTTCTAAAGATTTTTCATTTTCATGATTATTCCTCATTAAACCGATTCCACTCAACGTTTGAAATTTGTTTTCCGTCTGTACCCCATGTATATAGTGAGGGCTACCCGAAAATTCGGGGATATAAATTATTTGAAGTCAGTTGGCCTGAAACAGTTCTTGACGCCACTTAATAATATTTTTAATTTTTTTTTTTCACTTCATCGGTTCGCAAAATTAAACTAATAGAGATATACAGCATCTCCTCATTCCCTCTATCTCTCAAGTTTCTGGACCCGAATTCTGTTCAATTATCACTTTCCAGTTATGACTGAATGTTCAAAAGTATTCACAAGGTTCCTTCAATGTATTTTGACGGCTCTTTTTTGTTCTCATTAACTACCAGCAAAAGGCCGTGTTGCATTCGGTCCACACATTGTTTAAATACTTGCAACATTGGCGTAGAACTTTGTAAATATTTTACACACTATGTGTTGATTTTGAATTCAAAGAAACTAAGAACCGGTAAGCATTTACCGATAAAAAAAAACGCAAGATTTTGTATTTCATACTAGGATGGTTTAGAGTAAGGAACGTCTAGAATACCTATGGGATGCAGGATATGTTGGTTATTTTGATAGCTTAGATGAGTTTATGTATATAAAGAGCAAAATGCAACATATGGCAATCCCGTCAGATCTACCTGACTCTCGTTGCTGATTCAAATGATTCAAACTAACTCAAGATGCTTCCAGAAAAAAAATTATGAAAATTAGAAGGTCGGCCAAAACATTAACGTCAGCATTTCATATTTTGCTGTTCTCAAAACATACAAAGAGCTATAAGAAATGAGCAAATTAATCCAAAGGAAAAAAATATGAATAGCTGTTTCATAAATTCATTATATGCATAGTGTCAAACTATGCAAGCCTCGGCTCATTCGAAAAAAAAAAAAAAAAAAAAAAAATATATATATATATATATATATATATATATATATACTGGGGTATCACTAATTACATACATACATACATACATACATACATACATACATACATACATACATACATATTTTGGTAGTCACTTTTTACCCTTGCAAATACTTAGAATCATCAAATCACTGGCCAACTGTCCTTGAGGAGATGTAAGTTGACCTTGAGCCCTGGTTATTCTCATTTTAAGAGAGGGAAAAGGGAGATGATCAACAAATACATACGCACAAATATTATAATAGGTGCGTGCATATGTATTTTCTAATGTAAAATATCACTTTCACTTTGCTGGGCAGTAATGAAACTTGTTCCCCTATGAACTGCTTATTTACACGTCATAACGTATATTTTTCCATAGATATAAATCCGATCCCCCAAACCGTCATGATCTAACATATAACTATAAAATGGAATAAAAATCGAATACGGATGATGCAAGCAAAATTCAGTACTCAATCGGGGGAGAGAAAACCCTCAGGCACCGCAAACCGACTCATGAGTGAAACTTCAAAGATTGAAAATATATCATGATATCAATTTTCTATCGCATTTTTTGTTGAAGGGGACAAAAACTTTGATGACAGTGCAGTAATGAAAATACAACGACAGAATGATGAAAAAAGTATTAAAGTAGTAATTGTAAATTGAAACAACAATATATGAGATACACGGAGAGATGGATGGATAAATATGAAGATATACTGTGTTCCCCATTTTCATACCCCGAATGACCCACTGCCAAATCAAGATTTCTATTTAACGTGTCTTGATTGTTTCTTATATATATACATATATATATATATATATATATATATATATATATATATATATATATATATATATATATATATATATATATATATATAAATATATATACACACACACACACATATATATATATATATATATATATATATATATATATATATATTACACTACTGTTATGGTTCAGTTAGACATAAACAAATCCGTGTCTTGCTAAATCAGTAGCATATGCTAGCTGAACAATGACAGGGATATTCATTCACCGATAAGACAAGTAGACATATAATTCAGCAAATGGCTTGCAGAATAAGAAATAGGAATAGGGAAAACGGACTCAAAGTAAACATCCTTACATGCCTTAAAACCAAATAATGGGGAAAATCGTGAAGGCCATTAATAGAGTTCATCATGTGCATATATCTATCAAGCTATGATCAGTTAAGTGCATAGAAATAATAGTAAAATACCTACTGAGTATCGAGCGTACTACAATTAAGATCATAGGCAACACTAGTCACGTTTATGCATTCATTTTGTATTGTACTAAACACATCTTGGATCTATCAGATGAGAAATATCCTTTTGCTGCTTGAGCAGTTGAAATGGATCATATATATATATATATATGTGTGTGTGTGTGTGTGTGTGTATATGCTAGCTTTTGAGTCTGAAGTGAAGTTTTGATCCTACTTCGAGGTGAACAATGAAATAATGGATAGTCTATAGCCACACTGAACAGTGATAATAAAAAGAAACAGCAGTTTTTGGTTGACTCAACTAGTACTGATACCATTATTGTGTCGGTTTGTGTGTGCGTATATATATATATATATATATATATATATATATATATATATATATATATATATATATATATATATATATATATATATATATACGCATATTGAAAAGAGAAACAATGGTGAACAGAGAGCTTTGAACAAGGAATATACTGCTAAAATACTCATTTTTTCCTTACTTGAATAAACTTAGTTACTCAATCAGATTATTGCATGAAGACATAGAAATATATATGCAAACGCCAGTTAGACATCTATTATATAACGCTCAATATACTGAAGGTCATACTTTTTATTAAGCCGTGACTGTTTTGTCCATCAATATCTCCACAGCTAAAAATTTCCAAAATATCTTACAGATTATTATGAAGATTATGAATCTTCAATTTATGCTGGCCCCATTTCTTCAAGAGAACTTTTTGCTGCTAGGGTTTCTCAGCTCAATATCTGAATGCACACGGTTGAAGGAATGATTATGATTGTTGTAATTCGATACGATATGATGTAACTAGGTGAGCATATTGTTATGTTCACTATCTGTTCTTGATTTGGCAAAATGTTCTATTTTTCTTTTTGCGATACAGCACATGCTGTACACGTCACCAAGTATTCTGAGTAATGACCAGGTTGGATGTTAGTTTACTTTCCTTACCTTACTACAGCTGGAATATCCAAGGTAATTATATGGCTGACATAAATAGCAATAGTACATTTTTCTAAAAATGTATTATTTGCGATTGTAAAATCACATATCCGAACTGCCTTTATCACCAATATCTCTGTGTGAAAAGAAATCGAGCGATGAGTGTGTCTAAAGACTTCCTGCTGATGATTGTGAGGGATAGTGCTTATCTTGTCCGATTCCTACACCCTGATTCTTTTTTTTCCTTGTTGTTTTAGTACATAGTTGAAAAAAGTCGCCCATAGCAATGTTTCATGCTTTGGTCATCAGATTGAAGGCACTCAGTGCATGGGGCTTCTAACATTTTGATTCTGTTCATTATTTTGTTAAATATTTACGTATTTGCTAATCATCTATTCAATCTTTTAAAATCAAGTGAGGTTCTAACTTCGGCAAAATCATTTCTCTACTTCCTATAGCCTTTCTTTGTTGTGATCTATAATTCTTTACGAGTATATATATAGATACGTGCGTGTGTGTGTGTGTGTGTGGATGGGTTGAGTGTGTGAGAGTGTTTGTGTGTTTGACAGGGATAAATTGAGAGAGTAAGTACGGTAATTTTGATAAAGGAAGAAAGACATGAACTCTAGAAAACATTTTGAAAAAAATAACTACACAGTAAATGATTTCCGAAATAATCTGTTATTCAAGGAAACTATCTTCCACTTTTTTGTTATTTCAATTCGTGTAATCTTTTCAGTCGATCATGAATATATATATATATATATATATATATATATATATGTGTGTGTGTGTGTGTGTGTGTTTGCGTGCGTGTGTGTGTGTGTATGAATGTGTGCGCGCATGTGTGTGCACGTGTGTGTGTGTATGAATGTGTGCACGTGTGTGGGTGTGTGTATGTATATTTTCACTTGATCCATTTTTCCTGATTGCCACGCAAGTCTGCAGTCGATGCTTGTGTGCCATTACGAAGTGAATTTCCCGATGAAATTCTTTCACAGACTACAATGTCTTCTATCCACTATTTTTTTTTCCTCCAAAACTAAACAAAGCTAAGAATATCAGGATGTATGAATTATTAATATCCGACCAATTATCCGACCAATTAACCACATGATATACAGATAAAAAAAGAATTGATGCCTATGTTGACTAAGATCTCAGCAATTTGTTTTTTCTGCTTGTGGCAACACACAGAAAGTATTTTACTGTAAGAGACCAACGGAATGGAATGGACGGTTATGTAGATGTGAAGTTAGAAATGATACCATCAATAATTAAACAATGTTTATTACGCATATCAAAAGGAGAGCAAGGAGCCTACCTCTTCGAAGATTTATAGAATCTCTTCGTCTCCTGGCGTACGGCATGTGGTTTTTCATAAGCCTCACCAATTTCAATTTTATTTTCGTTCCCATGGGTAAATACAATAAAGTTTGTTTTATCGACCATCAAAAAAAGATATTTGATATGCATATTGTGTCTTATTAACAGAACAGGTGATTATTTCGATTGCAATTTATACTATACAAAGCTCTTTGACTTTGCTAAATATATTCACGCTGGGTCTCTTCCTTATATATGAAGAGTATTTTTAATTTACTGACCATGTGGAAATTTATTAGAATCGATATATGTTCAAACAAATTACATACACACACGCACACACACACACACACACAGACACACATATGTGCATAATATGTAGGCTCTCGTTAGCTGCAAAGGGGGATCTGACTATTCAGAATTTGCCTGACAAATAAGTTTGTAAGTCAGCAATCATCAATGATTTCCTGCGTTAAAACACAGTGCGATGATATTTAATGTATTTAAATATTCGTGGACGTCAGCTAATCTCTGGTTATTTTGACTGAACACGTATGATGATAAATCACAAGAAATTACTTCAAGTAACTAGCTTACTAATCACTTCTTTCAGCGTGTGACCATAAGAATCAAGTAATAACATCTATATTTTCTGACATTATTGATAATTGAATAGAGTCATTGACTTATGTGAATCTTATTATTTTCATTAAGGCTTTGGGCATATTTCATTTGATAAGGAAGATATTGAGAACTCTCCTCTGGTTTATTTTATCTGTAAATCCAGTAAATATTTCCTTTCACCCGGATAAAAATAAAACGAAAAGGAAAAATGCTCAAAGTCTTACACGCCTCTGCGAAAAAAAATAAAGAAAGGTAACGCCAACCTAACACAAAACAGGACATCTGCAATTATCGTTCAGTGAGCCTAAACAGAATGGAAGCATAAAGAATTATTTGCAAAATAAAGGACATCAGCATCAAGAATTGATCAAAATGCCACGATGAACCGACTTAATACAAATGTGAGATGGAAGTAGGTATCGCAATTACCTCTTTGTCTTAGCAACAGATCCGAGAGGCAATAAAATGATGTTGGTTGGTTTATTAGGGATATAGGAAGAGAGAAAGACTGATGGTATCCACTGGTAGTATGAACGTTACCCATTTGGAGATTTTATAATACATATGGTTACAAACAAACAATTTCACGCAGCATCGCATAAAGATCATACCAAACTTTTTTTTATTGATTGTGTTCTCAGTATCATTCATGGCTCATTGAAATCATTTTGCATCTTTATACAAATGAAATGGATTTGATTTTTTTCCAATGATTTAATGATGCTGTCACAGAAATAATTCATTGTAACAGATCCATCTTCAGCATTATTTTCAACGACAAACAGTATTGGAAACAAGAGAGAATCTGTAAATAACTTTGCACGTTTCTGAGTTCACCATACGCTCAATTCAACTGATTCCACTAAAAGACAAATTGATTATAGTACATTCACTGAAGTGTTAATTGATCCATCCCCTCGCTTGCAACTGAAAAACATCTGTGATGATTAATTACCTACTACCATTTAATCCCCCATCAATCCCAATACATCATTCGTGATTGAATACATCCGTCGGATCCAAGTATGAGTTATCTGCAATGGTGTTTAATTTTACTCATCCCTTTAACGACAGCAAGTATGGTGAACAATGGTCGTCTTTTTTCTTTATTTCTTCAACACCCATGAGACATGTAACCAGATGAGTTGCTCAAATGTGGCAGAAAATACTGCACAGAGAAAAAACTGCTGATGGATCCTGGCATCAAATTTCATGAACACTGTCGCAATTCTTCAACAGATTCGGGCCTACACAGTGTACACAAAAGAACATATTTATTTTCAAAGAGCTGAAAGCAAATAGCCATTAATTAGGATCAATACTTCGTTTGCAGGATATATTTCAATCAGTGTTTGCTTGTTTAGTAATAGATACCATGATATCGTTGTAAAATTGCAGATATTAAGTCTAATAACTATCATCTAGAACTTCATTTCATTTATTCATGTAACCGTCATGATTTAGAGATTAAGTTTCAAATTATTCGACACTCCCGAGACTAACACCAAAGGTTATCTGATACGAATTACATCTACGAACAATTAATACATTCTACCGCTCTAGTAAATGCATCCCTCAAAAATGGTCCTCTCTGCGGCAGGATCTGGAATGTATTTTAATAGAGTATCTTGGTTATTATCATGGAAGAATATTACTGAAAAGCAGGTTCATACTAATCTTAAAGTTACAGTCGGGGAATCAGTCATTTTTGCTGACGTAGATTTGATTTTCAGAATGAAATAAATATACATTTAATGTTTTCTGATGAGAGAAAATACAAGAAAAATCGACAACGCTAGAGTGGAATCAAATCAGAAGAAGTTCGGGAACAGTTTATTCCGAAACTAAACCATCAGACATGAATTACCAGTTGCAGTTGGGACACACAGGCACACGTGCACTCACACGCACAGACACACAGACACACATGCACACGAATACACGAACACAAACACAAACAAACAAACACACTCATACACAAAAACGTATTTGTGACTTCCCGGTGGACTCCAATTTGAGGCTAACAAGACACTCATGTCCGTTTACACGAAATGGTGATCTTCAATTTGTTATTTTGTAATACCCAATTAAAATCATTTTATAATCATCATGCATATGCACACATGTACATGCAAGATCTATCTCATGCATATACACGTTTATATATATATATATATATATATATATATATATATATATATATATATATATATATATATATATATATATATATATATACATATTCAGAAATATATATATTCAGAAATATATAGACACACACACATACACACACACATATATATATATATACACATATATATATATATTCAGAAATATATATATTCAGAAATATATAGACACACATACACACATACACACACGCACACACACACACACGTATACATATGTATATATATATAAATGATCTGACAGAATGATTGTAAAGCGTGCTATATCATATTGAGCCTCGAATGAAATTCCTGTCATTACATGGTAATTGTATCACTCAACATACCGAATGGAAATACAATAAACAAATAATTAAAGTAGGTCTGCTGATAGGGTAGCTGCTCCAAATACCTGGTGAATCTCACTCAGATAAAAACTTGGTATAAAATGGAGAGGCATACCAGAGCTGAAAAGACCTATAGCTGAACAAGAACCGGATAATCTGTCAGACCGGTTGATATTCCACTAATAAAATGCTACGCTCATTTTAAATGTAAATAGGATGAGATAAGATGTTACTGAACTGGCTCATCCGTTTAGATATTATTAATAACAGAAAAACTGGATTTTTTCCATCTTTTACTGCGCTGTGCAAGCCAACGCCTCTCTGCTTACCCATCAAGGGCAGATAAAATGGGTGCTAAGAGCTGGTGGAGCTCTGATGCCATCAAATAAGGAGTGACCTATCCACCAGACCCCCTGCCACCATATCAAGGCCCGGTACAGCAGGAATTGGACCAACGCTCTTTTAGCCCAATGATTGTTTTACCCGCAATGCACTTACCATTGTGCTAAAAAACTGCCTGTAATCGAGAGGCAAGAGTATTGCTACGCAAAGCAGCTACCCTATCATTACAGGTTCAATTTTTGCAGTAAATTAGTTTTTTCTAATTGTTCATTCTATTTTTTGTTATCTAGTTGAGTGATGCACTGACCCTGTCACGACAGAAGATCATTTGAAATGTGTTTCTATGTAATACAACGCAAATATAACGCAAAATCACGTGATGGGTCATTGCACTACAAAAAATGATCCCCAGAACATTGACAACCAACAGAAGGAGCAAAAATAACAGTTACACACACACACACACACACACACACACATACATGAATTAAACAAAATGGAACAAATTTAAGGTATTGAACAATTTTTACTCTCTCATTGGTATATACATTTGATGTCAAAAAGTCATTTACAAGCAAAATCAGAAAAACTAAAAGGAACTAATCAAACTAAACTTTCAACACCATCAAAACAGCTTCAGTGATTCAAGTATTGAAGTTTTGATTGTACTGCCTGTGTCAGAGTTTAACTTTTGAAACGATGCACATGTCATTTAAGTCTACACTCACACACCAGAGTCATCCAAAGAAGAGATAGACAATTTCTACGACGATTTGAACTCCATACATCATCATCATCATCATCATCATCATCATTATTGGAGACTTCAATGCTCAGTCCAGTTCGGACAAGAGAAAAAAAAGTTACATCGGTAAGTTTGGATACAGCACAATGGACAAAAGAGATGGATATCAGTTAAATTTTGGATCAGCCAGCAGATTCAAAATAATGACCTAATAGGAAATGTCCCTGAATCATGAAAAAAATTTTCTCCAGGTCGGAAAAAAATGACATCAACAATGATCCCAGGGTTCAAAATCAAATAATGTCCGAAAACATCACAGAATAGATGGATATAAAATTGAAACGACACCAACAAATGAGTGCAGGAAATTATGTCACGTCAAATTGCAACGAGTAAACCGACTGAAAGGAGCTGAAACTGAAAGTCAGCAGTGAACTCCTCTTTGAATATGTTAAATGAAAAGAGCATCGGCAAAATCTCAGGGGCGACCAATAAGAAACCGGAATTTCTATTAACCACCAATAACGAGACAATTGATGAAAGCAAGCAAAGATGAATAAAGGAAATACAAAAATCTTGGGACGATAAGATTTTTAGAGTAATTAACAGAATTTTTAATGCAGGAAGGAAACAAGCAGTGTGCTTTAAAATAAAGGAGATCTAACAATTGACAGGGACCACATTGTCGAATGCTGATCAGGAACTCAAGAAAAAGTGTTAACCCCCAAAATGCAGAAAAAAAAATGAGATATACAAATCACAAACGACTAGTTTGAAGATTTCTCAGAAGTTAATCCAAGTAAATTTGAGCTGGCAGTGATAGAAACTATGATAGGGAAGGACCCAGATAAAATCACAATCGTCCGAGTCAAAAAGCTGGTGAAGTCATTTCTGAGAACCAAGCCACGTCTTATATATATATATATATATATATATATATATATATATATATATATATATATATATATATGAGAGTTTGGTTTTTAAAAATTAGTTATGAATGAATTGTATCATTTTATGAAGACATTTTTTTCACGTGATAGGGTGAAATCAAACGTACAACTGATCTGAATGTTCAGTTATGAAAAATCTCATTGGATTTGTTTGCAATTTTCAAATATGAATGAAGGCATATATTTCAGAAACGAAAATAGCCATTACTTTCAGACAATAGGAGTAAACGTGCATAAACAGAGTGAACGGTAGATTAAGGTCAATGGATGTGACTATTGAATTGTTAAATTGTGTCCATCTCTTTCTTGTTTTCCAGATGTTTTTTTTTTCGGAAGAATTACAGGGAATGGCATGAGTTTAGATGTAACAATCGATAGATATGAAATGATTGCAAATACATCAGGAATCGAGCAAAGGTTGTTCGACAAAATAACTTTTGAGAATGAGAAAATTAATGAAATTATATTTCATCTTGCAATAAGACTTGATATATATGAAGTAATCTGTGGTTTATGTGGCAGTTTAGGATGCAAGAAAAATGGGATGCTTCTGAGAGAAGGAAAAGATGCGAGTAATTTGAACAACAGCATCGAAAAAAAGTTATACATATATACAAATGCATATATATATAGAGAGAGAAAGATGAATAAATAGATAGATAGATAGATAAATATATGCAGCTGCCAATGCTTCTCATGGCTTCATCTATAGGAATTAAAATATGATTATAAAGATCGAATTTTTCTCTCTGAAGTATTACAGCACATTGAATATATACACACACACATACAGACACACACATACATATGCAAGTTCAATTACATATTACACAAGCATGCACATCATATATATATATATATATATATATATACATATTGAGAGAGAGAGATAGACATAGAGAGAGACAGACGGACAGAGACAGAGAGAGGGAGAGAGAGGGAGACAGAGAGAGAGTTACAGAAAGAGAGATGGATGGAAAATATTGCATCTATATTTTTCAGAGTTTGCAGTATAATTGAAATATGTCATGCAACCATGAAGGAAATTATGAACTCTCAATATGGTTGAATGTATTAGAAAGGCTCATACGTAAAAAAAACTTATAGAATTTGAGCATAAAGCATGTATAATTTTTTTATCAAGAATTGTTGTATTCATCACCATAGGACCTGAAGCGTACACAGTTGCAAAAATCGGGAAAGGATCTTTGATATGATCAAATCAAGTTGTTAACAAAAGTGTATTCTCAGCCTTATGGCAATTATGACCTGTCAAGTCCCATTGGGTTAATTGTGACAAAATATTTCTAGAAAAACAAAAATTATTTTATCATGTGATTCAGCCATACCAGTTTAATTTCATGGTTTTCATGAAAATATCACTTCCAGTTTTTACAAGCAATTCAATTATCCAATGGATCCCTTGATCTGAACCAGACACAAAGCAAAAAAAAAAAAATAAATAAAAATGAAAAAAAAAAAAGATGCAGACGTATATTTATTAATGTTGAAGATAAATTAATGTGTGTGCGCAGGTATGGCCGTCTATTCAAATTATGTTGTCGAAAGCAAGAGTACATTGATGACATTATTCAGAGAATAGACAAATTGAACAAATTGTGTTCATCCATAAAAATGATTACCGGCTTCTCTTTATTCTTTTAGAAATTTTGCCCAAAGTTTCCTTTGTTACATATTTTGGTAAACATAACTGTGTAATGTTTCTGAATGGATTCCAGAATGGATTCCCGATTGTAGGAAACTAATACGGAACATTTTCACGAGATCAAAGTGGTAAACTTAAATATGGCTCGAACTGAAATGAAATGCTGTTCTTTTGTTTCTTTTAGATCACTCATGCCATACACTCTCGTAGTGATTTTTGCTTGAAGGATGTTGGGAACTGAAAAAAGGGGAACAAAAATGCTTCAACGAAATTTCAATGTCAAGGGTCTACTTAGAAATGAATCAATATCCTCCATGGCTCTGATTTAAGGAACGGAGCTAGAAGACTTCATATACTTAAACTTCTTCTAATCCTCTAATTATAGCTGAATATATCACTATTTACATTAAATCATCCGCAAAAGATTTCTCTCAGTAAATCTTCAGCCATTTGTATTAGATCTGTTTGGATTGGAGAACGACGTTTCATGTTTAAAAACATAATAATCCAACAATATTATTATAAAATCGTTAAAAACAAATTTCCAAATTCGAAAATATACGAGCCAAAAGTAGAAGCTGCATTGAAATATTGTAAAATGTTGTCTATTTTGGGTTTTGTATGTATGGTCTAACATCGTGAAATGAGTGTCAGTTGTCGCTTCTGAGTCTATTTGAAAGCTTGAGCATGAGAAATTGAATTGAGATTATGGTCAGCATAAACTTGAAATTGAATGTCTATAGTCAGAAAATTTGACAGAAGACACAAGACTAGTTGTGCTGATCGTTTAAAATTATTAGCAGGAAAATATTGGTTATTCAATACATGATGTAGCTTAACAGAAGTTTAAAAATTGGAAAAAAATGAAAACATTTCTAAATCGCATTTGAATCCCGGATTTAAGCTCGTATGAGAATACTACGATTTGCATTTGACTCGGGGTTCTATGGGCACGCGTGGGATAACTTTATGGAAGGGGCCAATTCAATGCGATTTTCAGGAATGATATTGAGAACAGAGAAGATTTACATCACTCTCAATGTCCGTACATGTTCTTCCGGTCGGCTGATATTATCAATACTACTAGCTCAGGGAGTCCTGCTGTTATTGCTGCAAATGACCCAATTTGATAATTCACCCTAATGATATATATATATATATATATATATATATATATATATATATATATATATATATATATATGTGTGTGTGTGTGTGTGTGTGTGTGTGTGTGTGTGTGTTCGTGTGTGCATGTGAATCGAATTTACATTCCAATTTTTTTTTTGTACGCAGTACATTTTAGCATTAGTATCTAAACATTGATACACAGAATCTAAATTGACTGGATTAACAACCTGCATTTTAAAAAAAGGGAAGAAAATCAAAAGAATATTGAAGCAATATTTGAATGTATTGGATCTTTTTGCACTCATTTTAGATAGTCACATGATAAAAATATCAACGATCACCGGCAGCCCAGTGTTCCCCACATTTTGACCACAGCTAGATATATAACAGGTTAATTGAACTGGTTTTTCCTAAGCAAAATTCAACCAATAGAAACCCTACTAAGGAATGGATTCATGTATACCAGGTGGTAGTATAACCTGTTAGTCTCTGCATGACAAGAAATGAACCCTATTCGAGTTGCAACACACGTTTGTACTATAAACCTCAAAAAACAATAGGCATCAGGAATCTCATATAACTTCAAATCAAAACTGGTTATACGTGTTTGATTTTGTTTTCATGCGTTCAATTATGTGCTTTGTGAATGTAAATCTGTGTTAGGTCATGCATCTAATTGTGCTATTTTGTGTGAGATTGTGATGGGATGTATACTTGACATTGTGTGTGTGATATTGTATATGAAAGTGCAAGTGTGAGAATTTTTATGATTGTTATGATATATGTGTTGCTATGGCTCACTATGTCAGTGTATGTGTCCTTGAGTTTGTGCATGCGATTCTTTTTTTGTATGCATTTCTGTGTTTGTGTGTTTGAGAGAAACTACTGTATAGAGCGTTGTATTTCCTTCACGTAACAATAACATGTTTTGTGCACAATCAGCTGACTTCACACGAATCAGTTGTCTAATAAAAACGTTTTTAATTCTCTATACTAAACCAATATTTACAGTTATTGTTGATCCATTACAACAAAACGAAAGGGTAATCTGGCTATAATTTGGGGGAGAAATGAACTGGTGCAAAAGTTTTGAGGTAGCAAAATTCATTAAATATTAGGCTGATGCATTCTAAATTAAATGTCATTATTATTCTATTTATATTATCAATAAGTTATTAAAGTAGATCAATATCCTTTTTTGGAGAGTGTTACATACCGTGAATTTAGTTAGATATTTTCATGCATAGATACCTTGTAAAGTACTCAAATATTTGATAAAATTGAATAAAAATAGTATCATCAAACCATTCAAAAACTGTGAAATTACTCAAGCACATGTAAAAACATCTGCCTAGGATCAAAATATAAGTGCAATCCGACATGGATCGAAGTTTTAATGTTACACCAGTGCCTCAGATCAAAGTGCAGTAATTGTACACACTGTCTGCAAAAATAATTCACAACTAAGAAGAGTGTTTAGTATCTACCCTAATTAATAAGTGTCAGCAATATAAATATATTCTCCAAGTATATTAATGAAGATGATTCAATCAATAATATACTGTGTTTCAGATTCTTTTTTTTATTCATTAGAAAGTGTTTTATCTTAATTGTGAATGTATGTAAATATATACAGAGAGAGAGAGAGAGAGAGAGAGAGAGAGAGAGAGACGGACGGATAGACAGACCGACAGACGGACAGACAGAGAGAGACAGAGACAGAGAAACATAGATTTTTAATACATATGTAAATTACCATTGTATATGGAGGCATCCCAGGAAGAGCAAGGTACATTTAGCCAATCAACTATCAACATAGAAAAGGGAATCTGAAGCCGAGTTCAAAATTTGCTAATGACGGAAATCCATTTCTTTACATCATCGTCCTTGAAGGCAGGTGTCTCACTCACCAAAAACAACTATTGGGAAAAATAGCCGAGCATAAAGGGATCGATTCCATCTCATATACTTGTAGCCACTTCACCCTATTCAACATAAATTAGATTAGAGGAGGACAAATATGAGCTATGGGTCCTAGACTCTGCGAAGTTAGATCATCGTTGGAATTATCAGCATAACATATCTTTTGTCTCACTCTTTTTTCTTTTTTTTTTTCTTTTATGATCAATATTTAGAAATATTTACACCTAATTCATAATCAGGTATCAAACTCGTGGTTCAATCAGATGTAATGACTAAATACAGTAGTGTCTGTATTGCTTATTCGCAGTTGAGTTATGGTTCAATAGTTTTAGGCAATTTTGTTGGAACTCAAACATGCTCACGGGAATCAGGCAGACAGTTCACCATCAGCTTTTGGATTGGATCAAATCTACGGGATAAATCTATGCAGAGATTAAATCATCTTGAACATAGTATCCGAGTAAATTGTAAAACTTCTTCCTCAAGGTTATCATACTTGCTGTGCAGGTCATATCACTTCAACTAGAGAGCTGAGAGATGATAGTAAAATGACAACGGAATGAACGTCAAGAATTAATTACAATTAAAATTTAGAGGATAATGTCAGTTCAAGCAGAAAATACGTGAAATGTATCTATGTCCACTTCTAACTGAGGCTTGCAATGTATCTCTGCTAGAACTAATTAAATTCGTTTAAAAATAGCCTCCCATGCATTGATTTTATTCTGTTAGGGGTGCAATCCTATTGTATTCTTTGAAGATTCATTACATATTATTCATATTGAGAAATGTCTGTAAACCCTATCATCAATCGGTACCAAACATACTTTCACCCAATATAACAAAAAAACATGAATATGTCCCTCAAATCACTGTTGATATTTTATCTTTGCAATAAATTAATGATATATTAGTTTCTATCCAATTCGTTTCAATCGATGCGAACAGATTGAACAAGATCTCGCAGAGACAAGTGACCATCAGGATTTCAAATTGAATCGATTCCATGTGATTAATCTAGGATGAACAAAGATGAACTGGTAATGAAATTCGGAGCATTGCTTACGGGCAAATGGAATACCCTGTCCCTACAGTCAGGATGCCTGATGTGTAGATAATAACAATTTATATTATTATTGAAGAGGGAGGGCAACACGAATAAGATAATGATAGAAACACAGGGTACGGATATGTACATGAAATATATGAACTATATCTGTAAGGGATGATGTCAGTTCAGACCAAATATTGAGTAAGCCCTATGTTTGACGCAAGTTACTGCGGCTGGCACGAAAAATTATGAGAATA
Organism: Thysanoteuthis rhombus; assembly: GCA_963457665.1. Taxonomy (NCBI): domain Eukaryota; kingdom Metazoa; phylum Mollusca; class Cephalopoda; order Oegopsida; family Thysanoteuthidae; genus Thysanoteuthis; species Thysanoteuthis major. Next base: position 8,781,692 of record OY735218.1, read on the forward strand.
TTTATTGTGGAGGAAAGCAATATGTTTCTGTTTCATTCCCGAACATCTTTCCTCTCTATTGCTCTAATCACCCTTTTCATTTCTGTCATTCTTTCTACTCACGCCCCTCAGAACCCCTTTCTCCCCTCTTTTCAGTCTATTCATTATTTCATCTGGAGGATTTAAAGTGAAAAAAGTAGAGTGAGGATGTACAAAAATAGAAATTCAATCCGTTTGTTTTTTGTTTTTGTTTTTTTCAATAGGATATAACCTTGTCAATCCTTTTATAACATTTATCCTAATGTGGAATTGCTTCATTTTTGTAAATTGATTACAAAATTGAATCTTTAGAAAATCATGACTGATCATGTTTGCATCTTTTCTGACATTACGGTTTTAAGGGGGAAAGATGATATATCCTTGATACGACTACAATTCTAGAACTACATGAGTATATGCTGATCAATAAACTAAAATTATGTCTCTCGAAAGACCCAAAAATAAACTCAACAACCCTTACCACACTGAACTTTAACATGGTACTCTCTTCACTCTTAAATCATCTATTCTCACCAGCTCACTATTTCGATACCAGCTCCAAATACTACATTTCCATCTCTGCCCATAAATATGCATCGTAAAACACCTGAATGTGATAGATCAATTTGAAAAAGACTTCATACACGTTTATTCCTGACTAACCACTCTTAAGCCAATTATGCTGTGCTGTTGATTCAGAAATAGCTTACCAAGCTAAGACAATCTTTGGTAGCCACCCTCTTCATATTGACTGGCACTGATCACCATGGAATACCTGAGCTAAATCACCTGCCATTAGAATTTAGGCCTTCTGCGGGAAATTTTGCGAAACTGTCTTTGAAGTGAAATATTCTGCTAGTTTTAAATTGTTTCTGGAGATTTTATTCCACTATAGTTTTAGTTGAACCAAAGATTATTTTTTTACCTATTTATCCATCGTATTACTTTCGCTTTTTTTTAAATTATTTTTTCCTAGGGCAATGGACGATATCATGAGCTTCTTTAGGGCAATGTTATCGTCGAAAAACACTGATCTAACAAGGAGACAACGTGAACGACTAGATAAAATAAGTCATATTGAAAAGCACTCCAAATGCAGGCAATATAATGCATATGACTTTTGATGCTGTTGTATACAATTAAACAGCTAATTTCTACGAAGGTTTCATATAAGAACACTCTAAATCCGCTTCTCTAATTGAGGAATATTCTTCAAGTTGATTACATTTTTCTGTTTTTATCTCGGTCTGTCTGCCAGTCTCTTTCCGTCTCTCTGTCTCTATTATATATATATATATATATATATATATATATATATATATATATATATATATATATATATATATATATATATATAAATAGAAACGTATATATATATATATATATATATATATGTATATATATATATATATATATATATATATATATATATATATATATATATATATATATATAAGGATGAAAATTGTTGTTTGTTGTCTATACTTCTTGTACTCTTCCTACTTTTAAGTGAAAAAAAATCAATACAAACTAGTAAATACTTTATCAAAATGTAGAAGTTCAAAGGTTTTGGAGGGGATGAGATGAAGAACAGATGCTCCTCTCATTTTAGCAAAACAATTTCATATAACAGTCCATCAATGTAATGAATTTCTTTTTTGTATCAAAGTAGCTTTGAGCTAATAATTTTCTGATAGATAATAACGAATGTTAAAACACACAGAGACAAGTTGTTCTAGCCGTAATTGCTTTTTCCCCAAATGCATGAAAAAAACAAGGATCTGCTTGTTATATTCCTTTTTAAACTTTTATCTGCCTTTATTGTTGAAGTGTTTATACTTGAAAATGTTGTAATTGCATTTGAAAGAGTTTCTGAAATGGTTAGTATTCACAACTAAAGAGCGTGGTGATTTATCCACTAAATATGATCGTGAAAAAGGAAATTAGTTTCAACCAAAAATAAACACGTTCAGATTTGTTCAAGAAAGTGAAATTCAAACTTAGTCTATGACATTTGCTTATCAAATAGTTACCATTACTGCACATATTGAATTCTGAGCAAAAATTCCCCGAAACTGATATATTGGTTGGAGGATATTTTGAAAAGAGGTCGGCTCCGATGTAACATATTTAAAAAAAATTAAAACATCGTATTTCAGGTCATCATTATATGTTATTCATTATTATCCTATTCAACACTTCATTTCACGGTGGATAACAGTCTCTGCTAATTACGTCCCATCTTTCCTCTATACTGATCACTGTGACCTGCAGTAGAATGCCCCCCTCCTTTCTAGAGGGCGTTTGTTTAATTGATGAAAGTCTTACTAAAAAGTTTCCGTATTTTACTAGATCGTCAAGACAGCACATCAACCAAGTTCATTGCAATCTTTTTATTTGTTCCAGGCGACCTTTTAAAACTTGCATGCTCCTTCAGATTTCTTTAAGGTGACATCTCAAAGTCATTTTCCTACCGTCTTACATTTTGACCTCGTATATTAGTCAGGGTTAGGTTCAGTTTACTTGAGATCGGATAAGGTTACTATGTTATTCAAATTTGCTAGTACAAAATGGAAAGGAAATGAATATTTCATTCATATTTTTTAGATTTTGAGAGAAAAAAAAACAACAGAAAAACAGAGTCATTCTGAAACATGATATTTTTGAAATTTCCGGGATAGAATGACGAAAACATACATTTTTTTTTCATGAAGAAGGTTTTCAACCAGATGAAAAATTTGGTTGGTTTTGATGGACGGTTGAATAATTTTATCAAAATATATTTCTTTCCAAAAATTTGAAGAAAAATATGCAAATACTGATTTGCTGCAAAAAAAAATAAATGGAATGAAACAGCAGTGAGAGGGATAGTGAGATTATGTTATTGTTACCTATTGCTTGGATCGTGTAATTACCAACATGTTTGACTCAAACTCAGACAGTGAAAGGATTGATCCTTGTACGACGAAAGGATGACTCTCCCAGAGCGACCGATTATATTCACTATAAGCAGAGTGAATAGATGGGAGGTTTTCTTTCGGCGGATAGCGTCCAACTAAAGGGGTAAGTCATAGAAACTGTGGCTATAAATTGCGTGTCTGGCAGAAGCTTACGACTATCACTTAACTGATACATGGAACAAGATCTTAATCACCGACAGTCATACGTCATTTGGTGTTGTTCCTTACAATTTCAATTCTCTGAGTAATGGTGCTGTCCCTATTCAGTTAGGGTTGACAGAATTTTATCGAGGCACTACTTAGATGTGTTGATGTTTTAGGGGGCCGGGGATAGTCGACACTTTCAAGATATCAAAATCAGAAGGCCTGGTTATGGTAGTCGCTCCTCTGTGTGGTTTCACCATGAATCAGGAATCAAAGATATATACGGGATTGATCTCCATGTGCAATTTGTCACTTAAACAAAATGAAGAATTTTTTTTTTTTTCAACAATATTCCTGGGGAATTTTAAATCATAATTTATATTCACCAGATACTGAACCTACGATTTACCTTCATTCGATTTTTTCATTATTATCTTAATAAAAAAAAAATTTCCTTGGAGACAGCAAAAGTAACTGAAAGGAATATGCTGAGATGAGTTACGTATCGATATTGTTACTTGTCTGCCAGAAAAAAATGATCGTAGATTGTTGAAGAAAAAACGATAAGCGTGTTGTTCTATAAAGTAACTGCTCAAAATACAGTGAAGAAAATTACATCATTGAACGAATAAATATTTCTGGGCTTATGTAATACTTTTTTATCACTAAATATAACGAATTCTTGTCAAATATCCGTGGGATGGTTAAGAAGAATGCTAAAAGACTAAAGCATCGTATTATCTAGGATAAATTCACGGGATTCGCTTGGAGTGTCATATTACTTTCAACAACATTGATTATTATGATATTTCTTGACGTATTTGTTTATCAAATCTTGCCTCTGATACGATGAGTCGTGAAAGCAATATTACACTATATAAAACACGGTAATAAACGAAAAGGTGATTCTTATGTTGGAGAATTTACACACACTATAGCGGTGCATGATTGAGGAAGAAAGGAAACATGCCAGAACAAGTGACTACTATGCATCGAAATAAATACTAGCTAACATTAACTGGATGATATATATATATATATATATATATATATATATATATATATATATATGTGGTTTAGTGGAAAATTTGTTTCCTCCATTTCAGCTTCGATTTTCCCATTTACCAACAAGCTTTGTGTCACTTCAAAGTTCGTTTTTTTTGACGTGAAAGAAAAAAGCACAAGAAAGTTGAAGCAAAAGAAACAAAAAAAAACCGATCATACATTTGTTTGATCAAAATCTCTTTTTATTGTTTTCGAGTGCATACACATGCACATATTTAATGTAAATATCTAAGAATTTCACTTAGGCTGCCTTCTCCCACTCCCCCTCACACTATCTCTTCCTCTCTTGTTCGTTCCTTCTCTTCCTTTTCTTCTCATCTCCTTTCTTCTAAAGGATTCTACGTAAGCCCAAAAATCATAGTCTTATTGAGAAGTAAGAAGTAGTTTTCATGGACAAAAGCAATGTACCAGAAAGAAAGAGAGTATATTTAGCAAACGGATCTGTCCTGCTTAAATATTGGTAATTGAACGATTGTTATGTCGATAATCTGAGTAACAGGTCAATAGGAAAAAATAAAAATTAAAAAAAAAACTCTGCAACTAATCAGGTTAGACTTTGAACAGAGCTTTATCAGAACTGAAACTGAAGTTTTGAGTGCTGGATGATAAAAATTCCGGATTATATTCGAAAATCACCCGGTAATTCAATAATAGAACCGATCAATGTCCATAGTGTAAAGCATTCTTGAACCCCAATTCAATAGAGAAACTACTCTCTTGATCATATGTAACAGGTCTTGGGAATCACTCAGTAGAAGCTGCCATCTGAGCAGGAACCGCTTCTAGATTTATGAATGACATGAAAATGATCATTATGGCTGATGGACTATGTATGGATTTGTATCGATGAGAAACGTTTCAAATGGTCAGAAATTTCACATTAGCAAAATGATAGCCTGTTTTATCTGCGATGGTTAATTTTTGTAATCGGAAAAAAAAGAAAATAGAATACAAACCACTTCTACGTTTGTTTTTTTAAATTCTGTGAAAACTATGTTTGATAAGAATATAATAAATAACACAATAAATCATGAGAAATCTCATTATATTTTTTACTATGCACAGGCTTGATATACACTAAGGGCTCTTCAGCCTTTAGACACTTAACTTTTTCACGGTACCCTGGATCCTTCATAGACCCCCAGAAAAATTAAGATCAGTCTCCTTTCCATTCTTTTAAGTACACAATGTACTCACTAAATGTGGCTCAAAAAGCATAAGTGTCAATCGAATAAACATCCCTTGTCAGATTCCTAGTTGCAACGAGAGGCAGTGACGTTGAATGTTTTTTATCTCATTATGGAGGGTCTTCTTTGACATGAAAATATTTACTGTTTAGATAGCCATGACTTTCGTCGAAAAAGAAATGAATATATGTATTAAACATAAAGATTATTACATCAAGAAACGAAATATTTACAGTTAGCCATATTCATTCAGGAGGCTGTGCAAACTGATGAGGCGTTTATTCATATTATTTAATCGTCATCTGATACCTCATGTAATGTTGGCTTTTTTCAAGACTGAACTGAGCTTGAAAAAAATAAAAATCCAAACCTTCATGAAGACGTTGTATCATCCACTCGTACACATGCAGTTACATTTATGTGTATATAGAGAGACAGAAGAAAAGGGGGTATCAATTGCAGTTCGTATTTTTGTTCCAGAAAACGCCTCATTTACAACATTAAAACTTATCTCAACAATTTATCTGTTATTTTGCTTCGCTCATCATCCATTATATAAACACATTACACGTGATGCTGAAGTTGGTTAGTTCTTATCAAGAAAATATCTTTTTCATTGGCCGATGAATTCAGTCATTATTTTTTTTTTTTTTTTGAAGTGCGTTATAGTTTCTATCCAGGTATTTTTTGTGCATAATCTTATTTATTTCCTGGAATTTCTCTGTTTCCTATTTATACTTCAACTTAGTTTATCTTGTCTGCGTCCACTGACTTTTTACTTTGACATATCCTTCCGTTCGGGGGCTCTCTTTTCTTTCATCAAAATTATTTTAAATCTTTCAGTTGTTATAAGTGACGTAGCAACAGATTTAAGGATCCCGTGGTTTTGTTCCCTGAGCACCCTTCCAACATTCAATGAGATTTTGATGAAGAAGGGAAAATTGAAATAAATACATTGGCATTGTCACTTAATTGTTGACAAACAACCTAGAACACCTGATTATTTCTCTGAATGTACAAACATCTCTTCGTTAATGCATTACACCACTAGAAATACAGTAGTTGCACTACTTTTTTGTCCTTAATATATCATCTTCAGATGCTTTCAAATATAATGCCTCACATTGATTTTATAGCTCTCCTGTAATCATTTTATTCCGACTTTATTTTTACCTTTTCTTTTTCACATGCCTTTGGAAAATTTTCTTCTGAGCATTATATTTTCAACCCAATGTGAGATTATTTTCATTATCCACACAACCCTTTCATTGTTTCTATCAGTAATTTTTTTATTGTAATTGTAACTTCTGTTGAATGCATGCTTACAATTAATTCCTCAAAAAAACTTCATTTATCTACTATTAGATTTTTTGACCACGTGAAACCAATTAATTTCTGGTTGTTTTTTGTGATATGTGAGGCAATGTTGTGCTATGAAACTTTTATTGTTCATGTCTTTTATGAAAGAATCGTATCAGACACAATGACTGCTGTCTTTTCAACCATTGGGATATTGTATTTGTTCTTATTGATATAAGGATGTTCTTATTATTTTTGGGCATCGGAGATGTGACTGATCAAACAGAAAGAGAGAGAGAGAGAGAGAGAGAGAGAGAGAGAGAGAGAGAGAGAGAGAGTCTGAACGACACGCAATCAACATATTTTTTTCTTTTTTAATTTTAATGGCTGGTTCGTCGTTAGATTCTCGAAAGATATTTTCATGGTTTCAGATCTTCTTCATGCTGTGATTTTGTTGTTAAAATTAGGCTCATACACCCCATTATTTGTACAAAATATTCGCTCATATGAATCTCAGATTTGTTACGATTTTTTTCTTTTGGGAATTCTTTGAAAAATGGCATTTCAAAGTTTATCAAATACAGTATAAAACGTTGGCTAGCTCAGTCCTTTTCACAGAGCCATCCAGAGTGATAGATAATCCACTGAGGGTAAAGTTTGCTGCAACTGTATCAGTCTTTGAGACTAATTTGTTAACTTTACTTTTAGCATCAATTTTATGTCGTTGCACCGAGAATTACATTTGGCTCTGTTGTGCACGAACTGTAAACTCTCTAACAGGACATTTTGATTACATAACGTGATATCCCCAATGATTCACGTCTTTTCTTTGTAGATCGTTATTTTTGGAAAAGGGGTTATTTTTCAGGTTAAATACTGTTAATGTCATCAATTTCCTAACTTTTTCATTATGTTGTCTTGTCACTTATTCGATCAGTAATCAAAGTTGACAAGTTTCTTCTCGTACCAATGGAATCATATATAACTGAATAACACATTTTTTTTCTAAAACCTTACATTATATGATTGAGATTGTTTTCTTTAGTAAAATACAAAAATGTTATCGGATAGTAGTAGTAGTAGTTGTAGTACGCGTAGTAGGAGTTAAGGGATCAGAAATTGAAAAAAAGAGGACAATAAAAACTAGGCGGGCAGGGAAGAAGAAAAAAAATAGACGGAAAAAAAACTAAACGAAGACTAAAAAAGTTTATAAGGAGAAAAAAGATCAAATACAAGGATAACAAGAGGAAGAAATATATGTATATATGTATATATATGTCATCCAAGCAGCTATTTTGTTGCATTACAACCTTTTAGTTTGGCGATATACGTACTATTATCCCATGCAGTAACACGAGATAGGATCGAAAGCTCCGTGTCAGTCCAATAACCAGGCATTTTTTGTCTGCCCTACACAGATTTTCAGATTTCTTTTCGACACGAAATTCTGAATATTTGTCCACTAATCAATTCAATCCCAATTTTGTGAGAGACTTTCAAATATATTTCATATTTTCTAATGCGTTTTTAATTAATCATAAGCAAAGAGCGTATACATATACCACTAAAAGTGGTATCAATTACCTACACATTCTTTTTTTATCTGGCTTTTCCAATGTTTTGTTATAATTTTGTTTTTTCTTGTAGCTTGCACTCGGCTGGAAAAAAAGTACGAGAATACTCCTACTAGCTGCTACCGTATACAACTTAGGTTAGATCAGTTTTGCAGTTTCATCAACCACCCCATAGAACCTGTTGGAGATAGAGTTTGCTACAGTTGCATCAGACAGTGACACTAATATGCAGACTTTTACCCCAAACTTTATTGTACATTGGCCCAGGAGGGATAGATACGTTTTTTGCTGCAACTATTCACAATTAAAAATGAGCTAGACAAACATTTTCAATGGGATAGAACATGGTCAATGAGAGAGAATGAGAGAGCACATATATAATTTTCTATCAGCCCTTTCCTTTCTATCTGTTACTAGAATGGAAAGACATGAAGCAGAAAAAATAAGAAGGATGGATGATTAAAATGGATGAAATAAAACAAAATGTGATTGGCGGGACGGATGCATCAGACAGATTAATGGAAATGAAATGATATTTCTGACAACTAAATCCATTTAGAGATTTCAATTCATGATCATTCTTATCGGAAGTTATATATCTGGCTATTAACAAATAAGTTTCTCCGTTTCCCTTATCTCTGCAAAGAGAGTTAACAGCAATTCCTTTTCATGACTTAGAAAGCTTTTTACACAAAGAACACAGTGGGTCGACCATTAGTGGAATCAGTAAGTCTGCCCAGTGCCATAATACTAGTTTAAATTATATATGGTCATTCAGAGAGTGAAATCTATCTTGAAAAATATGTTCAACGTTATCATGTTTCGACAATTCCCCTGGCTGTTAAAATGAATTAGGGGATAAAAAGTTGAAATGATGATTGTCTGTTTTTTATTGGTCAAAAAGAAGGACAGAGATTTCCCCTATCATATCCAAGATAAAACGATTCCAGTGTTATGGTCTCTTTGAGGTAAAGTGACAAATTATGCACTTTTTGTAACAATCTAACGTTTTTTGTTTCATTTTCCCATCTACAAAAAAACTGTATTCGTTTATAAAAGTAAAAAATACCTCAAACCTCGGTGGAATAGAGAGAGAATCGATAATTTTCTCATTTGAAAAACAGGATATTTATCCCTCTCCTTTATTTTAGGGACCCAGTGCATCCATCCTACCTACATCTGGGCCCTTCAGGATCTCAATCCGAGACTGTCAGCCGCTGCTTTGTCATTTTGTAGTTACTTCAGTTTATGGTTTGAACTGCTCTCCCTTCAAATGGGAAAAAGCAGGAATCATTTGCAAGCAAATAATACCTTGACATTTTGTCTGATAGCCTAACTAAACTGACTCTGGTCAGTTTGGAGCGTATCCTGCCTAACGAATGGCATATGTTTTGTAAGAGCACTTCAGGATTTTTTGAATTAATCTTTCAAGACCATCTGCACTTAATTCTGAGTCAACTTGATCCCCTAAAACCATGTTATTCCACATCAAATCAACCAGAACCCACCAAATCTCCCTCAAACATTCTCTTGAAGAAGATCACATATGAATTTATACCAAAATTATGGTAGAATCAAAAGGCCTATATCGTTTTAAATTGAAAATTCTGCTTGATTTTATGCATTTTGCCGAATTTGCATTTTTTTTATAACCTCCAATATTCAAAATTCAACATTTACAGTATTAAAACTCACAATTAGGGCTCTCTTTCCAGTGGAACTCAGAACAAGTGTATGTTATGTTCTCTCCCCCCAGAAAATAGCCAACTAAGTAAATTATAAATTCAAAATGAAGCACACTTTTGGGACAAAATCATCCAAACATCATGACGATATGCACGATAAATCACTCATAGTTTTGTTTCCTCTAATCGATCTATTAACCCTAATTACTAATGTAATTGGAAGATCAGAGTGATTGTTTAAGTTGTGAACGATTTTTGAATTACATCCAAATTCCCTATTGTTTTGTCTTCATTTGATCATGTGAGCAATAACCTATTTTTGTTGTGGATCCAATTATGATTTAAAATCCAGTGCTATGGCTGGGCTTTTTCTGTGTTGTTATATTTTTCTCTCTTTTCTTTTTTAAAGGGGAGGGGGCGTCAATTATCAGCTTTTGGAAATACGTTAGCTCAGAGGCTGACTTATTCCTTGAATCTTGGCTCCATTCTTACACTGTTGCTGTTTTACAAAGTTGTTGTACGTCGTGAAAATCCCATTTGTTGAATCCTTGAGTGTATGGATAGAAATTCTAAGTTATTGTCACAAATTGACTTATATATTGTGCAAAAATATATATACATGTATATTTGTTTACAGAAATACTTCGATAAAACTGGTTAATTTTCATACAACTATCGAACTATTACATTCAAAAAGTATCAAGTCAAAAGATTGGGTGCAGTTGTTACTGAATTCAAGAATCAAGGGAAAATGAGCCAAAATTACTTGATTCTATAAACATTTAAAGGAATAAATTTATTTCTCTGAGAATATTTCTTCCTTTCCAATTTCAGCAATGCATAAGCAAAGGCTACGTGTGTGTCTGTCCGGATTGCAAAATTCCTATTGGGGTTCAATAATCTTGAAAAAATTGGATATAATAACATAACATTTAATAACAGGTGGGTCAGCGTTGATGTCTGTCCATTCGATTAATTGGTTTATTCAATTTAGTTCTAAGACTGTATCTGGTCATGATATTCAAATGTTTGTATTGTTCCAACATGTGGTCAATTTCAGGTTTTTACTCGTTCCACTGATGTAACTATCGCGTGAGCTCTTATAGACTAAACATTGATGAAATCCAATCCTGGAGTCGAAAGAATGCATTAACAAATGTTGTTCATTAGATGTTAAATAGAAATGTTGGAAAATTACATTTTTGGTCAAGTATATAAATGTAATCAACACCTCTCTCGACAGCCTTTATCGGATAAAATAAGCCACAACCCTAAATATCAGCCACGCAACCTTCTTAGCTGCAATATCCTAAGTCGATCACGTGTATTATCGAATATCATAACTAATAAAACATCGTCATTTATGCGTATTAGCCAAGTATTTGATCGGCTCTGGAGAAACTTTCCATGTTACAGCATCGTTCATAATGTTTTTTGTGATCTAATTCTTTTGTTATAATCCCTTTAACTTCTCGTAGACACAAAAAAAATTTAGATATCACATTTCACAAAAGAGAATTCTACGAAATTGAATAGCAAACGATATATACTTATAAAATTTTCAAAGATTATAAGATATATGATTATTCACCATTTGTATAACACTTTTTTCCAAAAGTTCTATTCCAGTCACCTTCCCGATAATGGAACCTCCAAAGAAATTTAAATATAGCGCTTGATAATTGACAAAAAAAAATATGAATGAATGAATGAAACTGGAAAATATTCTTAAATGGTGGCAATATTTTTCCCTCCCTAATTCCCAATAGATTCATTGTAGTTAAAAAAGAAATGATTATCAAAAGATTACTCTGAAATCGGTTGTCAATGATAAGATGAGTTGAATGCAACTATATGTTGGAGAACTGATAATTTAGTATCAGAGAGATGTAAATATGAAAAGACAAAGGAACTCCTTATAGAATGTAGACAATTCATGATAATGACAGTTCATTTGTCTTTCAGTGAGAATATTGCTCAGATTTCAGTGTCACAATCGATAGTTTCAAGGTACCTTTGTGAGGCATAGAGAATTTGACACGGAATTTATCGTATTAGCATTAAGAGAAGACCTCTTCTAAAGATCTGCAGATACCTTAGCGGGAAACATCACGATAAATCGTTGGCGAGACTTGTTCCAACCTCAGGCTGAGACATTTTGTGTTCAATTTGCAGAAATGTTTTTGTGGGAGACATGAATCGATACGTTTTTCCAAAACAGATAGATTAGTGCAAGTTGAGGGAGTGTTGCTACTTAGGCTGGTTCTCATTTTAAGTCCATACCACGTATAAAAAAACGGGGCCAGTAATAAGTAAAATGATGCTTGGGGTCAATTCCAGAGTGACGATTTGACATACTTACTTTTCTATCGATAATGTTTATTGCATTCAATCTCTGCGTATGTCCTCAGCATTGAACATTATATGAATAAGAGAAAATAGTTCCGAACTTTACTAAAGTTTCATTATACTACGGATGTTATATGCAAACATTGAATTGTTTGGAAAAATCAGACTTGTGGATGTTCTGAATGTACAAAGGGCCCATTAGCCCTAGTTTGTGGATAAAACAGTACAGGCATACGGAACACAAAATATCCTCCATATGACCCTCCTTTAAGTGACTTGTAATTCTGATTTCACAAATTCCATATAAAACAAGGTGAAAAAAACTAACTTTTATACTCTTGATGATAGATCTTGCTTTCTTTATTTGGATGTTAGTTAGAGAGGGAGAAAACAGTCAAAATAGATTTGTTTTGTTTTTGTTCTAGGTCGTCGGTTTCAAATCCGGGACAAAATTTACCTGACTTCATGTCTGACGACCTCTAATAATACCTTCATAGCACCTGGTTCCATGCATCCCGAGGGACAGAGGCAAGCACTGGGCATTTAAGTCTTTTTGGCATTGTGCCAAACGGAGAAAGAAGTTCAGTAAACTAATGAAGTGGGCTGAATGGATAGTAAAAGCGATAAAGGAAAAAAACAAACAAAACGTAAAGAGGGTGGCTTTTTTTAAAAAAAGAAAAAGGTGAGTAACACTTAAAAAAACTGTGTGAGGAAAGGAGCAAAAGATTACGTAAAAGTGATTAAATGAGAGGGAGAGAGAGAGAGAGAGAAAGAGAGAGAGAGATCAGAACATGAGAGAAGGTGGGGGAAAAGAAGAAAGATAAACAAAAAAATCAAAGAGAAATGAGAAAAAGGTTATTTTTACCACAACGGTATAGTTACGTATGTTTAATTGGCTGCAATTCGAAAAGAAATACCCGGGAAAACTGTGCCAATTTACGCAATACTGTCGTGCAGGTTAACATTCTAGGTGTGGGTTGCTTGCAAAAGTTACAAGATGGACAGGCAATAAAATGCAAAGACTCCACAGACAGCAGATAAACAAACACGGAGGATTTACATCAGCGTATTCTGACATTGAACTCCTTTCCCTCGAACTGCAATAGTCGAAGAACTGAATTGAGTTTCGACTCAGGAAATGATTATTAATTCCTGTCTTAGTCTAAAAGTGATAAAATTTGAATACGAAACACATTTTGCAGCAAACGTCTTACCTGTTCTGAATCAACAAACAGGATCCAGATGCAATTAGATTCTAATAGGCTGTTTCCCTCACAAAACACGCAATGAATTCTGTTTTTACAATGAAGCAGCTGAAAATATATTCGGATGCAAAAGTTCTCGGCATTAGATTTGCAAAGAGATAGAGGAATTTTTAAAAAGGGTTTGGGAGATTCGTTAAATTGTATATGTTTTTCTTATTATTTTTTTAGATAAAGAACTCCTGTGAAATTTATAGTTAATATAAAACATACATTTGACACTAATCCTCTTTATGTTCATCTTAGAGGAAAACGAGTCGACCTTTCGTGTTGCTGATCTAGAGCTGTGAGAATATATTTGCGAATGCAAAGAAGAAAACATGATTTTTAAGTGCAGAAACAATAATCTGGGAGGACTGAGAACTTGCAAATATAAGAATACGAGAAGATTTGAAGGTGGATTCAGTTGGACCTTCAGAAAAAACCTAAAAATATAAGATGTATGAATCCAAACCCTTCAATTGCACATTAATAGAATGAAGATTAGAGCAAACAAATCGACCATCGATTTTGCCAAATGACGGTATAAATACAACGCAGTAAGCAGTCAAAGAACTTAGGTGGGTAGTGCTGCCTCATATATTTGGGATAGTTTAATGAAAGATGATTTGATGAAAAAAAAAATTTCACCTCAAAAAAAAACGTTGACAAATATTCACCGTTTTGTCATTTAAATTAACTTTCATTTGAAAAAAAAATTGAATAAAAGGACATCGTACTTAATAATCTAGTATAATCACTTTGCCAATTCAGTTGCAAAATGTTAAAATTTTTGAGCTCTCTCAAGTAAAAAAAATTGAAATATCAATTATTTCTGTTGGCTTTTTATTCTGTCATCCAGCATATAAATCAATTAATATTCATGTCATCAACAGATAACATGATTATTTTTTATTAGGTGTTATTTTTCTGGCATTGAAACATGAAACCAAATACTGTAGTGGATTGTTATGTTGAAGTCTTTATGAACTGCCATGTTTCACGTCCACACGTCTATACCCTCAAGTAACGATCCGTGTTATGAGACAAAATCATTAAAAAGAAATTGATTCGCTCTTTTTTTTTAAGTGTTGGCTTTTCCGACTGATGGTGACTTTATGCCAGTCAGCGGGGTGTGTGTAAGAAATGAGCTTTCAAAAAAAAAATTATCACTGAACCTCTAAATGCTACTAAGTATGTAAATCTAGAAGTATATGCTGTGCTCATAAGATTATTTTTGCTCTTCGATGACATAAAGTAAGCCATGCATTTCTGGACTCCCTCTAAGTGTGTTTTGATGCGGTATTTCATTTTTGTAATGATCGGTGATATTTCAATCTTTGTTATGAAATGATTTCTTGAGAATTGTGACCTTAATTTGGTTATACGTCTCACAATACTTCAGCAGCTGTGCACATAAACTTCCCTTGTGAAATGCAGGATTTATGTATTAAGCATTCAATACTGATTATTTTCTAAGTTCAAGAAAATGAGGTCCATTCTTTGCTAGTCTCAGAGGATTTGAGTATGGATTGCAAATATAACAAAAATAACTATTTGGATACAACAAAGTTCGTTTTTTTGACACATCTTTAAACGAGACCGTACATCCATCTCGTCAGATAAAGTCAATAAGGAAATACAGGACTTGATTTACTTTCAACACGTTTGCCCATTTGAATGTCTTTTTTTTATACTCAAAGTCTTATTAACGTTCAAATTATGTTAAGATGCCATGGATAAATCGGGAATTTTAGGATTATAATCACACTTGCACGTGCATGGAAGTATATATAATGGGAATGATTGGAAGGCAGATAGATGAGTTAACCCTTCAATAACAGTGAATGTTGCGTGTTCAGGTTTTGGCCCCTTAGTACCGTTGTTTGATATTGGCCTTGCAAGGTGAGTGTGAGGCAGAACAGCTAAGAGATATGCACTATTCCAATGAGCTCGGCGGTTTGGTTAAGGATTGGGATAGACATGTTTCTCGCAATCTAAATATGTCTCATATTATCAAAAATTCAACACTGTTGGTAAGTTTATGAACAAAGATGACATTTTTTACGGCTGAAATAGCAAAAAAATAAAAGAAAAAAATTAATAATCTTGGGTCATGCATCTGGAAAAATTTGGTAAGTCAGTAAAATAATATGGACAGTGATATTTGGTTGCCATAGGAGCAACATTTCACAGGTGTGGTAATCAAACCAAGGGGAGAACTTATGACAAAGAGATGCAGCATGATGATTGAATTTTGTAATAATTCGGCAACCTCGAGAATATGTGAACTGGGTACTTTCAATTTGTCATCCAAATTCAAAAGTAAAGAACTCCAAATTGAATGAATGGCTACCTTTTTTGTGGAATGTATATTAAGACATTTCCCTAATCAATACTTAACGTATCGAATTTGGCCGAGTTTGATTTGTTGATAATAACTCACATTGTCTCAAATAAGTAAAAGATTGTCTATGTTGGTTTCTCATCGTGAATTACTATTTTTTCGTCAACAACAGACGCTCTATTTGGTTTTAGATCTCCTAGCAAATACAATTGGGGATCCATTGTAAGATGAAAAATAAGGATGACCCTTTTGATCAATGAAATATCAGTTTGGAAAAGTATTGGGATCATCGCACATGGTTGAAATAATAAGGATCTGAGTATAAAAGTAATATGTTTTGTATATCAAATGAAGACGATCTATTTCAATGTGAAATTCGTAAAGAGTTTTCTGCCGTGGCTGTTCACTTTACAGATGTTAATGATTACACATGTCCCCCTGGCTGAGAAAGTATCATCTGTAGCATGAAACATAGTTTGTTTGTATTGATCACCTCAAACTAGGATATATCGCCTCATGTGATCAAAAACGTACGCATGAAAGTTGGAAAATATTCGTCAAAATGTTGAGTTTTTCAGCAAAGTTTATAGAATTTTAGAGTAAAATATGGAAGTTTTTTTGTCTCTGTTTAGGTTACCTTTCCATGTATTTATTAAAAGTGATAAATTATATTATTTAAGTTTATGATTCCAGCATTTGTCACATCGATCTTTTTCAATATTGATGATGAATCCGCATACAATTTCATCTATATCAATTTAGCCAATAAATTGCTGAAAAAAAAAACTTCCATGTGAAATTGAGAATGATAGATTATGCATGGACACCTGATATTATTTTATGATTGATTTCACTCTTAATTTATGAACATACCAAACATTTGGAATAGGGATCAGAACTAAAAAGTGGGTGAGAAATACAAAAAAAAAATAGATGAAAGTAAACAAAAAAAAGGATATATGTTTCCTAAAATTGTTTGTCAATAATGTTTTTCGTATATTAACGTTCATATTCAGACTGTCAGTTATTTTAGTTCACAGGCTTTCTTCGAATGAGTAACTGAAAAGGAAACTAGTCGATATGTTTTCTATTAAAGATTCTTGCTGAAGAGCATTATCTTTTCTTAGAAAAACATTCCTTTTTATTATTTTTTTTTCTTATTTATTATTATTTTTTCTGTTTATTTAAACAGACTCCCGGAAAAATTATCGGAAGATAATTGAATAAAAGCAGCATCCCAGGGAAATGCTCGTCTTACATATATATATATATATATATATATATATATATATATATATATATATATATATATATATATATATATATATATATATATGTGTGTGTGTGTGTGTGTGTGTGTTTGTGTGTATATATATATATATATATATATATATATACACACACATATATATGTATTTGTGTGTGTATATATATATCTATCTATCTATATATATATATGTATGTATGTATGCATATATATATATATATATATATACATATATATATATATATATATATATATATATATATATATATATATATATATATATATATATATATATATATATATATATATGTATATATATTTATACTAACACACACACCAAATCCATCTAGAATGTGTTATACTGTTATGACAGGGAAGCTTAGATTACTTTAGTATCAGCAACGTTTTTCTATCGATCATTCAAAAGGAAAAGTGATGAGAGAATTCAAGAAAATTGAGTAAAATCTTTGGAAATTTTCTTTAAAAGTGGAGATCCAAAATATTCATTGGTTCATAAGACAATTAAGAAAATCATTATTCGCCCATTCGCTATGTTTAGAAGCTGCCAATCATCATAACCCCCGGTGACCATTGGAAACATTTCTTGTTGACTGTCTTTCATCAACTGAAATTACACCAAAACCCACATTATTCAAAAATGCTCTATTCATGGTATTGCTATCAATATATAGAAAGTTCAGTTCTGTAAGTATTGCCTAATAAACAACAGATTATTCTCCTCAAAATTATGTTTCGTAGGTCTGCTGCTTTGTCTGATACTGGTTTTGCATTTTTTTTCTCAGATTAAGAGGTTACCTGACTGACTGCTAATCCTCACACTGGCTTACTATAGAGTCTATTTTGTCCTCTGGTGGTAACTCGGGTCGATTCCAAATTGAAAAGTCATAAAAGAAGTGTTCTGATCCATTAAAGCCACACAATAGTGACTATTAATGAACAAAAAGAAATAAGGATAGGTACACAAAAGTGTAACATCAAAGTGGATGCAAAAATACATGCCTAGTATCCTTATCGATTTCCAAGAAAGAAAAACTGTCTTGGGTTTTGTTTTGATTGCATAGGTGGAAAAATATCTCACCTGAAGAATATTATTTCAAGTTATGACGAGAAAGAAAATGGAAAAAAGGACGTATGTTCACTTTTGAGGCAGTGGTTAGGATATATCGTTTCTTATACTAATACATGTTATGTTTTTCCCAATGTTCATGTATTCCTTAAAGACCGGTAATATATGCAAAAACATTGTGATATGTACGCCACATCCCCATCATGGAACCTGTAAAAGAGAATGGACTCTAAGAATGAGAAACCATGTATCTGTAAACGTTCGTTGCAGTTGCGCGGCGGACGAAAAAAATGATTCAGAAAAACCCGATTGTGGTTTGACGTAACGGCATTGAATGTTTAGTGCACTTCATTCTGTGTCATTTTGCTCCGTAAGGAAGCACAATAAAAGACGGACGAAAACGAGATGGAAAAACATGACTATAATTTCAGCTAGAGATTCCACATCAAGCAGTTTTTCTTAATCCTCCCCTGACAGTGCTATGGTTTGATTTACTTAAGTTATACCTGATCAGTTCTTTCTCCTTGTGTATTTATATTTAGAAACTGTGTTTTCCTTCTCTGTATATGGTATACAAACGTGGCAATAGACTAGTAAGTCACTACTCATCATAATTATAGACCCAGTCTTTCTCATATGAATACATGAAAATATCTGTTATTTCATGCAAACAGGTTTACTCTACGGTATTTTAAAAAAATTTTCAAAGTTCGAATTCTTCCAAATATCATTGGAATTGAATTCGATCAACAGAATAATGTTTGATGGGATTTTCAATTGAATTATTCATCGAGGATGTAAAATCGTAAATCCCACAAGGGATGACATTGACGAGATGAGAGTTCAAAAGTATGTGCTATTCTTTAAGGAGCATGTATACATGTATGATCTAGAATTTAAAATCACAGTACATGCTTCCACCCATAAAATTTATGTATTTACATTTGCAACTTGTGATGCTGAGCTCGCTAAACATTGTTCTTTCAAGTTGTCTTATCTCAAACTTATCTCAACGGTTTCTGGACACTTTGAGCTGCTTTTAGATTTTTGGTATTCCTGTAAGTTGTCATGTAATTGCAATGCAACAGATCATGTCGTTGGACTTCTACGTTGAATGGAACACTGACAAAAATCCAGGAGAACCATCATGAGACCAAAAAAACTTTAAAAACAGCTTTAATAACCATTTGAGCGGGCCACTTCTGGGTGGATGTTGGCAACAGTAAATGTTTAGCACACTGAAATGACAATGGACAAAACATTTGCATGAAAAAAATCCTTTGGAATTCGGAAGAGTCTAATCTAATACAGTAACTATACTACAAGAGATATTGAGACGTATGATTATGTATAAGTTGTTGCATTGACACATATCCATAAGAGTTGGTGGTAATTGAAGTGAATACTCGAAGGAACTGGTCTAAAAACCTTTTATTATTTTCATGCCATATCTGATGAAAAGTCAATGATGTATGATACATTATAATCCTAATTATTTTGATCGCTGAAATGCTCCTCCAAAAAGTTTGATTCATATTTTTTACGGTTAAATACCCGTAGTCATTTATTACATTTCAGCTTAGGCCACCAGGAAGCCATAGTAGTAAGTCAGTTCGTATTCAACTCTAAACGCCAGAAATACTATTATTTCTAACAAGCAATTTATAGCAGACACCAAGAAGACATTACATGTAATTTATATGGCAAATGACTCTTCAAATAAGTAACTGATGAAATTGGTTTGGTACAAAAAATATAATCAAAAGTTTATTTCAGAACATAAAACTCAATCGGTGAATTATTTTCATCACACTTTTCTAGTATTATTGATTTTGTGCTATTTCTTTGTTGCAACTCAAATGCTGGACTTAGAACATATTGCCTTTTATCCAATCTGCACTACTTACTCTACCATCGGAAAAAAAGACAAGAGTCCAATACTTTCATCCAATCCATATTACTTACATAACGGTCGTATTATATGAAAGAACAAACAAGTAACAATTGTTTTTTTAATCAATATCCTTCACAGAGCTGCTGTTTGGTGTAAAAAAGACCAGAGGCAGATAGATTTATTCCAATCAATTTTACTTACAAAACTATTGAAACTAGGATCAAACGAACAGAGCCTTGCAATAAAAAGTAACAATAATAGAATAAAGATTCAAAAAATGTTGAAAAGGATCAGCAAAGATTTGAAGACATGAGGTTTGTAGAATCTTTTTTTGCTCAAAGGCCCCGTAAAGATTGCCTCCGGAAAAAAAGTACTTCAAGTTTTTTTTTTTCTTTTCCATGAAGAACAGGATTGAAAGCCATTCATGGAATATAACAACGAGCAAATGATTAAATGGATCCTTATAATAGAAATTTCTATTAGTTTTCATGTTTCATCTACAAAAGTGACTATCAGAAGGATGCATAGGTTGTAGACATTTCTCGAAGTTCTCTTTTGAAAAAAAAAACAGTCCGTGTTATATAAATGGATTAAGAATGGATCCTCACACTAATTCGGTTGGTGACATTTCATGAAATATCCTTCCCCATTGGATTAGATGGAACAAATCAGAAGTTAATCTGCGTAATATAACCGCCAGCCAATGACCTAATGACCCTACGGACTACATAGAGAAGTCCAAAATGTCTCTGGATAAATAAATCGGATGTTGGCCTAAAAGCGAAGGAAATAGATCTTTGAAAATATCCAAATAGCCCCCTGGAAATTTTCCGATGAATTTTTCCATACGTGTGGACTATCTTTATTAGCGGTGATTTCATTTAAATATTTTTCAGCATTTTCCCATCCAACATCAATATCTAAATTATTTTCCTTTCAGGAGCACTTATTAAATACTGGATTTGGCTGGTGGAGAATTAATCAGTGTTGAAGTCTGCAAAGAGATATCATACATAAATATATTTGCCAAAAGATAAGTGACTGGAAAATAAAATGTTAGAATTAGGTTGCTTCAGTCAACTTCTTTCAATTTTTCCACTCAGTGCAGAGCATTAGATTTCCACCTCTAGGCATACTGGTTTGTGAGGCACCTAGTATTCTACAACTATGTAATAATTCACAGACAAGCTGATAGAAATGTTGTTCATGATCATCATAGTCAGTCTTCAATCATCCGTCGTTGGACAAACAACTCCCCCAGGATCTGTCACATTTTCTTTCATGGGCGTCATTGAGCCAATATTCGCACAATCGATTGGTGTTTATGTGCGTCAAATGACTGACTAATTTTTTTTCACTAAAGATCTTGAAATCCTGAATTTCAATCTGCTATGATATCGATGGGTGTCTCAACGCTGTACAGAATTTGTCACTATATTATTTTTGATAAAATATTGAGGAAAAAAAAACAATACATTTCTTTTTTAGAAGGTCCATAGATGAATGATTTTCTGATAGCGTTTTTTTTTTTTTTTTAATAAATCATTGTTGAATAAGTTACCGGGACTCAAAAACCTCATCTTTTATGTCCTTCTATTATTCCAGAATGAATAACTTTTTTTTTACGTCAATTGATACACCACATTTTCGGTAAGTTTATTCATAGGATAAACAGTTGATCAAAAATATCACTGAATATCCGAAACAGATCTGGAGAGTCCGTACGGTTTGAAATGCTATAATCATCAAACGATATGTCAAGCTGACAGCTTTTGATGCATCGAATGGTTAGGAAAATAAACTAAGAGATGTTTGGAAAGACCGAATTGGTATTGAGTATCGACTCAAACATTCAATATAGCCACACTGATGTAGCACTGCATGAGTATCACATTCACAACATTACGTAAGTCTTTGTTTTAG
This sequence comes from Thysanoteuthis rhombus, assembly GCA_963457665.1. Taxonomy (NCBI): domain Eukaryota; kingdom Metazoa; phylum Mollusca; class Cephalopoda; order Oegopsida; family Thysanoteuthidae; genus Thysanoteuthis; species Thysanoteuthis major. Next base: position 8,803,732 of record OY735218.1, read on the forward strand.
TGTGTTATCGAGTGCATTCATAATTAAATGTGTGCTGCTTATCTAAAAGCCCCCAATTTGGTCATATACAATTACATATATATATATATATATATATATATATATATATATATATATATATATATATATATATATATATATATATATATATATATATATTATATATATATATATATATATATATATATATATATATATATATATATATTATATATATATATATATATATATATATATATATATATATATACACCAAATTTGGTAACTGGCGTTTTTATATCCCTTCTGATTGAAGATATAAAAATATACCAATGTCCACATCCTTGAACACTCAACCATTCGATGACTACCAAGCATCGTCATTGTAATTTATTCTTTTCCTTAGAGTGGTAGATGGCTGTATTGTATGTCTTTAAGATATGCCAACGTTGATTCGATCATTTCTATCACAATATGCAAATATTTCATTTATTTTTATCGTCCTAGATACGTTTATAATGTCAGTACTAAAACCGAATGTGTGTATATATATATATATATATATATATATATATATATATATATATATATATATATATATATGTGTGTGTGTGTGTGTGTGTGTGTGTGTGTGTGTGTCTGCGTATGTTTGTGCTTATATGTGTGAGTGCTTATGTGTATATGCGTGTGTGTATGTGTATCAACTCACATCGAGTAGTTACATGTATGAAAAAATAGGAGAGAAAGAGAAAACGACTAAAAAAATAATTTGATTGAGCAAATAAAAACACAATTTAATTTTATAGTAGGAACAGAGTGAATTGGAAGAAAAAATAGTAAGAGGGTTGGACAGAAGGGCGGAAAGAGTTAACAAGTTTATTAAGAGAGTCAGAAGATGTCGATAAATAAAATCAATCCATGGAATTTGCATAAAAACATTGACAAGCTGCTAAATTTTGTGGAATAAGAGATGAAATGAGAATCAGTGAAGAATGAGGCAACTGTTGAAACACGAGATAATCTTGGTAGTCAACATTTACAGGGAAGAAGTTATAAAATAAAGATATACATTCCAGAAAATGTTTTAATGTTTCTTTGAATCCAGCAACAGTGGGCTGTCTTGGTTTCTGAGTTTCCATGAATGACACAGAAGGGAAAAGTGAAAACGATGTGGTTTGGAAACGAGAATAAATTGAAGATTTACTTTCGATATCTGGTCAACGTTTGGATTAGATAATAAACTTTTTTTTTATTGAAGAATTGATGTTAAATGTGCATCGTGTTTCATGAAATACGCTGAACATGTATTGGATATTGAATTTACCAGGTTTATGTATCTGAATACCATCTATAATGGGTTGTAAAGAGTATGAGTGGGCTTGTGTCACCTTTTTCTTAGTCTTCTTAGTTAAAGGAAGGTGTCAAATTTTGTGTAACCTCAGGAAGGTGCTCCTTTGACAATATATACAGTACGTTATTCTGACATATGCAGGATCTACACTTTGATATCATCATTGAATTTGTAAACTTGTTCTGAGTCAAAAGATTCTTGGAGTGTATAATTCTATAAATGCTACGGCAAGTGCATTTCATATTCATCTGCTTTGAAGATGTTCCACAGTTGATTTACTTCTTTTAAAGCCAGTTTGTTCTAGAGATCTTTTTTTAGTTTGGTGTTGTCCTAATTCGGTTGGTAATAACTCGCTGAGAAGTTGGTAAATGTAGCAACTTATTGGTCTTTAGCTTTGATGCATTTCAGTTTGTTTGTTTTTTTTCGTGTAAAAGCTTATTGGTTGTGAGACATCACTTAGTTTGCAGCATAAGTTGAATAAAATGGCTAGTATCTGAGTGACTACTTCACCAGCTCTTTTGAATCAGCCGATGGTTATTATATCTTGTCCAGGGGATCCTGTTTGCTTCATTTGATTGGATTGTTTCCTCTATCAAAAAAAAAAATCAATCAAATCCCTGAATTAATATCGCATAGCACGCCATGTTCTCAGTTTTGTGCTTCTTGATTGGAGAAGTAGAGTTTTCAGTAGAATTCTTTGGAACGTTTAATGATTCAGTCTCTGTCTGTGAATAAGTCATCATTTTTTTTAGCTATCTGCTCCAGTCCTGTATTGAGAGATTCGGCAGTGGGAAGTCAAAAAGTAAGAGAAAAGTCTGACTGAGTAAAATGCTTGTGTCCATAAACAGTCTTGAAATGGCTGATGACTCCGATGATACTGATTTCTAACTCTTCCATGAGTTGTTGTTTGGCAAAATCCCATGCATCAGTTCAGCTATTCAGTATGAACCGTAACTGACGGGTGTGCATTCAATTTTTTTGACAGTTATGCAATTTTATTGTAAAATACATTGAATTTACGAAACCGTATGGTCTGAAGACTATTGATATCTACTGAAATCAGCCCATTACTGCAAATAGTCAAGTTCGATGTAAATGTTGGTATCATGTGTATTATGCTTCACTATTTCGAGTAGGGATAATTTGACCTCTTTGAAAATCAATCATCACAATTTTGCCATTATCATTGGATTGGACAATGGCCTCTGCTATCGATGGCAAAAATGCAAATGTCATAAAATATAATCGAATATCTGCAAACTATCTCCGTCGATATAATACAAGAATATTTGCATTTTGATTGGGAAAATATGTACTAGTTTTTGATGGAATAAAATCAAATATGATCAGTCTACGTGACTGACATCAATGTTTTAACCTTAAAGAAAATAAATCTTTCACTTTACATCTGATGAAATATGTAAACGTGGGACATGGCAAATAAATCATACAACAAGTATTCGTTTTCAATATAAATGTAAATATTTCATTTGTTAAAACTGATATATATATATATATATATATATATACATATATATATATATATATATATATATATATATATATATATATATATATATATATATATGTGTGTGTGTGTGTGTATGTATGTATGTATGTGCACATATAGATTCATATTCATAGATGCAATGAGTGTAAAATGTTTATGATATTTATGTCTCAAAACCCCTTAAACAACAGCAAAAAGTAAATGACCCGGTATCACCAAATAAAATTCGGTTATTTATTTTACGTATTCTTCAAAATGATCAAAAAGAAAACATCACTTATAAATGCAATGTTGAGTAGTAAAAATATTTGATGAAGTACAGAATAGTAGCATACTGCCCGTCAAAAATGATGCAATGACTGGCGTATGGATAGGACCTTCTGGCTAGGATCAGTGTATATGTGCATTCTAAAGTATCAAATAAAGAGCTGAAAATGCATCGCTTTAATATTTGTAAATGATCTTTGCACACAGAAGCATTCTGCAACACAAAATTGATAAAGACGAATGTCTCATGTGTATAACATGTATCTATATTTTTATTTGTATAATTATTTGACGAATCTACGTCGATAACGTTTGATTATGCAACACAATAAAATTCAAAGTTTAACAATTTGAAAAAACAAGTTTCTGACATAATAGAATAACTTTACTAGTTATGTTCTTGCAATATGATTGTCTGAGATTAATTTGAAGCGTCAGCACATGTAAATTTCAGTGAATTATTCTAGAAAATTAAATAAATAAACTCTTAGAATACTGCTGCCAAAAGTTACAGAATACATCAGACTGTCAAACTGTAATAAAGGTCTCATTTATCTGTACATTTTGGCTCCTTCTTCTTATTAAATTCTCCATATTACCCATCAGTTGCATGTAAAAGCGAACTTATCACAGCATGCTTTAAATCTCCAAAGTACAGTAATAGCTAAAGTTTACTGTATCTCTTCACAAGTCAGGGTTTTTCTTGATTAATGCCCAGCCATATATGTCAAAGATGTAAGCAATTTCTCTAAACACTACTGAAAATACTTCAGTTAGGTTTAAAATGCTATTATAGTGAGTAATTCCACTGATGTTCGTAATGATGTGTAAACTAAGATACTTGGAACTCATAATCTATTTTTTTACCTGTTTAATCTTCATGTTTATCAACAGGGAAATGATAACCGTCAACTATCTTTTTTTCTGTAAAAAATATCAATATGTTTTAATATTTTTTGTTCATTGTTCATCAAATTAATGATTCTCTGAGAACTGCAGAGATAATTCAAATCTAAACTGACAAAGAACGGGCATCTGCTTATTGATAAATATAAAGTTTTCTTAATAATGATTTGCTCGAATTTCTTATACAATTTTTTATTAGTTTTGTTGTAATGTCTGAGTCATTCTATTAGTGATCAGGAGTCAGTAACTGACTATTTTTTTTTTTGCCAGATAATGTTCCGACAGAAATGATAACTATTATCATAGCCGTCTGATATAAATGCAGACAAAATTACCGTAGTTAAAAATTACTATAGAATAATTCAGAGTGTTTCTGTCAAGTTTGATTCTTTTCAAGTCAACAGATTATCTTTTCTTAGTCCCAGTTCGGTCGGTTAGCTGATGTCCAATAGCGCTTGAATAATGAAACTTGCATTGGTGTGATTGCATATTTGGGCTTCATCGTCATAACGTTTTTTTCTTGGTGGGATTTTTCATAGATTGGCACAGAAATAAATCTGATGTTATCACTACAATAATGTTTCACACTTCCTCCCGACTGTCAAAATTAGATTGCTAATTGAGAGGTGATGATTCTGAAAAAATTATTCAAATAGCATTTCTCTCTTTAATCTCAACTGGTGCAAGAATGTGGAAGTGGCTGTGTCGAAGGGTAAGACCCAACACAACCCATATCTTACAGCAAAATAACAAATAAAAACTGATGATAGCGAATGCGTTGAAATATCATTTTGCCACTATCAACCATCATCGCATCAAATAGCAGCAAATGTTTGTCAAATCTCAGTATATCCTAAGGAATAAAAAAGTAGTTTGCATTATCTCAGTTCTTTTTCCAACTGGTTCATTTGAAGAAGTGTTTTGGACCATTTCTAGTGCTCCATTGATAATAAGCCGCTGTACGGCCCATATCCTATATTTTTAGGGGTTTACGATTGTTTATGCTTTTTTGTTTTTTTTAAGGTACCCTTACTGTAATTTTGCATGATCACACTTGTACTAATTGATGGTTCTCGTTATAAATCAATATCACAAATAATTGTATACTTTTATTCTCTAAGTTCCTGGTTAGCACACATCATTACAACCTCCATCATTATCATCATCATCAGCAGCAGCAGCATCATCGTCGTCGTCATCGTCATCGTCATCATCATCATGTTGCATTTCAACTAAGATCTAATGAATATTATCGGATATCGAGTAACTGGGAACATTCTCAGTATCAAAAGTCTCTTCTCAGTATTGTTGCTGCTTTCAGTATGACTGTTGTCTACAGAGTTCCTATTTCATTGTTATTTATTTTCCTCATTCACTGGAAAACCTGTGGCTTATGCTTGATCCATTTGTCCGTATCTTCAAATTCAAATTCCTTGTACAGTTCCCAGTTAACCACTATTGCTACCCAATAACGTATATTTATATACTATTACGTCAGTCAATGAACTGGAGATATGTTAAATAGAGATAAGCCATCTCCATAAAGTTGTCACTCTGTTTGCTGTTACTATTTCCTATTTTTTTCTAGTCACATCACATCATCTCTTCAAATTGAGGCTATTATTCTATGTTGTAACTGCTGTAAGGGAAGCTATTGAGAGGCGTAGTTTTCACTGGCATGGAATATGATATTGGCAAAAAGGGGTCGAATTTATTTCTGACGTTCACTTCGTATTTATTACCTAGGTAAGGGCATGATTACACTCACCCTGATATATGGGTAAATAGCAGTTAATTTACAGACTTTTTATCCCGTACAGGATTCTCACTGATGAAAAGTTAATCAGACAAAAAAACAAACAAAACAAAACAAAATAACAGCTCATTTGTGGGCTAACAATCCCACTCAGTTACGCTTACTTCTCCCTGAAATCTCAAAAATTACCTTAAGGAAGAGTCTAAAGAAATTTGCAATATCTGTTTTTAGATAATGATAATTGTCATTCCACTATCAGTAATCAACTTCTTGATTTGATCACATATCGATGGACAATGAGGGAAATAATATTATATGAGTATTCGGTTCAAATCTAAATTGATTCATACAAGTATCGAATTCTGAAATCAAACACAACATCATAAAAGATACATATATTCTGATAATCTGAAAACAACAACTACAGTAACAACAACAACAACAACAACAACAACAACAATAATAATAATAATAATAATAATAATAATAATAATAATAATAATAATAATAATAATAATGATAATAATAAGGATAATAATGATGATAAGGTATGTGCAAACGAAGGTATGTTCATACGAATAGTGAAGAAATCATTCAGAGTGCGAGAGATAGTGCGACAAACAATAAAGTAGAAAACAAAGGAACAGTACAGCAACAAGAAAAGAGAGATGGGAAGAGAAAAAATTGTATGGCGAAATTAAAAGGCAGATACAAGATGTAGAAGACGAGTAATCATGGACGTGGTTACGAAAAGGAAACCTTAAGAGAGAAACGGAATCGCTCATCATGGCAGCCCAAAACAAAAGCATAAGGACGAACTACATAAAAACAAAAATCGATGGAACATAAACAAACACCAGATGCCGCATGTGCGGTGAAAGAGATGAGACAGTAAACCACATAACTAGTGAATGTAGTCAACCCACCGGAAGGAGTATAGGCATAGACACGATAGAGTAACAACGATGATACACTGGGAACTAAGCAAGCAAATTGGATTCAACCATGTGGAAAAGTGGTATCAGCACAAGCCAGAGGCAGTTTTGGAGAATGACAACCACAAACTACTGAGGGACTTTGACATCCAAACTGACCACCTCATCCAGGCAAGAAGACTGGACTTGGTAGACAAAAAAAGGAAGGCCTGCCTAATAGTAGACGTTGCTGTACCTGCACACCATAGAGTAAAAAAGAAGGAGAGAAAAAAAAGGGAAAAATACCAGGACCTAGCAAGTGGATTAAGGAAGATGTGGAACATGAAAACCAGGGTAGTACCGGTCATTTTGGGGGCATTAGGAACTGTCCCTAAAACGCTGAGGGTGAGACTGGAGGAGATCGGGATTAAGGGAAGGATTGAGACCGTATAGACCACGGCACTGCTTGAAACTGCATGGATACTGAGGAAGGTGCTAGAAATATAAGTACTGCAACGAATTTTAGCCCTGACATAATAGGGGAAAGAGAGAGAAGACGTTAGCTGAAGACCTGTGGAGACTTATTGTCACTCAGCCTTCAGCGATAACCACTGGGCAACCGGTTTGGAACTGTAAATCGCAGAATTACTGCGACCTATGAGGGCCGGAGACTTGAGGAGACTTGCTGTCACTCAAAGTCAAGCAGTTACCACCAGGCAACTGGTGTGAAATTCATAATAATAATAATAATAATAATATTTATAATAATAATAATAATAATAATAATAATAATAATAATAATAATAATACATGGTGCGATTAATGATGGTATCGGATTCATTTTTGAGAGTAAATTTTACGAGGGGACTGCGCTGTGTTGTTCGTCAATTTTCACTCAGGTTTCAAAATGTCGTTTTTTTTTTTATTCAACAAGTTATAGATACTTCTGTTTTGAACTTGATTGTCATTGAGAAATGGATATATGATCCAAGAGAATGGTAATAAATTGTATGATATTATACAGGAACTCTTGACATGAACCCGCTATCACTCAGTCAATTAAGCATAAACTACGGAAATGAAATAAACAATGAATGAGAATTACGACGATAAAGGAATTGAACATGCCAGTAATAGGGTAACCGTTTAAACATATCAATGTTCTTGGTATTGATTTATACAGCTCATTGTTGATAAGTTAGTTGATAGTCAGTTATTGAAGGGATAGAGCAAAGTAACCTCTGTGATTGTCAGAGGAACTCTTCAAACATGTGTTCCCTTGATTAAAATATTGACTCCATTCCATTCCCTGAACGTGCTAAGCTTGATTTTTGGATTTGATATCCTAAGTGTATTTCCTGATTGTTATTCTCAAATGTTTCTTGCACCCACATTTAACCGTCTTAGTAAGACAAATATGCAATAGTTTTTAATGCAAAGCGCAGATTTTTAATCAGTACACTTCTTGATAAGATTTATCAGGTTGGAATTTCTGCACAACTGTCATTGTCAATACTAACAAAATGTATCCCAAACTTTCATCAAAGCAGGAAGTTACTCTCTGGGTTTTCATAACCGTAGTCACTTAACCTGGAACCATATCATTAGCTCTTCGCTGATACTGTAAGTTGTTAACTTGACAAAAACAATCTTACCTCAAATCTTTCAAGCTGATCATGTACGTTAACTAGCAGTAACAATTAGGTGTCATGAGAAATAAATCATAACTCTGTCAAACTACAAAGACGTTTTTATTCGAATAGTCGATAAATAGCTATTTCTGAAACGTTTTGTGTATTTTCTTTTTAATATTTTTTCCTCTAAAATATTTATTTTATTCCAGATTTAATTTGATAGAGAAAGGAGTGAAGATATCACAGCCAGAGGAAAAATTCAGAGCCAGAGAAATAATTCAATGGAATTGAATGAAAATTATCTATGACAGTTTTAATGCAAAACAATCATCAGTCTGAAATACTTCACTCCAGCTGATATTCCTATAACAAGAATTCAATCGTCGTTCTTGGCAAAACAATGATGGAGATTAAGTATTTGTACAATCTATCATACATTGTATGATTGAAAGTAGTTGATTTTATTTTTCTAATTTTCAAGGAGTTGTTGGAAGATTATATTGAAATTCGGCGTTAGTTATCAGATTTAACTCGTATAGAATTTACGTGAAAGGATTGGCATCACAATATAAAATAGATGTAAACATAAGTTGGTAATGTAAATACAGGAAGGATGAAGGGGAGTTCCTGAAGCTGACAGTTGCATTGTCTCGTTCAGCCAATCTTTGAAAGCACATAAGAAAATGTTGAAAATTGCATTAGTTTTTACAAAGATCAAAATGAATACAAATCGATGGAATAACTCTTTGAAAGAAGTTAGGGTTGGCCAAGTTGACTAGAGCACAGCTACTGGACTTGGCAAAGCAAGTTCAAACTTTGTTTTTTACCCGACACCTTAATGCTCTTTGGAAATCATGAAACCATTTATCCCTGAAGTCATTTGTAAAATACTGCAATGTTTGTCACCCCAAAGTCAATATCATATATTGCGAACAAGCCAACTAAAAAGTAATATGACAGCTGGTGCCCGTGAACAGGAGCCGTTGCCAGTTCAAGGGCCTTACTTACTCATTATCTCCAATCATTTGCTTGCTGCTGGTATCTTTGTCTTTCCCCGAACTATACACAGGTCACTCTGATTGTATTGGCATTCATTTTAATGGTATTTTGTTTTTACATTCTTGCAAATGTATTGTCATAGATTAGTCAGTGGTAACTGCACATAATGATACCAGTGCTTGATTTGGAAAAAAATGAAATTATTGAATCCTTAAAATGATGCCATTTCTAGATATTTGATATGTCATTACCAGTGCTTTTGGATCCTCTGAGGTGCCATTGTAACGGGACTCTGATATGATTAATGCATTTCCTTTTGAACTTAATTATAGGGTAATTAAACAACAATATAATATGATTGATATAAACTCATCGAAGCCTAATGGTGTATCGTTAAGAAATCATGACAGTTTCTCAAGAAAGATGACTACAACGTGTGAAACTTTGAAACCGTTTGTACGACCAAAAGCATGTTCTTGGATGAATGTGTAGAATATGTCTGACAGCACTGTCCATAAAAACAAAATAATAAAAGTCACACACAAACGCAAATCGTTGTTCAAAGAACGTTGATACTGCAGATCTGTAATTTAAATTAAACAAACTAGTATTATCTACATATAATATGAAAATCAAACCTAGAATAGGGGAGAACAAATGTTGAATTTTTTCTGTGAAAGTTCAACATCACAACTTTTGTGCAAGCAGAATCATGTAAACAAGCTTTGTCGTATATCACATATGTGAGTTCAAATGATTCAAATGTCAGACACAAAACATGCTTTATCCATGCTATGGTAAAATGACCGCTGTGGCAGATACCATCAAAAAAAATTCAACTCAATATTCCAGTAGGAATAAGCTTATCAGATACTTCAGTAGTCAAAAGTAATCATTGCATATTTCACCAATCTCAAACATACCTGACTGTAGATTCTTGAAGCGTCACACATTGTTCAAGTGTAAAAAAAACTACAACAAAAAAAAACACAAACTTCTCCACAATTCCATATGAAAGAGAGAAGAATCACAGAATAATGTATTAGAAGATTCACTGAATGAATTTAATATTCATATTCATTTTCTTTTATACACCTACCAATATAACATTCGTTACGTGATTCTGGTTTAAGGTTTTTTTTTTCGATGTTTTTTTTTATTCATCAAATTGAGAACTCGGTCTGCAATGCATACGTGTTTGTCACGCATTGACTGGAGCTCATCTCTGATAAAATTTCCATGTAGTAAAATGCAATTCATAATCATTTTCTCGCATCATATGTCCACTCCATGATATATATATATATATATATATATATATATATACTTTGGGGCGATAGTAAGTACAGAAAACACTGATTGCTAATCAACAGTCATTTAAGCAAGGTTCGTTCTCCAATTGTTATCTAATCTTGAAACAAATGCTGATATCAAATATAGATTCAGCTACTCACAAATTCAAATGAATACAAAATGAGGAATACTTACCAACCATACATTCATATCATGAAATACATAATTTGACAGCAACTACATATTGTTTTTTTTTTCACATCCAACTAATTGAACATTGAAAGTAACACAAACATCATACCAGGCAAAAAGTGACAGATTAAACGAATAAATTCTTACAGAACATATGAAGAATTATATTCATGAAAATGAATTCTAATCTCTAAGTATTATCATGCAAGTAGAATTTGTCAAAAAATTAATTTGAAATAAATGTCCAAGATGAAATGGAATTTGTATAGAATTCACCTGACAGAATTGGCAGTTTCATATCAAAAATATTGAAACACGAAAAGTCAAACGAATCCTAAACGAATGAATCAACATCTAAAGATGACAGGTGTTTTGTCTTGTCTAGCTAGTAATTTGTAACATGAAAGAAGGAAATATCACGTAATGCGAAATGTTTTGTAGGGATTACGACGGTGCATCTTAGAGGTACGCTGATTTTTATGAGGATTTTTTTTTAAATGAACGAATTGAAATCAGTTCCCTTTCATTGCAATGAAAATCATGGCTTTTGATATGATTGACTATTCCTCAATGACTGTATCCTGTATTTTTCATTTAACGGCACACTATTCAACCGTACAACTTAATAACTAACAGCTTCTTTACTTTGATATTGATGCAAAAACATTGTTTGAATTGGTTTGCAGTAATAGCACATGGTGATTTTAGCCAATCATATAGAAAAGTAAGATAAGTAAACCCTCAAAATAGTGACATTCTTTTTGCATATGAATTTGGTTTTTCATTATGAATAGACTGAAAACTGTTATTCTGCCACAAACCACATTTGTAATCACGGCACTCTTTAATCCTGGTAGGTGCCATGATAATCACTTTTCTTCGTCGACTCTTTATCAAACGAATTGTAATCGTAGCTCATCAGGCGTGCTCAATCAACTTTTGACATGATATTATCTCTGAACAGGCGCGGTACCACTCTGTTGAGTCGAAGGAATCGAAAAAATACGACTGCTATAGTTGTAAGAAGCAGATTTTGCTTTATTCATTCCGATGTAGTTTTCAAAGGAAAGAAAAAATCGAGAAAGGAGATGAAGCTTCTGTATATTAAATACCATAACCATTTGTCTGACTCTTCTAGCAATGTTTTCTTTGATAGTTCCTGACCCATGCGTTCTGAACGTCAAATGCAAACAAACACCTTTCTAATATTTGTACAATCCCTTGCAAGCATTTGTGAACTCTAAAAGTAGTTGTGGATTAAATCTATTCGGATGTTCCCCAACAAATACCAGATTAAAGGATTCGATCTCTCCCCCCCTCTCTCTCTCTCCATAAAAAGCAGCAAATATCCTCTTTGGAAAAGATATTATATGATCACATAATGTAGTTCTGTCTGTTTGGGACACCCGAAATCGACACCAAAAACAACTCAATTAAACAAGGAGAGAGGACACAAAGCTAGCATCTTTCACGAATGATGTGTTCAGATAGAAAAGGAAAAAAAGTGTGAATATTCTGCTTAGGTTCTTAGAAAGGATATCAATACTTCCTTAGGTTATTTCTTTATATTGTTTGGTCTGTTTCATTTTATATCCATTTGTTGTATTTCCTTCCAAAGAGAATCTTGCTGTTGGCTTTGTACTGCTTTGTTCTGCCCACGATCCTTATTATTGTTTACGCTAACGTGTCATTGAAATTTTCACACCTTCTTCCACCTCGACTGAACGCTTTATATTGGTGGAAAAAATGGATATTTTAGCTTTGATTTCTCATTTGGGTCCTTCTTTTTTGTGTGATTTCCATTTTTCAACTGATACTATACTCTTTCTTCGATGCAATACACGTGATAGTAAGATTCGAAACGGTCAGATGATAAATATTTCCGATCTTGTCATTTCAAAAAAATATATATGAACATATTTCTTGTTGTGATGTTGAGCCTGAATCGATTACTACCCTTAAGAGATTCACAACTCCATTTTTAAAGATCATGTAAATCTGATTCCTGGCGAAAAACTTTGCTTGATGTATGCATCATGCAAGTGACTCTGAGTCAAAAACAAAAATGTACCTCGATAGTGTCTTACTTCTCTCTTAAAATCACAGAAATTTTACAAGATATATACTCTTTTGAAAATATATTAGTGGAAAGCTATAAAAAAAATATTCATACCCACGATGAAAATTATTGAGTGATTTTAATGAAGAAATTGGTCCATAGCTCCGACCCTGGTCACACGACATATATCAAAGAAGTGGTCAATTTCTTGCCAAAGACGTCTGAACATATCTTAATCTATAGCAGCAACACCAGTTGTTATAACTTGTTCGAGCTCATCTGTATTATGTGATATTTTTTGTGTTTGATAAACCATTTGCAGAAGTAGCAAGTTGATAGATCTGTACGCCACTGGTGGCAAATACATCTGATATGTTGATTGTTTTGGTATAATGTAGATCTGCCATCGCTGATCCAAGTCCCAAGTCTCTTCCTATAAAACATCGTACATAAGTATTTATCCAAACTAAAGTAACTTCCATTTCACCAATGAGAAGTAGCCATTGACAGAATGTAATTCAAAATAATTGGGAATTATATATAGTCTTCCGGGATATTTGACCTGTTTTTTAATGTTTTCAATTTTCACAATCCTTACTCAACCAACGATTTCACTCCTTCAAGTATCAAATATATTAATAACGTCTTTTGCAAAATGTTTAGAGATTTTCGTAACCGTAGGTCCAACTTAATTGAAGCTGCATTATTTGTGCAATCAGCTAACTGCAGTCCATCGCTCAAACGTTTTAGGACAATGTAAACGCAAAAAGAATGTAATCAACAGGAATGTAGAGGGAGGTTAAAATACAATATAAAGTCTCATCTATCTAATACTTTCAATCCAAGAGGGAAAAAAAAGGAAATAGAAGAAGTGTGAAAGTTTTTTTCCCGTACAGTTTCTCCTATAAAAGACGAATAAAATGTGTATATTCAATGATCTGTAACATCAACCGCAGGGTGATCAATCAATTGGAATCTGCAAAGATACAAAACTGAACCGGAAATTGGACATTTTTTTTTAATTCTTAGTTTTTATTCACTTTGTTGCTTTAAAAGCTTCTTCAGAAACTTCGAAAGATACACATTTATAGAACTGCCTCAAGATTTCAATTTACCGATGGAGATATATTTAAACAGTGATTAAAAGACGATTTCCCTTACAGCCTTTTTTTGAAAATACATGTGTATCTTCCCTTACTTTGGAAGCATTACTACAGGAAATATGAAAGTATCAAGTTTTATTTTTTTCACATTGCTCCTCTTCCTTTTTCACGGATGAAAAAGCAAAAAAAAAAGTCAGCTTTATAGCAAATCGTAATTAGTGTAGTGTTAATTTGAATTTAACCCCTTCCTACGCTGACTTGATTCAAAACCTTTTTTGCCATTGACGGTGATGCATTTGTCAGCAAACGTGTCAGAAAAAAACACACCACAATCCAAGTCAGGAATCTTGAGGTGGAAAAAGAAACAAAACCGTCTCCCTGGAACAACAAATAGCCATTAAATCAGCAAAAAAGGAGGAATCAATGGAATAATCATTCTAGAATGACCACCGATCCGGGGGAAAAGTTCAAACTAACAGAATAGGAAAGTTACATTATTCCTATTAGGAACGGTTAACAACCAATTTATATCCCCCTAAAGTCACCCATGGAGCTGAAACATGGGATCCAATCGAGAAACTAGCCACAAAACCGGGAATTTTGCCTCATGCACTTAAGTAACTCATACTCAACCTGTCACGGATAGACCACAAGACAGGGAAACATGAGACAAAACACAATAGAATGCAGTGGTTGGAATCATACAAAACCCTAAAATTGACGATAGAATAACCTGTTCTCGTTAGTGGTCTTTTTCGGAGTTGTTTTCCTTCTCCTTTCAGTGTCTTAAATTGCATAAATATCTCCAAGAAATAATTTAAGTAATATCATTCAATGCATATTTTTTTCATGCTATTTCTGTCAAGATTTTCTAATGTATCGGATTTATTATATGAAAGCAAAATTCGGAGCTTTTAGAAACATTATGATACCACCACAGGCTTTTAATTTAGCAGACATTTATAAAAAGTGAAGAAATGAGTAGTTTACCTATCAGTTCCTTCAATGCTACTGACACATACTCACAAATGTAAGAGCATTGCAGGAAAATATATACAGGTATCCAGTATTTCATTAAAATGTCTAATATATCTTCGTTTATTCACTTTGTATCCATTCTGTTGGTATGAAAACTGTAAGAAAAAATTTCGGAGATTGCAATTACGAACCTGCTACGAAATTTTAATCAGGATATGCAGAAATCTATTCAAACGTTGAGTAAATAAAAAATGTGACCGCTGGCTCTTTCATAGAAGCCTACGTATCTTTTTAATTGAATGATATAAAAATACGTGCAACTTTTATGATAGCTAGGACAAGAACTTCCATAGACAGTTACAAAACCCCCCTGAGCTCTTCAACCTGTGAAGAAAACTAAAGCTAACTCTCACTTATCAGTCCTTTTAATGATAACTACTCACCATTTAAGGGGAGCAGTATATATATATATATATATATATATATATATATATATATATATATATATATATATATATATATATATATATATATATATATATGTATATATATATATATATGTATATATATATATATATATATATATATATATATATATATATATATATATATATATATAGTGGACTTGAAATGGAATATATATATATATATATATATATATATATATATATATATATATATATATATATATGTATATATATATATATATGTATATATATATATATATATATATATATATATATATATAGTGGACTTGAAATGGAATATATATATATATATATATATATATATATATATATATATATATATATATATATATATATATATATATATATATATATATATATATATATATACATATATATGTATATATAGTGGACTTGAAATGGAATGCCTCATTGTACTGATTTTACGTGAGTATTTACTGCTCTATAGACGCGGAAGATATCAAGTCTTCCCCCTGAGAAAGAAAAGGCAACTCAAAGTGTTGAGATTAATGTCTTTATCATAATTTTGTGTTCATTGACTTTTCACAAAAGGTAACAACCGGGGACTCTTGTTGCCAACAGATCCAATCTTTATACATGTATCCTTTTACAAAAAAAAGTTTTTTATCGGAGCATAATATATATATATATATATATATATATATATATATATATATATATATATATATATATATATATATATATATATATATATATATGTGTGTGTGTGTGTGTGTGTGTGTGTATATATATGTATATATATAGATATAGATATAGATAGATAGATATATAGATAGATATATAGATAGATAAATATATAGATATAGATATAGATATTATAGGCAAGTACTAAGAGCATATATAGGAGGTTCGAATTTGCCAAACTTTCTTCAGAATATTTAGTGAATAGACCTTCAAATGTACATGAATGTTCTGCTCTCAGGTGAATTTGCTTATTTTGTTTACTTTATCAGCATCCAAAGAGAACTAGTTTTGGTACTATCATCTGAATGTTGATACCTGACGAAATTGGCCTACAAAATCGAATATATCAAATGTTTATATCGTTTATGCGATAGAAATTTATTTTAAACGCGATGTTACTTGGATATTCATCATGAAAACTTATTTATCTTCAGACACATTTTTTCATAGCTCTGTTCCTTCTTTACAGCAAATGTATAAACCTCAATATGAAATTTCATTGGCCTAAAAGATGCTTCCATTGTTGAATGAATCTGGGATGGAGGAGACATTTCATCTCTTTGTAAGATATAGGTAAGATATAGTTTCTGATCGTTGAGTTTAATCTTGAAAAGGAGTTTGCAAAATGACATTTCAGATTCAAATCTCAAAAAAGGTGGTTGACCAGACAAAAGGGGAGACATAAAGTCAAACATTTAAAAGAGCACAACAGTTCCTCTTTAAATTCAATGTACATTGCCATGGACAGTATCTTGACAATATCAATGCCAGAGACTTAATCGATATTTAACACATTGGGACTGCAGTGACAGGCCCTATAATCAAGATTAAACATAAAGGGGATTGCTATGGTTGGAACTCAATCCTTGTTGAATATATGGAGACAGGCAAAAAATATCTTTTTGGAACTTCTCAGAAGTGCAGTGATGGTATGTAAGGTTAGAGATGAAAGAATAAAGACTACAACAACAAGGCACAAAAACAAAGTTTAACACAAGAGAATTGCAGAAGCAGGACCTAAAATCAACGTTAGAGATCTGGAATGAAATGATGTGGCATAACATGAAGGTTGAACTTCCAGACACAGTGATGATTTGGCATGTTATCCTGGTTGAATAAATGGTAACTGCCATAGTGGAGCCTAAAACTCAACTTAAACATAATATGGCTACCGTAGGATGTCTAAAATTAAAGTTTAACATGAGGTTACATCCGTGACAGTGCATAAAATCCAAATTGAAAGTCCCCGAAATTCATGGATCATACGTAAAAAATATACAAAAACCCTTTACTTGGAATATCAAAATTGATATTCTAAGATAATATTTTTTATCAGTCAAGCATTCACTTGTTCCTTTTTCAAACACCACTGGTTAAATTTAAAAATGATGACATCAAAGTATGAACTTTTTATGAGTATCAATTATAAATGTACAAAACATTTACCAGTCGCGATAAGATTGTTAACTAACATCAATAGAAAGCCACTGCAAGGACGTTTGATATTTCATGATCAAGAGGAAAGTCATAATCGTATGGTGTGTGCACGTGCATGCACGTGTGTGTGTGTGTGCACATGTGTGTATGTGTGTGTGCACGTGTGTGTATGTGTGTGTGTCTGTGTGTGCGTGTGTGTATGCAGGCTTGTGTGGTTGTGCGTGTGTTTATGTATGCATGCACACACAAATTTATCGCATTCTGCTGACTATTTCTGATCGTTTGTAGTAGCCTGAAGTCAAATTTGAAAAATAAGTTAACCGATCAGGTTTGAATCATAAAACTAGATCTATTCCCATGCAGCTCAATATCAGTTTATTCATTTACCAATTTTGAGATCAGACTCAATAATCAAACAACATTTTTACATTGAAGATATACACTCAAGTGTCACTTATTTCTGATAACATCAATATTTTAAAGACCACCTTTAAATAACTGAAAGACAAAACATTTCTGTGAGTCCTAAATCCCAAAGTTTGAACACAGCACGTGATAAAAATCTTTTTTACTTCATTCTTCTGTCCAACTTCTGAAGCTTCATGCATATGCATCCATTTTGACGACTCAACATTTCTTTCAAAAACGTTAGCATATGAATCATTTATTCTTCATTTGCGTCAACTGTTTTTGGTTTCCAGGGAGGGGGGATTCTCAATGCAATACGTCTCTGTTTACTTGAGAACTTTGAAAATATGCCTGTGAGTAACTTATAAGTCCATTTTTCCCATTTACATTTTCTTACAATTGAAGCTATGTTCTTAGTGTGCAAAAGCAATTATATTCCTATCCCAAAATGTTTTTTCTTTTCGCCAAAAATCTCTCTTCTAAAATTCAAGTGCAGCTTAGTGTATTTTAATCTTACATTTCTTTTCCTTGGATGCCTCTATTTGAACATTTCCTCGCCGATTCCTATTTTAATATCTTTTTCTAGTTTTTCCAAAGTTTTGGACGATATTGATTTTTATGTACTCTTTACTTGTTTTTCACTATCAACTCAAACCCAAATCATTTCTATAGGTAGCTGAAAAGTCTTTATTGCATATGCAGCTTTCGTGGTTGTATGCCTTCGAAAGCACTGTTTCAACATTTATCGCTTCTTTTGGGAGCATTGAACATAAATGTAAACCATGAAACTGATTCATTCAATTGCCAATCGACTTGAACTTCTACTTTTCAGGTGTATATCTGAAGTAATCGTGGCTGTCTGACAAATCGGTAGATACCTTGATTGCATATCTACCAAAATGTCAGTGATGATCCGTTGAGAATAAGATTAAGGCATGGATAGAGAAACAGAGACAGAGACGGACAAAGTAGAATAGAAAGACAGTATCAATTGGTTTATTCTCAGTTTTTGTGACATGCAGTTACTGTGAATTTTTTATCATTTGAATTCGAGGGTCTTTCAAAATATTACAACCTTTAACAACTCGTTACTATTCCGGGGGATCAGGGTTCTTTCCAGAATTTACTTCCAATTCTATACAAAATCC
The DNA here is from genome assembly GCA_963457665.1 of Thysanoteuthis rhombus. Classification (NCBI taxonomy): domain Eukaryota; kingdom Metazoa; phylum Mollusca; class Cephalopoda; order Oegopsida; family Thysanoteuthidae; genus Thysanoteuthis; species Thysanoteuthis major. Next base: position 8,822,859 of record OY735218.1, read on the forward strand.
TTACTCCTTATTGTAACAGAAAAATGGCCTTTATTGGTCAAATCTTTTTCAATAATTTCATTCCTTTAGTGAATGCACTTTTTTTCACATCATCACCATTCGATATGCACCTTTCCTAACTGGAGGGGGGGTCAAGGCCTTTTCAGAGGTTCAACATCTAAGACTTCAAAGAGTATATTTTTGTTTCAAAAAACCAACATCGTCTCACATGGTTCTAAAGTCTAGTCAACTGAAGCAACAATAAAATCGACGGAGTTGCAAAGACGGTTAAATATAACACCTTGTATTCCATTCCCCTGCTGTTTCTATCGTAGCTGACAACTCTTCCCTGGATTTTAGCTCCTGTTTCGACTGGCTTATGAATATCTAATTGAATGATTCAATTTGATTTTCCATTTTTTAACATATGAAACTAATCAAATTTTGTGTTTTTCTTTGATCTATGACTAACATTAGCCATTTTTTCCTTTTATTTTCAGTTTACATTGAGTTAATTTTTCAACTTTGATGAAGAGCATTTATTCAGATGTGCATCAAAATTGAGAAAGTCTGTCTATTCTCGCATTAAAACTTGGTAGCATTGTTCTGGGTTGCCTTATTTGTTTATTATTTTTCTGGTATTTACACACACTTCGGTGAGATTCGCAGTATAGCCGAAACCTTCACATTCCTTTGAAAAAAAGTCGAAGCTTCAGGTAAAGCACAGATGTACCACTGTTTTGGGGCTGTGTTCTTTGGGTTATTTTTTGCGTTTTAAGCGTTTTGAAATGTCAATTGAAAACCAACAATCAACAAAGCAACATTACGACAATCTTGATGATTTATAAGCTTCAGTTTCTGTTTGAATTGTCCGTGATGCAGCTGAGGACCATGGGTGTGATTGGTCTTTCAACATCGTACATATGCCTCTCAAATAATGTAGTTCTGGGCTGATCGGAGCACTTTTTATATTTCACTTTTTCAACCCTCTTGCTACCAGGACAAAATAATTTGTCTTTGCAAAACCTCAGTCTAGTGCTACCGACAAGATCTCCTCACAACTGGGTTTTATAATCACACGCACGCAAGTATGTGCACATCCACACGCACCCAAATACACACACATGCATGCACACACATGCACATACGCACACACATGTAAACAGATCCATATTCTGTTCTCAGACACGACAATATCGAAGGCAAGAAGTTGTTGCTAGTTTCAGGAATCGAATATCAATGTTTATGTTCTAAAAAGGACTGTGTAATATTTCACAAACAAGTGACAGAAGAAATCTGGTTCAAAAAAAGACATATGGATATAAATGTCAGTAAGTGTTCCCTGCTACTGTCATCGTGTCTTGGGTCATTGATAAATTATGATGGAATTCCGTTGTTTATGATCGTTTTAACCTCCAGCGAGGTTTCCAATAATACATATTGCTCCATACATTATACAAGAAGACATCTATATATTTATGAATAATTACTAATACATAGGAATAGTGATCATCCTTCTTTTCCCTTGGATAATAACAAAGGAAGGTTTTTTGCAATACCAGGATGATTAAAAAACATCCAGTCTCAGTATTTTCATCGACAGTAGATGGGAATATTTAGAGATCAATTTTAACACAGGACAACGTAACCCTATGCAGGCTGGACACATTGTCGGACAGAATTGAGCGAATATAATAATACTTTGAGTCTCTCTGCCAGGACGTCTATTTTCATAATTTTCTCCGTGCCCTCTGTCACCCTCAAAGGCTTTAATGATATATTATAGATAATTTGGAAATGACAATCCTCCAAAATGTTGCTACTTGAATAATATTACCCCGGGTAGATATATTCATGTATTTCACATGGACTTTAGTGCAATGTGGATGCAGATTCTTCCAGGAGTTTGCAAACTCGCTGATTCTTTTTTTCAGCATTCCCAAAAATTATCGTATATTCTTTTTGTACTTTGGTAAGTTTGTAAGTTTTACTTCACGTTCAAAATTTTTGGAAGCCCATATTAGGATAAGCTGCTGTTCTTATCCATTTCTTCCGTTTCCTTTCTACTTCTGCGAGTTGTGTTTATTATCATTGAAACATGTCACACCGTTCCCCATGTTTTCATTTCAATTTGATTTCTTTTTCCTGGAATTTTAGTTTATTGATCATTTTGTAGCTGCAGTTCAAAATTTTCCTTTTTGCACAGATTTGTTTGAAGCTTTTTTTTTTTGTTTTTTGACTCAATTCAATGAAAAAATAAATATTTCGAATAATCCATGGAGAAATGCATATGGAAAGTTAATGAAATACGGATATTTTGACCCAACAAACTGATAAAAAAGCGAAAGAAGTATCGTAATTGATAAATTGAATTCGATCATTGGGAACTTCAGTTGAGCCAACATCTCAATCCACTAATACAAATGTTTTTGTGGAAATCAATCAATTATTTACCCCCATCGTACAGTTGCCTTGATAGGCTTGTTTGAAATATATATCTGTTTATCTTATAACAAGTTTTAAGATTCAACTCAAGCATCTCTTCAAATGAGAAAATGACAGAATGTGAGCACTAAGCGCAAATGCACTCATTCAGGAGTAGATAATCGTTTGTGTAATCAAGCACACAATTGTTGGATAGAAGGAATATGAAAATGGATGAGACAACGAAAAAATGAATGATCGAAAGGAAGAAGGGAGGAATACATGAATGGATAAACGATAGTATGTAAAAACTGTTTGAGAAAAAAACGTTACTTCATGAAGAATTCCTAGTTTGATCAAAATAAGAGGAAAGTGCACAGAAGGAAAATATCCGTGAAAATGCCGATAAGTAAATCTGCGTACGTATGTATGCAGGTATACTCACTTTTCACGCCACACGTATAAACAAATTAAAATACAAATGGAAACTTGATTAATTTCAAACGAAGGATAAAATCCATCCGTAAAGAAAACAGAAAAAAAGGCTGTCAGTGTATCCGTCAAAAGCAGATTTAAGTACAGATTAAGGAAATAGAAATAGAATAAAAAATAAGACCTCACAGCCATCTTGGGTCTTGGAGAATTTAGAATAAGAGAGCGCTTTCAAGTTCCGAGAATTGTTGAGAAAATGTGTGTTGGAAGTAGACACTGAAAACGATATTGATTCTTTCTTTTTCGGGAACATTTCATTCAAGATTTTGTCGAATAGATAACCCAATGATAACAAATAATGATTGTGAAATGATCATAGTGAACCGTTCCTGGTTACTTTCATTCATGCTTCACTTTCATCGTAACCCCATCAAGTAAATATGATGATCATTTTCAACATTGAACTCATTTTCAGTGTGAACTTCTATGTGATGGCCATGGTTTTGTTTGGCAGTGGGTATGATTTTGACGAATACGTACATCCTCCGTTGTAGACATGCAGAAGAAAATACTTATATCCAATATATATATAGAGAAAAATATGCAGTGAGCGTTTATTGTTATGTTAGTGGATCTTTATATGTAATTATATATTTAAATGCATTTTTTTAAGTCCAGGTGTCAATGGATACCTTGCAAACTGACATAAGTGATATAACCTCAGCTTTATGTGCACGAAAGCATTCTCACATAAATCACATGCACACGAATAAACTTACAAATACACATACACATACTTGGAGATAGATGTATGGAGTGTGTGTGATTTAAAGAGAAATTAAAAGCCTACCGTTTTACTATCGGCAAGGTCCTTAGAGATGTACAAGGAATTCATTGATACTTAGAAACGACTTCATGCATGCTTTTTTCAGATTCAGATGCCCCACCATTATGAAGCTTATGGCCATCCAAAATCGAATCTGACACTGCAAATAAAATGATTAAATGCATCTTTCGAATGAGACTGTTGAAGTTTCAAATGTCCCCCATTGGGTAGTGTAATTTGCTTAGCGACGCACATTTCCTCTCCGAATAAGTAGTGACAAATAGACAACGGTGCTAATGGTGAGAAAAAAAAACAAACACAAACGTAAAAATGTTCATTTCATACGATAGGTTGTAATTTTATATCCGTAAATCTATGGGCAAACATTTTAACATGTGTCAAACTGCAACGTGCATCCCGAAGTTATACTCTCAACATGGATTGTTCATGATGTAAAATAGGTGTGCTCATGAAATGTTTCAATGGATATTCGTTACATGTCTAATACATATATATATATATATATATATATATATATATATATATATATATATATATATATATATATATATGTATGTATATATACATATATATATACATATATATATATATATATATATATATATATATATATATATATATATATATATATATATATATATATATGTATATGTATATGTATATATATATATATGTCATGTTATGTCATGTTTTGATACAGAGTTAGTCTGATGAGCATATCCATGTTTTTTAATCCAAGTTTTTTTCCCCCCTCGAATGCGATTTGAAAACAATGCCAACACTGAAATTCACAAAATTTGTTCGGATTTTTTTTTATTTCGATCAGCTGTAAAGCCTGGTCAACTAGAAAGACAGAATTGGCTGAATGGGAAAGAAAAAAACAAGAACACTAAACCCTCTAGAACAGCTAGTGTGTGTTGGTTTTCCCACTTTATCCCAGAATTTGTATTGTAAACAAACTTCCATTCGTGCATTCATGCAATATCAAGAAGCCTATTCGTTTGTTTGCCTCTGAAAGACTAGCTTATTCGCAGAGCAGGAAGTTCTGGTATTGAATAGGTTCTGTTCAATCGAATGTTAGTATGAAAAGGAAGGAGACATAAAGTAGAAGACAGCCATATGTGTGCTTATGTATGCGTGTTAGAGCACGTATCTGTATACGTATGTCAGTGTTCTTTGGGGCGCAAAGGGGGAGAAGGGGGAGAAAGGAGAGAGAGCAAATGTTACTGCAAGTTTCATTCAGCATTTGCTCAAGTCAGTGAATCAGTGTGTTTGTGAGGGTAGAAGTGTGTGTGTGTGTGTGTGTGTGTGTGTGTGTGTGTGTGTGTGTGTGTGTGTGTGTGTGTGTGTGTGTGCTACAAGCTTGGTTTGATGGTGTTTGGATTTTTCTGCTTAAGTATTGTGAAAAGAATAATTTTGGGAACACCAGTAGATTCCATAGCGAGGTAAGATTGTATGTCTGTGTGTTTGTGTGTGTGTGTGTGTGTGTGTGTGTGTGTATTTGTGTATGGTTGTGTGCTTTTGCAGCGCATTTGTGTACGTGTGTATGCATGTCTTTGTGCTTAAACACCAGTGTGTCTGTGAGTGTGTTTGTGTGTACTGCAAAGTAAATGAGAAAAAGATCATTTGTTAACATCTGCACACATATTATTGCTGCGTTCGTGCATATGCATGCGGTGGTGTATTGAAATTGCCTCTACGGATGCACAACATTCGAATTTTTTGTTTTTCCCTGGGCTCAGAGGACTGACGTTATCAATTTGAAATTTTCGAAGGCTGCAACACATACGATGATTACAACGGAATGGGAAGCAGGTTAAGCCACTTTTTTTTTGTTTAACCCTTACACCACTTGCTTAGGAGATGAAGTTTACAATTGGGGATCTTGTCTTTTAAACAAATATGCATGAACAAATGAATGAAACATGAATTGAGACATTGTAAATAATTGATAACTAATGATATTTCTGAATACGGTTCACCATTCCTCAATATCTCACCTCTAGATGGAATTTAGGGACAATGCGAGTCTCAACATAAATCTACTTAACAACGGGTCTTAAAGTAATATATGTTCATTGAGTCGTCAAATGATATTGAAATAGCAATTTTGAAAAGACGTTTTGTTTTGTTTTGCTTTGTTTTCTAATTATTAAATCGGATCAAAAATCAAAGAAAGAACAATAGCTCTCAAAATCATTGTTCCTCTTAATCTATATGATAAGGTGTTCAGGTGAGTCAGATTTGTTAATTATATTAAAGTGTAAGTGTGGATTGTGTTCATAAACCTCCAAGTACGTATTTTATGAATTTTGTATTTTTGATTTTTGAGTATTGTTTATAAGCGGAAAGGCCTTACAAAGGGGTGCTAGAATGATTTTAAAGATTCAAGTTTTCTCCCTTCTCCATTTCATTTCAATGAGAGAAAAAACATTGACAATACAGTAAAATGAAATAGATACTTGATTCAAAATCAGAAAGAAGGGGATTGCACTGATATGTTACAAAACTATGGGCCAGAAATAGCAAGGAAAGACACATTGCATTGAAATTTGCAAAATTATGAGAAATAATTGCAATAAAAAAGCAATAGACTTTTTTTTTTCAAGAAAATACTACGAAACCATCAACTTAAGAGAACAATTCTCTTTTGAGAAAATTTTGCTTCACTTCTAAATCAATTTCTTTCTTTTCTCACGTATCAGTTTAAAAAAAACTTTCCCGAGAAGGATGTACACTATTTGAAAGAATCAACGGGAAGATGAATCGATGGAAGACCAGTTGCTTGCTATAACACACACTCACGCACGAACATGCATACATATATACATAGTGTCATTCAAAGACAACTATTCAGGGTGACTATAGACTCGATACCGATGTACACACACACACAGATACATACATACATACATACATATATATATATATATATATATATATATATATATATATATATATATATATATATATATATATATAATGCAGCATTCTTATTAACATCAGGAAAAAAACATGATACAATCTTTGTGGTTTTGTTGCTGATATTTCTTGGATGGTGATAAATGGTTTTTGAGAATGCATGCAGTACCGGAGAGGTGATCAGTATTAAAGTTAAAACGGAAATATTCCTACGTAGAGCATTGTGATGGAAAGAATTTAGATTATTCTATACAGAAATCAAATATTTTTTCGGGTTGATTTCAAATGCTGACATTTCAATATTATAATCATGGTTTAAATTAGATTAAAAACTAGTGAACATCATTATCCAAAACAGAGCATTTAAATCGTATTGATTTGACAAAAATCCCATAACGATTTGTTGTCCTTGTGAGGTTATCAAAGCACATCCATGAAACCAAAGCGACTTTTTCCCTTCTTTCCTTCCTTTCAACTGCTATGAATCTTTATTCTACTGAACCATCAATGTTTTGCAATCTTTTCAAGCTTTTCTTCCATAAAATATTTGGACTGCAGACAGCAGTTTACACAAGGAATTACGAAATCAGCCTTAGCTCCTGAAAAGGTCTTTCCGTACTTTTCCGATGAAGTATACACGATGGATGTGTACATGTGACGAAAAACTGAAGGATTAATAGGACTGATACGGTGGTTCTAATTTTATCGTGGGTAAGATGTTTTGATCCATGTAATTGACATGGTTTGCAACAGCTACTGCTTAATTTATATGAAAGCGCAGTTTACGCCTGAAATTCCATTGCATGTCACTAGAGCAAATCATTCAATTTACTTGGGATTATTATATATTCTCATCTGAATTTTGAAGCTAAGCAACTGTACGTCTCCTTCGAGGGATACATTTTAATGTTTTTTCTTGCTGTAGCAAATGGTCAAGATTTTTTCATATTTTCATCTGAATTTCGTGGCAGAAGCAAAGAAAAAGTATGTCTCCTTTGGGAGCAAAACAAAATTATGTTCATTCTTGCTGCTAGCAGAGATACAATTTAAAGCCATTCTTTTTTTAGTTCATCTATTCAAGTCTTTACTACCTCCGATGGCAACAATCGTGTCAATTAGCAAATTTTAAATTTGCAGAAATAAAAAGAAAATCAGGAATCATATGATAAAATAATTGCTGCAAGTTAGATTATGAAGAGTAAAAACATTGGCATAACTGCATATAAAGGGTAATATACTCTAAATTTATAATGACCTTGATTTAGCCACAAAAAATAATGGCAATTATTAAAATCGTTGAAACTGCTGGAATGAAAAAAAGCTTGGATTTTAGTAGGATTTCGAACTAAGAATTGTTTCACCCTATTGAGATCTAATCACCATGAAAAGACAAACAGAACTCAATTTTTATATCCTTGCCAACAGATTATTGATTGGAATTTAACCATAGTGAAAAAAAATATTTAACAATCTTTTTTGTTCTCATTTGTAGTCTCGTCTCCTGATTTGGGTTTTAGTAATCTTACAGTACACCAGTTAGAATTCATGAACTCACCTTTTGACTGCACATTATATTTATGCTTTGGTTGTATCTTTCCTCCGTTATATACCTCTCTTCTTTCATCGTTCTTAATTTAAAACTCCATAACTTGAATCTTCAATAATACACTTTGTTCATTTAAGAATAGATTAGATCTGGAACCGATCTGATTTACATCTACATCTGACCAAAATTTAACGGTATCCACTCATATCTAAACACTGGATGTAATGTGACACAATTCCAATTATCATATGGAACCCAAGCATACGTTGCGAGAATAATGGCATTATCTAACTCCATTGGCGTTTCATTTTGACATTCTGCAGTTATCATGGAATATCCCCGACTTTACTCCTAAGTGCTATGGACTGGGAAAGAGACAACTGTAACTAAACAGTGACTAATCCAGGAATGACCAAGGGCTGGTAGCAGAGGATTCAATCGATCATACCTGTCTATCAGCCGGTATAAGTTCATTATACACACTTCCATTGAAATGCATGGGATGAATTCAGTTTCGGTATCTACACTATACAACAGTTCTATTTGAATTCCAAAGTCACCCAAAAATCTAGTTGTTTATTAGTTATTATAATTCGCTTATAATATAATTGACGTCACTATTTTCATAATGTACACAAGTATTCTGCGGTGTATTGTATATTTGGTCATTACACGTCTTTTCAGTCCTGCAATCACTATCGTTAGCATATTTTTACGGATCAATACATAGTTAGGAATAGAGTCACCCGAATAATTCCTCTCAGTTACCATAATTGCCGAAGCCAACAATGTCAGAAACACAATTCGTTCCATCTAGGTCGATTGATTAAGCACAATGTCGCCTTATAACGTGATATCCAGTGAAAGAAATGAACGGACATCATGCTAGCATTCTGCAATTCCTAACTCTGTCCTAAGGCTGACAGAGTTCAATACAAGTCCTTGCATTTCCTGCATGTTTAACTTCTCAACACCCGGGAATAAAAACACAATCCTATTTTAACATGGGATAATTTGTTGAATTTTAAATCATTACTGTATTATGTTGCCCTGTGTCGTTGGAATGTGGCATTTTTCCGACCTGAATTAACGCGGTGGACCATTGAATGCACTCTGCATATTTCTTTCCTCATACACATCTGCATACCAAAACATTGACACACCAATGTACTCACATAGAAATACATATCATAATGCGCTAAGAATTGAATTGAGGGACATATTTTCAGCCTGAATAAGTTCAGTTGATTGACCATTTTCAGTAAGCCTTATCTGAACTTAAAATGACAGTGACGCACACATAAAATCGCAGTTATACATATGTATATATATATATATATATGCACACAGATATATATACACATGCACACACATAAATATGTGCATGCATGTGTGCATGTATATACATACGAGCAAGCATATATATATATATATGCACGTGTATGCGTGTGCACGCCTCCGTGTATGTGTGTGTGTGTGTGTGTGTGTGTGTGTGTGTGTGTGTGTGTGTGTGTGTGTGTGTGTGTGAAAGCATATCAGTGTTTACAAATGTCCATATTTACGGAATAATAGGGTGGTTAACATACATAGATACATACATATGTTCATATGTACATACATATATACACACACACACACACACACACATATATATATATATATATATGTATATATTTCCTTTTTTATTCCCAGAAAGAAAAAACAGCTGTTTAGTCCCCTAAAACTGGAAACCCTACTTTTGATGATCAATAGTACTCTATATCTTCACTCACTACCTGATTACCGTTGATTCGAGTGAATTCTATTTTTCTCCGATTGGATACAAGTCTCCCTCTATTTTGAGATACTAAGGATCAGAATAAATGATATTGAAGGTAGCATTTACATACATAATTTAGAAGAAACGACATAGAATGAAAAGAGTATGAATTGAATAGATGATTTAAGAAAAATATGGAATAATGGTCAAAGCTGCCAGGTTAATGACAACATTGAGAAATATATATATATATATATATATATATATATATATATATATATATATATATATATATATATATATTTATATGTATATATATATATATGTATATATATATATATATATAAATATATACATATATATATATATATATATATATATATATATATATATGTATATATATATATATGTGTATATATATATATATATATGTATATATATATATATATATATATATATATATATATATATATATATATATATATATATATATATACACACACATATATGGGGGGATGAGGGAGAGAGCAAAAATATGTACGTATAACATATATCACATACAGGGAAGAAAATTCCATGATATCTCGCGAACGATGGATTTTCATTACCAGGCATAATTCTAAAGGTAGGTTAATGATAAATTGGAATTTAAAATTATGTGCCCATTAATTCCCATACACGTACTGTTTTAGTGATCGGTGCCTAACAAAAGGCGTGGGGGTAACTTACAAATGACCATTTTTCTAATATTCAATTGATAAGCCCCAACATAACATACTGCATATGATGCTGTTTACATGATTGTTTTATATTCTGCAACATGTTTACATCATTCTCATTGGATTTTTTGATTCGATAACAACAGCATTTTTCAATGAATCAATATTGATCATCGATGAACATTTTGAATCAATGACATTTATTCATCTGTTTATTTCAACCGCATTATCTTGCTGATTTTTTTTGGCAATCACCAAGTTTTTGATAGCAAGTTCAAATCCTTTCCAGCAAAAAAATGTATGCACACACCTTTGTATTCGGTGTATGAGACTTATATTTTTGATGAAATCTAAATAAGCAATCTACAGAATTTGAGCCAATCGTTTGTTACAAAATGTGTGCGTGTATAAGAGCAAATTTTATATGGAACCATGATCACCACAATTCACCAAATTATTCTGGAAGTAATATGGACTCAAATACTCTCCAGAATCCCATAGCACAAAATGTACGACCTAACATATATTATTCTCAGGCATCATTGCAGGAAAATTTTACCCATAAGGTATTATTCCTTTCTAGATCTGGACCAAGCTGCCAAATTCACCAACCTGTCGGTTTTCATCATCATCAGTCATTCAACTTTTGTAGTTATACATAGATTTCCTAATGATTCCTTACATCTCTCTATGTTGGGCTTCACAATATTCTGAATCAGTCTTAACTCGTCTCTTAATCTAGTTCTCCACCGGCTTTGGTTGCGTATGAGATCTTTGGGGGATCAGTTGTCCGTTATTCTTGCATTATGGACGGCCCATCGCCATTTGAGTTATTTCAATGGATCCTATGATGTTTCAAACGGTTTTTTTCTCCTGGATGTATTAGGCAGTTTTGCAGTCTTTCCATGGGAGCTTTAGCATGATAAGGAGGATACTTTGGTTGCATACTATTCTTTGGGGGATCAATGACATCTTTTTGTTTCTGAAGGTTGAGCTTGCTCTGCAAAGGCCTGCCATCCTAGGGTGAGTCTTTGCTTGAGGTTTTTTTCGTAGAAATTTGTTGTCTTAAGTACGTGTAACAGTCTATCTCTACCAGTTCTGCATCCTGTTTCGATGAGTGCTTTTTTTTCTTTTGAAGAGCAGGAAATAAATGTGTTGGGCAAAAAATAAAGATACGTTTCTCCCTGTCTTGCGTGACCATCATATCATTTGTAGGAGCATATAGGTTGCGATTATTATCATGGCTATAAATCATATGCTCAGGGATATGACCTAACAAAAGCAAGGTTGCTTGCCAAATTTCCTCACCGTTATGATTCATCTCAATGAAAAAAAATCTTGATGCAATAGATAATGCAGCTGATCCTCATATTCATTCATTATCTCGAACGGCATATCGCAGAGCCATGTTTGGGATGACGTATCTTATATTTCTAATAAGTTCATCACTGCGGGGACATCAGAACTCACTGAAGAAAACCCTCTGGAATCAACTGCCATCAGTGAACGAAATAAGATTGTAGACAAGTAGATATTGCAATGTTATGTCTTACAGCAAACATCCTTGACATCTGTACAAGAAATGAAAGGAACAGAGTACGATAGAGATCCAACAGTAGCAGTACCTCTTCTCCTGAAGAAAAAAAATCTCTGCGTCTTATGGACGCCCAATTGACGTGGGAACCTATCAATGTGGAAAAATTGATTTTTGATTCAATGTTGCCGCACTATCCACTCTAATTCATGGCTACGAATTTGGGTGATTAAAGAGCATTTAGTAAAAATTGTACGCCTCTGACTGTAAATTTCAATATACAGTCAAGGGCATCGAATACGAGGATTATTTTTAAAGAAAGGTTAGAGAGAAAAACTCCTCTGATGGTTTGAGCATATGCGTGAATAGTACATCTATTAGATATTCAGTTCCACATATTAGTTGATTCGTCTGAAAATCAAACTGTTTCGATTGTACTGGGAAAACTTTCTATTCAATTCTATGAATCTTCTGGCAAAGGAGCTATAACGTTGAGAAATGCAGTAGGCTTCTGTTATAACAGCACATACATGGAAAATTGTCAATGGCCAAAAATCACGAAGACTTTTAATTATCTTTCTTGTTTTTTGAGGATTGAATAATATTTTTATTGGATTAAAAACTCCATTAGATGTTTCAAACAATAGACTAGGATTATAAGAACAAGCGAACAGTTGGGACGCATATTAGATGACTCGTGTTGAAACGAATCCATTCGTAGCGAATGTTTACTGTAGTTGGCAGGTGAAAGGAACATCATATGGTTACCCCAAAAGACAACAAACCTAGCCTTTTCTCATGAAGAAAACACATTTGTTAGTCCCAAATGATGATAAAAACGATTTCTGAATGTGCAGCGAGCAATGCAGGATATGTGACAACAAATAAAAGGCAAACTCGTATGAAAATAAATATTTAGTGGGGAAAAATGCAGATATTTTACTGGTTGTATCTGCATGAGAAACATATTCATTTGAAGGCAACTGTTCCCAAGTTAACCTAAAAACTGATATGATCAAATGATTGTTCTCTCCTAAACCTTCTCACTCTAATTATATATATATATATATATATATATATATATATATATATATATATATATATATATAATATATATATATATATATATATATGACAGAACCACAGGGATTAAAACAAATTCAGGAGTATATAAAGACTAATATTTGTTTAATAATTCGGTAGCTAGCTATAAATCATTTGTTGGGGGTCCATTTTCAATACCATATGTGTGTATGTGAAAAGCAAATTTAGCAGCAGATATGTTGTTCTGAAAACAAAACGTCGATTCAGATTCTCAGGAGGTTTTTTTTGTCAGTCGTGAGTGTATTATGCCTGTGAAGTAAAACGTTATGGTTTAGTCAGATGTCTCGTTGGAACTAGAAGCAACAATTATGGGCATTTTATTGGTCATGCTAGCGTGATGAGATATACAATCGTAAGAATCTGTTGTCATGAATAGTTGAGAGCAGATTAATGATCCAGAGTCAGACAAGATTTGTACTAGGTAAGTATTGGTTGGAGTTATTTTTAGTACTAAACTATGTTGTTTGATGAAGTTAGAGGAGATATTCGTCATGCTTTAATTATATGAATTAGAATGTATTTGTTCTTTGGTTGTCATTTTGAAGGTTTCTGAAAAGCTAGATGGTTTTGGGTAGTACAACTGGAATGGATATATGTGTCTATTGATCGGAGTCTCTGTGACTGCTTGGAGTTCCCAATGTTACGTATACATGGAGGGGGGATCAGATCTTGATAAGTTAAAGTAAGTTTGTGGACTGCATTTTGAGTTGTAGGAGAAAAAGGGTACATTTAGGATTGCTGTGAAGTAAGGAAGCATAGATATATTATTTGGTGTGTTGGCCTCGGGAGAAGTGTACCTAAGGTGCAGGTATTAAGATAGTGAACTGATGTGTAAAGAGTAATTAGGAATGAAATGATTATGGAATGAGAGATTGATGTTGTTGGGGTTGTTTAATCTAGTGGTGAATTTGATATTCACATCTTCATGTGGATGTAGAATTTTAGTTTTGCTTTAATGTATGCTTTCTTCCTCGATGATTATGGATCTATCGTCTGAGTTTGAATTAGGACGGATATTGCAAAATGTTATTTCATTAAGAATAAATTGGCAGAGATTCTTCACTGATCGAACATCTACTAAAGTAGAATAGCTAAACACTGTGACGAAACAAAGAATCCTCGAATCTTGAGTTTTTATTTGGGACCTATTTTAAAAACAAGATATCAGAATCAGCTCAGCGAATCTGCCTGGGAATTGCTAATCCAAAAATGTGCTTCCAGCTTCCGTGGCAAGGAAAAAACAAATTCAAAGATGCTTATTGAATCATTCCATGCACTTACAGGAATCTATTAGATACATATTTCTGATCAAGGCTAAACTACGTAGACAGAGCATTATTATTCGAGAACACTCATTAGAAAACATTGTGGGTATTATGTATCTGGTGCGCAACAGTGGTTTCTTATCAACAATTTAGTATTGTATTCTGATATCGGGCATGAATTTGCAAACGATTGTATAATAATAGGAATTTGAAAGCATGAAAAATGCAATACATAAATTCTTTTCCGGAGAGACGGAGCCAGCAAAAAATAAAAGAGAAGGTATTAAATATTCAGATGCAATGTCAGAAGAAAAAAAACACCTGAGAAATTTTAAAATCTTGCAAAAATCAACTAACCATTCATATTTTAAAAAGAATCTTGATACACATATAAAAAAGGGCAAATCATCAGAAAATGGAATCGCTTCAAAAAGGGAACTCCCAAAAATACTAAAAAAATATTTTAGTTCTGTTCGATGAATAATTCAGGCTTTTGATTTGGAGAAAAAGAATAGTATATTTTCGGTTAATTTCATAATTTTTATCGATGAAACCCGGTTCGAACAGCTTTTAGGCGCTTATAAAAAGGGAATTATAATCAGCATCTTATAGTATTCATTCGTTTCACGAGTAAAAATAAATGGAAACACCAATGTACGAATGAAATAAATCATCACAATGATGAAAGTGGAATATGAAAAGGTATTCCCTTTCTTACATTTGGGTTAGATCTTGTCTTTTGATGAACACAATATCGACTTTTATTCATCAAAATCGGATAATGATAATTTGGGGAGGAATTTTTGATTTCTCAGATGTCGATTTTACGGTCAAAATTTTATTCATGATGTTGATACTTATAAAAAAAATATATCAGTACATTCCTTACTCCTGTTTAACATATGGAATTGATTCATGTTTGCGTAACATTTAGATGAAAAGCAAGTAAGAGCAACATGAACAAAATAATGGGTGAACTTTCTTATCAGTTCCCATCGAATTTCTACGGTCAAACTAGTAATTATAACTATTATTGTAGAGCTAATTTTTTCATTGTTCTTATATCCCATTTTCTTTTCATTACAATACTAACACAGTTTTTACATTCCATTCTGCATTTATATACATGCAATGTGAATTTGTAGTGAAATGTATGCAGCATTTAGAAAATAAAATATGTGTTATATTCCATTTATGCTTATTGGAACTTGTTGCCTCCCTATGGAACAATTGATAGAGAGTTAGTCTAAGTTTTTTTTGAGGCAATTCGATTTTCATTGAGTTTCATATATCAATGGCCTTTTGACTTTCTAAACTGGATTTGATGAACCTTCCAGAAAGGTTAGACAGCGGTTGAGCCATATTTGCGAGCCTAACGTGGAGGTCACTCAAGGTTCTTCTCCCACTGAATCATTGCAGCCTTATACCAGACTAACGTTTTAGTAAAATAAGCAATTGAAATATATGGGATTATTGAAGTATTTCTGTTCAATATAATAATCACCACTGAATGAAGTGAAGTTTTTTTAAGTGTTTAAAATTTTAATAAAGATGAATCCGAGGAGCATGTTCAATGGCCTGTTTGATAAAAAATTGAAAAGAGGAAAAAGATATAATAGAAAAAAAGAAAAAAGCAGAAGAGAAATAGGAAAGAAAATAAAAGTTAGCAAAAGAGGAAATGAAAGACAAACGAATTAGAAAAAGAGAATCAGAATGACCAATAGAAAAATAAGGGGGCTGAAAAAAGATAATGAAAAAAGAGATAAATTGACTTAGAGAGAGAGAGAGAGAGAGAGAGACAGACAGACAGACGGACAGACAGACAGAGACTGAGATAGAGAGAGAAAGAGAGACAGACAGAGAGGCAGAGAGGGAGAAAGCAACGCAGAGATAGACACAGAGAGAGTGAGATTGTAAGACGGAGAGAACAGAAAGAAAAAGAGACAGGGAAAAAAAGAAAAAAATTAAGATGTAAGAAAGGAAAAAAGATGTGAAGGATGAAAAGAGAAAAATGAGGGGAAGATGAGGGAAGAGACCATGGTAAAAGGGAAAAAGGGTGATTAATGTTGAAGACATAAGAGAATGAATTTAATGAAATATGAAATCGGAAAAATAAAATAAAAGATAAAGATACTGATTCATTAGAAAAAAAAGTACGAAAGAATGAAAAACAGAAAATATTCAATTATCAGGGTTAATAGAAAAAAACAAAAGATAATAAGAAGGAAAGAATGATGAAAAGAGAGACAGAAAAATAGAAAGGATCTATTTGTAATTGAAAATACCCCAAATATGAGAAAATCGGTTACAGGAAGGGTTAATCGGACAAAAATAGATAAATCCACAGGGAAACCATGTTTAGTCTGCGATCTTGTTTAGATTTTTTTTGTTCGTTGATGGATTGGTAATGTCAGAGTTTGCAAAACTGAAAAAGTGGAACATCTGGTGAAGCCAGTGGTTGAATGATGAATATCCAGGCAAGCTGTTCTCATCCACCTTCTCTCTCTCTCTCTCTCTCTCTCTCTCTCTCTCTCTCTCTCTCTATATATATATATATATATATATATATATATATATATATATATATATATATATATATATATATATATATATATATATATATAATCATCATTAAAGACAACGTCTTTTTATGTTAGTCCTTCGATTTTCATGATTGATTTCAATCGTTCGCCAAGTGGATAAACCATACTTAACATCTTTTCAAATATACCACCCAAGTAAAACAGTGTATCAATTAATTCATCTTCATTTAAGTCTATTGTCACCTTCATATGTATGATGCTCCCAAGGGAGATCATTCGTCCTTCTTTGAGAATGGTTGTATTACGCCATAAATAGGTGTGTTAATCTATTCTATCCCCAAGTCTCATTTCTAACATTCCAAAACAAGTGTTAATATAATTTACGTATCGTTCCCCTTTTTCCGTTTTTTTTTTCGTTTTGTTTTGTTTTGTTTTGTTATTGTTTTTGTTTGTTTTTTTTTACTATTTTAGGTGATACTTAGAACTTTTTCCTGAAGACAGAATAATTAACTTCACTGATTAAATTCTGAAAAAAAATTTCAAAATCACAAAAGGAATAAAAACAACATACTTGATCTACATCCCATTCCTGAATTGCCTCTTTTATACTGAGGAGAAAATAAGGTTTTGTCCTATTATTTGTGGTAAATGTCCAAGTCAGGTTTCCAGTCCACCACTAAACAAAACAAATGCTAACAACTTTTTAATGAATAAGTGGAACAGAAAATCATGTTTGTGTCATTTCTCTATTCATGTTTCGAACTATGAAAAGTTCAACATCAAAAATTAATCATGTTCAATATGACTACTTATTAAAACTCTTATTTGAAATGATCTCCCATGATGTGTATTGGATGAACCATTCGACCTAGACAATGATAATAGACTAGACAATAGAAGACTGTGGTTGATTTGGTCCATACTAAGAGCAACACTACGGTAAAGTAGCATATTCATCAGTTGTACGCTAGTTTCCAGCTACAGTCCAATTTTCATTGATTGTTCATCCTATTTACGTTGTTTGAGTCAAAGCATGCATTCATCGTGTTTTTTTTCCATTTTGCAAGATTTTCGTCCTTTCCCTGCCTCGACTGCATACAATTACAGCAGACTAAGTATCCAAAATTACAAATATACAAACCAGTCACAAATAAACGTTTTTTTCTTACATTATATCCCAAGGAATAAGTGCTGACATGCATCAAATATGTTGTATATTTCTTTTCCTCAGAAAAATATACTATGTTATCGTCAGCCGCACATTACAGCATGACTTGAACCTGTGTTTGACTATATAAGACACAAACTTCCTTTCTGTGCAAAATGTTCGTGCTTATAACACATATGACTCAAACTCAGTAAAGAAAAATTTTTTCCTGCTTGAATGGGGCTGGTTTGCCTATCAATTTGTGGAGAAACAAAAATATATACATAGTATTTGTCATACATATATATATATATATATATATATATATATATATATATATATATATATGACAAATATTGCAGTTGATATATATATATATATATATATATATATATATATATATATATATATATATATATATATATATATATATACATATATATATATATATATAGAGAGAGAGAGAGAGAGAGAGAGTGAGAGATAGAGATATTCTAATTGAATGTGGATTAAAACGGTTGGAATTCAGATTATAACGTATGCAGGTATTATGGAAATTTTCATTCCGATTGCAACTTTATTCAAAAATAGAAAATTTGAAAAAAAATATTCAGGGTGCCAAATAGGTGCAAAGCAAAGGTTATGTTCGATTCATTTTTAGAAACTATTGACATGTCCAATTCCCCCAAACTATAATGATCGTATATCAGGCTCGTCGTTAGGATAGTTGTACGTATAGAAGTCTACGGTGTAGGTGAAGAGGGTGCCCAGTATCTCTGTAACGGCTTGCTGCAAAATAAACGATGAACGTTATTGGCTTTTGTGGCAACATTAAATACTGGGATATGTGTGTCACTATATCACTGATAACCACTCATGAGGTTTTAGCAGTTATCAAAGAAGAGTAGCATAACTACTTTATCCTCAGTTTGCTTTAATCTTTTACTGTACTGATCTGAGTAGCAAGCTTATCTTGTAAGGAGTCATTACTATAGTAATCTTTGTAGTTTGTCCGATATATATGGCTTTGAACCACAACATTGATTCTTTTTGTGATGCCAAAAGATGTTAGATACATCTCTGAATTTTTACTCGGCTCTTCATTGTTTTGGGGGTGATATACAATTTCACCTGAACAGAAATTGCCGATCAAAAACCTTGAACAAGGCTGTCAACATATCTTTTTTAAGTAAATAAGCTGACAGACAGTAAATGCATCGAACACACCACTTATCCCTTCCTAAACATTGGCTGAAAATTCAACATATAAGCTTTAATATGGGAGCATATGATAAAAAAGTGGAATTTTTTTTCAGTGACCTTCACTCTGATACATCTTATTGATATAGCTGGGGGCAATTCTTTTATGGTCGACAAAAAAATCCCTAAGTAATCTAAGATATTTTGACAACATAGTCCCTTAAGAACATTTATGAATGATGTTAAACAAACTAGTTGATTTGAGCAAAAAAGTTTGCTTTGCATGCAACTCAGCAAAAAAATGTGTATGTCAAAAGAATGTGTTTGGAACAACAAAACAACGATCAGAATTAACTGCAGTGCTTGAAAAAGTCGACTACTATATTTACTAGAGGAAACAAATCCCCATAAAACCATCAAAGAAATGAAAAATTAAGCAAAAAAAAAAAAAAAATGGTCTGGGATGGAAACATTTTGAGGGACATAGCTTGACTCTACAAAACAAGTAAATCACACCAGTCCCGGAAAGAAATGTATAAAACCAATGTGTACCAATGATTGTCGCCTATGGAGCTGGAATGTAGGAACCATAAAAAATATTGAGCCTTAGACTGGGAACATTGGAATGTGCACATGAAGAGATCATTCAACGGTATATCAGAAAAAAGAGCTTAGAAACCTGTTGAACACTCAAATAGCAATGGGCTGGTTTTGTAGTGATTTGATACGTAGACATTACTCATTCTACAAGAAAAGATATGTCAGAGATAATAAAACTAATCCAAATGCAATACTTTCAATACTTTTAACAAAGAAAAATAAGCGCCTCTAAATACTGTCGCCATTGTTCCTGCGGCTCTTTTATCATGTATGTAGAACAACTGGATTCAGCTTCAACAGCATCCAAGGTCATCTTATCTGTTATGTTATCTTGAACGACATTTGTTATTCATTGCAATTTTACTGTCTGCAAACCAAAACCTAACAACATATTACGAATTGAGAAGTTGGCTTCCACTACTGAAACTAACAGTCGTGACATTTGATGTTAGCTACATTTCTTCTCATAAGTACTTTCTTTTCTTTTATCTAGAACGGTTCATGTGAAGGCATGCATCTGATCAGTGTGTAAGGATGTAGGTACTAGTACATGAACAATTATAACAATATGCATTAATGATATGCAAAAATAAATGATATCATATGGTTTGCTTCAATGTACCACCGATCCACAACGAAGGATCAGAGTGTAGTAGCTGACTGATCTCAAGCTCATTTGAGCAGGAATTATTCACACTTTCGAACTTAGACACCAGCATGATCATATGCAGAAAGGAACTGCAGAAAGTAAAGGGGATCAGAGAAGCGGCTGGAAATCTTATAGGGTTGATGAATTTTGGCCGAAGGCCAGTAAAAAATACTTATGCAATGCAGGTACTGAAGTGTCAATGCACAACATGCGTATTTTATCCAATCAAACAGCGAGGTAAACTGGGATAAAAGTCAATTATGATGACTTTTTTTGTTGTTGGACCATTATCACTCTGTGTTCCAGATTGGAAATTGTGAATATATGTGTTAATTAATGATGGCAGGTTCTAAGTATATTTCTATTACATCAGTATTTATGAATCACCCAAATGTCTGAAATTAAAGACTGGCACATGTTAGAAGGAAAGGCAAATGGCAAGAATTACAGATATAAACAACTGTTTGAGTATAGCAAGCTGTCAGAATTTGTCATCTCCCAAGCAAATTGACATGGTTTGTTTTGTTTCTTTCGTTTATTGTTACCTTGAATTGAAATATGAAAACTGAATTGTTCCTCACGCTGCAAACCAATTAATTCACAACCAAAACTTCACGGGATAGTGACCTGTGCTTTTGTTAGAAGATAAGGTGTTATATATATATATATATATATATATATATATATATATATATATATATATATATATATATATATATATATTGAACCTCTCTCCGTCCGTCTCTTTCGTTCTCCAACTCTTTCACTCACTCTATCTCCCTCTCGATCCCTTATACATATATATATATATATATATATATATATATATATATATATATATATATATATATATATATATATATATTTGTTGAATATTGAAGACAATAATTGAGTTTTTAATATTACAGGTGATGTACTAGTTATGTGGTGATTCGATACGTAGACATTGATCACCCTCTAACATTAGACATATCAGACTGAATCAACCCACTGCAAGAGCAACACTCTTGATGACAAAAAATAAGTATATTCCGCTGAATGCTGTGGCCATTGTGTCTGCAGCTCGTTTATCATGTATGTAAAACTTGAATCAGGTTAAGCAGTAGCTGATGTCCAATCATCTGTTATTATATATTGAATTTATTCTGTTATTTATTTCATTTTTTCTGTCTGCAGAACCGAACAACAAATTGTGATTGTGGATGTTGGGTTCAATTACTGAAACTTATAGTCCTAACAGTTGCTAACAGCATTTCCTCTCATAGAATTTTTTTTCCTCTTTCATCTATGACAGCTCATGTAGAGACTTGTACTCAATCATTTTGTTAGGATCCAGGTATGTAGATATGTAGTTGATATATAACAGTAATCCACATGAATGCTATACATATGTGTGTAATTATGTTATATGTATGCGAGTTTGCATGTGTCTTAAGATAGAGACTGATGCGTATTAAAGGGAAAAAGATTTTGTGGGGAAGATGAACAGATCGAGGCGTGTGACTAATACGGAATCAAAAATAATCATTTAATCTCTTATGTACTTGATGTGCATTGAATCTTTAAGTAATCGGTCCACGGAGACAGGATGAGATCTATATTTCAAGACAGTTTTATTAGAGGGAGAAACCAATGGGCAATTCAGAAACATATCATAAGAAGGAATTAAAAAAAAAAAACAATTTTTTCTGCTGAATTGCATGACAATATGAACATTAGACCATAGATCTGCAGATATTAAAGTCGAAAATCTAGAGTTCATACTTTATAGAAACTTGAACATAAAGATGAGATTCCAAGTAAAAACGTCCAAGAAATTATGAAATACGCAGTCCTGATGGAAAAAGTGAAGATCTTCTAAAATGTTTCCTTTATCAATTACAACTTTTTCCCCAATATAAAGATTTTATTTTACATCAGTTTCTGATAGACAAAAATGATGAAAAGGCAAAGGACGAACAGCAGAGAGCAGCAAAAAGATCATCTCCAATCCTTCAAGATTAAAATGATCGTATATCAACTGAGCAGTCAGAGGTTCTGGTTGTTGGAAATATCTGTGATTGTAGAAGGTTGTCGTATTTTGGTCATGACGGCTCACTGCAAAACAAGTGAATCTTTTTTATGACAATGGGACCGACAAAAAACAATCTGCAATAATTTATATGGGGAAATTTGTCTGCTTTTTTATACAGAAACGGTCATTCCTCTTGGTCAGTCGATTTTGTGCTATGTGAAAAATCATAGCCTTCTTACGTTTGGTATTTCCTTAGTGCACATATTGCCTTCATGTTACACTCACTGACAGCAGGTTGAGTCCTTTAATAAATGCAAAGTGGCGTAGAGCACACTCTCATTCGTCGTGGGATACCTGAATTTCTTTCATATCCCAAATATAAAGTGTTACATAAGCATCTCTCAAAGACTTTCAAAAAATCTTATGCAGTTAATCACATACGATTTTTCTTACTGGTCGTGAGCGATTGAATCTCACACTATGATAACGATCTTTTGATGGATGGTGCTATTGTCATCTTAATTTCCTCATTTCTGACTTCACTTATTATCTTTTTATTAAGTACTCGATCCTCAGACAGTAGCTTCACCTTGATTTTTTCTCTCTAAATTTCTTTCAAAGAAAAGAAGTAATCCAGACAAAGCCACACTTGGATTGTTATGGTGTTACAAATCCAGATGATGTGATATATTGTGAAACCTTGATGGAAACGTAATTAATGACTCTTCGTGTCATTGTTGAATTAGACAGTCTGCATGATCAACCAGCTGGATGCTGCGTTTCTCTTCTCAATGATAATTGCTCTTACATTTATCTTGCAGGGTTCAATTTAAAATCACAAGGGATATGAGTCTAGATATTGTGAATTACAGATGCAAATCATAATCATCAATCTTTCAGTATCCGATGTTGGATAGAGACATTCCCCAACGTTCACCACACATCCCTATCATGGGTATTGCAGAGCCAGTATTTTCAGAATGTGTCAAGCTCGTCTCTCCATCTAATATTCTGCCGGCCTCAGTTCTGCCTGTGATGTTGGGGAATCGATGTCGTGAGTTGCGATGTCTATCATCAAATCCTGAATAGCTCTGTATACATATTCGGGGGGGGGGTACAAATACATGGCTGGCGGCACCATCTGTTATTACTTGCTTCTGATTACTTCATACACCATTCGGCTAAAAAGGCACCGTTGTCGACTTACTTACAAAGCTCAAAAGTTAAAATGACTTGCTATCCGCTATTATATCAAAAGGCATTGGTGAGATTTCAATGTAATAACTACAAAAGCAAGTTTGTAAAGAAACTAAGATGAAAGACAATCTTAGAAAATAAATGGTTAATCATGATTGGCATTACCTTGTGCTAATGCAAGGGACAATTTTGAACCAGATATAGTTTGGACTTGACAAAGAAACTCAGTTGGTTATGGCCAATAATCGAATTTCAAACAATGGGAACAAATCGAAAATACCTTTGACGGAAAACACAGAGGTAGAAAACGATAGAGAGAGAGAGAGAGGAAAGAACCGATGTAAAAATGTCAAAAACAAGAAAAAAAAATTTTGAGATGGATGTTTATCTTTTGACTTTCAGAAACAAATCTTAAACCAGAGACTCTTGGTTCTCAGGGAAGGAATTCCAAATTTAAGGGTGTTAGCCAGGGTTAATTGAAAAAAATTAAATTGTTATAATAGCTACAATTGGAACAATTACTATAAAACTATATATATTTGGATTAAGATCGGAGAAATCTAGGATCACAAGTGGAGTGTTACTTGGAGCTTTAAAAATCATTGTATACTTGAATGATGACTCCAACGACATTAAAAAAAAAGCCATATTTTCATGAAAATATCATCAATTCCCTGACTGTCATGAAGAGTAAGGAGTAAATCCAGCAATCAAGGACATGGCATCATCTTAATTCAATTGAGCCTAGTGAAGTGACAGCTTAGGCGAAAATTTATCATCATGCTCCTGCATACTTTTGCTGTGGAAACCTACTTTCTGCAAAGGTCACACACACACACACACACACACACACACACACACACACACACACACACACACACACATACACACATTCATATGTGTGTGTGTGTGTGTGTGTGTGTGTGTGTGTGTGTGTGTGTGTGCACAGCAGTGCTTTCACGCATTTGCTGGTATGGTTTTGTTTTTAGGCTAGCAAGCAGGAATTTTACTTTCAGAAAATGTTTTTTCTTACTAAAACAAAATACTAGGATGAATCAAACCTAAGTTATGTTTTTTTCAATTCAATGAGATAATTCTTTTGTTAGGAGAAGATAGATATATATATATATATATATATATATATATATATATATATATATATATATATATATATATATATATATATATATGGACATGATACATTTAAGGAAATGTTTCTGGATTTTCAGCGGAGTATAATCACTTGATGACAAAGTTGTGATCGAAATTCTATACCTTGAACTGATAACTGGAGTTTTATCAGTCACTGCATTTAGCATCATTAGATCTTTTGAAAATCAAATTTGTTATATTTTAGTGATTTGGAATAATCCAAAACGCAAGAGTTGGATGAATAACAATATTATCATCATTATGCAAATGTATACGAGATGTTGTCTTTTTTTTTCTTTTCTCTAGCACATATACATAATTGGATGAGAATCTATGATGTATGAAGGAAATTAAATTTCTTGAGCATTTCTTACTAATGAGCGAAGGGGACACAAGGTTTAAAATCATTGATCAGAATTTGTGAAAATGCCAGACATGTAAATTTTTACAAACTACTTTACGAATGTTAATAAAAAAATTACCGTCGAAATTAATGATAATCAATTTGGTTACAAACGTGATGAATTTTTAAAAAATTAACCAACGGAATATTTCTTTCACAAGATTATAATTTGTGTGTAGCTGTATGTTGACAACATTGGGATTATAAACTATATGGACATTCGTATTTAGGTTCCAGATAAATATGGATTCTGAATTCGTTATCAATTGACTATGCAATGGATACTGCTTTTGTATTTGTTGACTTATTTATTATCATTGTGTCAATAAGTCTCTTTAAATGTCAAGCCATCTTCTTCACACTCTCACAGTTCATAGCAGTGATGTTATATGGTCTTGGACCAGTTGCCAAGTAGTCATCAATGTAGACTATATGATAATAAGTCTACCCATGTCTCCATCTCTCCTGTAATATCGTCCTGATATATATTCTATGTTCACTGTATATTTTCATTGGCCGTGTGGCCATTGCTACCAATTGGATGCTGTAGGTCTTATACTTCCAGTTACTCCTCAGTAATACCACAGTCCGTACCACGTAAACCCTTCCTTGTATTCATACTGTCTCTGCTCTCACTTTAATTGCCTTTAGGACAGTTCGGAATGCACCCACGATTACTGGTACTACCATGGCTTTCATGTTCTGTACTTTTTCAGTCCCCTTCCCAAGTCTCTGGTATTTGCTTTATTTTCTCTGTCTTTGTCTTTCATTCGGTGACTTGCACGCACAGCTATTATTTGTCAGGTTCTCTTTTCTCGTCCATCATTACCAGATCGAGTATCTTCACTTTCATTGATTGGGCAGTTTCGAAGTCAAAGTCCAAGAGTAATTTCGGATACCTATTCTCCGGGGCTGTCTCCATTTTTTGATGGTACCATTTTCCTACAAGGCAGAATCCCATTTGTCGGATCGGAATCCAATGTACCGATGATGTCACCCAATGAAACCTTTTAGATTAGTTTTCTATATTTCTTACTGTACATAGTTGAAATTGGCTGTTTTTTCTGTTCTGTTTGTTTTGAAGCATTAGTTTTGGGCTGCCATGATGGGCTAATCCGTTTCCCTCACAAGGATTCCTTTGCGTAGACATGTCAATGATCTCTCATCTGCAACATCTTTTATCTGTCTTCCCATCTCGCTTGAACATTGGTTGGAGTGTCTCCATTGTTTATCCAAAGAATAGTCCTGTGTATGTTATCACAGATACAGTTCATGTGTTCGTTCCCTCTACTAGATCCCTGTAATCTAATTTAGTCTTTGATATCTTCTTTTTCGTCTTGAATTATTCTTTTATTTTCTTTTTTATTTCAACCCATTTCATTTTGTCACATTTTTACTTATTGGCATATCATAACAAAATGTCTGGAGATCATCATCGGAGATTATGTGAGTAAAGGACCCCAAGTTTTTCTACACATTTTCCGTGTTGCAACTGACACCAGCATTGTATTAATTATGATTCTTTTCGATTTACGGAAGTACGTTACTTGTATTGATTTAGATACATATCACTGAACTTTTTAACAAAATTATAATATCGTTGTACACAAATCAATCATAAGTTTGCTTAACAATTGATTGAAGTTTTTTTTTTCTTTGACCCCTCCCTAACTCTCTCTCTCTCTCTCTCTCTGTTTTTCTCTGTATGTGTCAGTCTGTCTCTCTGTCTGTCTCTCTCTTTCTCTCTCTCTTTTACGTATACATATATAATGGTTAAACTTCGCAAATAATAAAGATGTCCAGTTGAGTAAGCAGGCGCTTTTTACAGAATTTTTGTATGAATAATGTACACATGCATATAAATGCATACAGACACATACTCAGGAATAATATGAAAAATCACACATCCATCCCAAAGTTATACGCACCAACCTTTATCAAATATAGACTGCTGTCATATAATCCACTTTTCCAGACATTATGCCACCCACTTAATTTACAATATATACGCATGCACATGCACACACACACACTGAAAAACGCACACAAGCAGTGTGCGTGTGTGTGTGTTTGATTGCATATCAAAAAATGTGTAATCGATGTACAAATTCGATGTGTAGTAATGAAACGTCTTGTCTATTCCGTCTAATTCACTTTATTTACCCTGATTGTATAAAGTAACATACCGTCGGATTTTATGAATGGAAAACATGATTTGCAGTGAGACATTGTATTTTCTGACTATAAAACACATTTTTTCAAACAGTTTCCGGTCAATGCTTAAATACAAAAATTTAAATTTTATCTGGTTAGTGTTAGTATTATTCAAGAAATACAAAAACTGATACAAATATTACCATCTATGACAAAAAGTCGAGGCAAAAAAGCAATGCAGGATTATTGTTTTCAGCACTTTTCCTAATGGCCCTAATTGTTGAGAGTCACGAAGACATACACTACCATATATGCACGATGGGTACACAGTGAAACTCATTAGGGAAATCTAACATTCTCTATTTGTACATTATGTTTTCTATTCAATTGGTATAAACAACTTCGTATTCATGAACTATAGAACATTAATTAGATTCGTTGCTTGATTTCTTCCTCTTCCGAAAGATCCATAGAGATTTGCCCTCGTAGGAGGATGTAGTGGTCTACTTTCTCCAGTTTTACATCTTCAATTTCGACAGTTATGTCCTTATCCTCGATTCAATCGTTGCACATGATTTTTGTTTTACTTAAGTTCATGTGTGGGCCTGCACTTTTGCTTTCTTCATTTAAAGTCTCCCTTAAAATGTTTTCCCTGACTTTTATCCGTCATTTTCTTAGCTGAACCTCCTGTGTAGAATAAAAACTGATGTTACTGACTATCTGTAAAACTACCAAATAAAGGAAAGGTGTACTTGTTTTATTCACAAGAAATTTCCAGAATAAATTCATTAATGGTGATGAGGTCTGACAGGTTATAGCATCCCGATGTAATTCTGATGAATTGTTGTAATGAATACAATTGAATACACACAATATGTCTACAACTCTGTACAACCTAAATAAAACGTCTGTTTTGCAATATTGATTGATTCAGCCGCAATAAAAAAACACCCAAATGAAGGAAAATAGTTTGTATTTCCAGCCATTCTGAGATAAATGTTCAAAATATGGGAATTTGGGGAATATTTGAAGCAAAGCTGGAATAGAAAACTACAATGATAGCAATGATACCATAGTTGGAATCGATTTTGTAGGAAGAAAAATGGCTAAAAGCCAGGAGTTATTACGAAATAAACAGCTAAAATAGGCTAGTTCCCTTTGAAACGATTCGTTTTTATATAACAGACCAAGATACCTGTTGGCAATAAACTTACTTTCTGATTCAAGAAGTTGGGATCCGAAGTCATACAACTAATGTCTGAGCTTTTTTTTATAGATTTCATGGCCACTGATAAAGAAAAAATACAATAAATGTCACGAATTCAATATGTGTGGCTGAAGCTAAAACCACTAACCTAACTAGCTTTGCAGTTAAGTATTTTTGGCAATCCACCTCTTATTTGTCCTACACCCCTGTGTTCGTCTCGGCGGAACAAAATAGTTACATTCGGGTAAAACTGGACATTCAAAAGTTTTAGCCAATGGCCATAGATTTAAGAGAAAGTAAGTGAGCTCACTTTCCTGATTCCATATATTTCCCCGAGGTCTGTATACATAATCAAGATGAGAACAAAAACCAATGAGAAAAAAATAAATCAGGATCAACCGATAGAAAAAACGATTTAAAAAATAAAAATTGAGGTAAACATGTTATCTCGATTTTGTCTGTAATTATAAATTTTTAACAGAATTTTTCCAATTTAAAATTATTTGGTTGTTTCTTTTCATAAGTATAGGAATTTTTCTAGCCGAAAAAAAGATTGAACTTACTGTCATATATACATTTACTTATACAGAAATAGCTCTTTAGGATTAACATTGGAGTGAGTCATGTCTCTTCTGGTGAATGGATTAAAAAGGTTGAGTTCCAAATTCTAAAAATCTTACTGAATACAAGAGGAGGAAGTCGAACAGTATCACAGCTGAAATATCATGACAATAATTATCACAATGAAGACAACTATTCAAATTTATCAGTTTACGATGATAATCACTGCACGTATGAGTTATTTAAACATTTAATAATCACAAGGTTCCTTTGTACTCTGAACCATGATTTCAATAACCAAGAGGTAGAGTCTGAAAATGTCAAATACTATTTTTCTACAATTATTGTAACTTCAAAATTTTTAATCAATGAGCAGATTCGGGTGAAATTCACCGTCAATCTTTCTCACACTAATTGCATAAGTTGATTTCACCTGACCAAAATGTCATGTAAGGCTTTGTCATATGAAATAATGTGGTTTTGAACATTGTTCTGTGATGAGTACTGTTCATTATTTCATCAAGCACGGGGTTTAAATGATGACTTATTGATTGAAATAAACACGGATACACTCCTCCCCTCCCTGCAGCTACGATTCGATAGCAGAGAATATGTAACCTATAAACACTCTCTATTTGTTGTAAAAAAAAAATGCAATATGTGAACAATGATTGGGTCAGCGTTATTTTGTTCATTGAGTGAACACGAATCATCGATGCCTATGCTGTGCTGAGCTCACCTGATATTTGTGATGAAGAGAAGATGAAAAAAACAGAACTATGTGTATTGATGACCGTTCATTCTATTGATTTATCGGTTTCAATATTGAATATTTAACAGTTGATTTTAGTTTCACTTCTCAGTAAACTCAGGTCAAACTTTTCATGCTACAGAGGCCTAACTTCACTTCCAGAGATGGGGATTTATATTGATCTTTTCACATACACACACGAATAAAGCATCAATGTGCTTACTCGAAGCAAAGGCATGATGTACTTAAGTCAGTTTTGGGGGCTGGGAAGAATTGAATATCAGTTGATGAAGATGGGAAGCTTCACAAAACATCCAAAATAAGTAGTGAACTGGAAATATCGATGGATCAAATAGAAAACCAGATATTTGGACTGGAAAAAAAAAGCAAAAACAAAGATCTAAGAGTAATGATATAAACATTACGGATATCAATATAATACTTAATTATAATAATTGTGATACCCAAAAGCAACATACCCTATGAAATAATAATAGAAAATCGTCGTTATATTTGTATTTTCCCTCCTTACTATGTTTAATGGTTGCAATAAGCATCAACATAATTCATAACTATACGATTGATGTTTGAAATAACAACAGGTTTTATTTCTTCAATCAGATTTTTCATGTTATAAATGGTCTGACCATATTTAAAGACCGGGTGTCCATGCAGATGGCATCCATTCAAATGTTTAAAGTTACATAATACCCTAACTTTCTACACTTTGTACTTGAAAATGTGACAAGTGAACGTGTTGTTTGAGTTAGACAAGTTCATACTATGAAAAAACAAACAACAAAAAGAAAAATTAGATTAATACCCAATGCGGTTGATTGAAATTACACCAGTTCATTTCTTAGAGGGATGTCGTGGGCGTAACAGACGTAATACTCATTCAAAATAATAAACAGCAGATAAAATGTTATATTCCAATCAAAAGTTTGAATTTAACTTCTTTCACACTCTTGTTCATTTTTAGTCAACACAATCCTTAAGAAACAAATAAAAGCAATGTATCTTGAAACTCAAAAGTGTATTCGTTAAAGACTATCTTCCGTATGAAAAACATCAATGAATGTGTGCACGTGTGTACATGGCACTATTTAACTGTTGAAGATAAAAACTATCAATGGAACATCAGCTCACGTATAAAAAATCTTAAAAATAAATCTCCCTCTAGTATATTGCTATAGCAAAGCGTTCAGTCGAGATCCAAGTGCAAGGCTAGCGTGCTAACCAGCGTTCAGAAGTAAGCATCCACGTCACTTACTCAGTATTATCTTCAGTGTACTACATTCCTATTTTATATGTATGTTTTTGACAAAGGTTGATTTTTTTTCTTGATTTTCTTTACATGTTTTTTTTTTCTTCTTCCCAGATTTGTTGGTTGACGGGCTTCAAATAAGTCTTGAATAATTGATTACTCATGGACGTCATTCTAAAGTTGCTGTTTACTCAATCGATAATAAAGATTCTTTTTCAGATAGTTTGGAAATGTATATATTTCGTTCATACACTTTGACGGTTAGGCATTCTTGAAATTATCGCTGAAGATATTTTATACCTTTTTTTCCCAGCCGTCACAACTGATCAAATTGTTTATTGAGAGAAGTTATGCCCGAATACTTTAGTCAATCAACATTGTTCGTGTGAAAACCAGTGCAAGAGAGTATGAGTAGCCGAGCTGTCACATGAAAAGAAAATTGGAGAACCAGATTCAATCTCCCGAATAAAAAAATGTGGTATGGTTTTGTAGATAACAACTAAGAAAATGCAAAAAGCAAACTAAGTTCAAATATTGGCGAACGCTTATTCACTCATCCACTAATTCCCTCGGGGAAGGCATGCATTCACTCTCACCTCGATAATGGATAAGTGAACATAACCTCCAGGCCTACTGGGTAATCCATCTGAGAAAAAAGCAGCTCCGGTGTTGAGCTTTCAATTCCAACACATGAGACATATCTGTTATTAGAACCGACGGTACTGGCCGTGTGCTCTACAAGCAAGCTACAAATTGTTGAACAACAACTCCTGTCGATGAAAATAAACATTGTTTCACCTTGTTTTCTTCCATCAGCAATTGGCTATTGAATTTAATCAAATATTAGCAGACAATGAGGAGAAGTCATGCATCGGACTTGCAAATAACAAAGAAGCAAAGAAACTGGCGTGGATTCTGATCATGATTTCTTATTGTAAAAATCTGGAGGATAAGCAGAGACAGAAAAGCATTCAATAAAAACTCAAATATGATTATTCAAATCTCAAAGTCATTAAGGTTGTAGGAAAGTTACATGTGGCATAAAAATTTCCATGATTGCATTCTTAATTAGAACTGACAACAGTCTTTTGATGGGGATGTGTTAGTACTTTGCAATGGAACCGACGCCTTTCTTACTCTTAAAATGAAGAACAGAATATATATATATATATATATATATATATATATATATATATATATACATACATATATATATATATATATATATATATATATATATATATATATATATATATATATATATATATATATATGTATGTATATATATATGATGTTTTTCTACTCATCTTATTGTAAATTTTCTTGTGTTATCCGGCAATAAAAAAAAAACACTTTTTAGCAAATCCCATATACATTTCTTATACATTTTTACTTGTCTGCATTTAGAACTGATTGGACAGTCATGGAAGAGATGAACAAGAGGGGATGAAAAAAAAAACGATTTCTAAACAACAATCTTCAAAAAAAAAAGACATATTTGCGTAGAGAGAAAGGAAGAGAAAAAGTGTAGAGAGTACAGAGATTATACAGAAGCGGGGTGCCAGATAGGAAAGGCAGGTTGAGAAAGAAGGCACGATGAATGAAGCAAAACTGCGTGACAATGGTAACTGGTTGCAAGCAAATAAACTGTTTAGTTAATTTTTTCAAAAATATAGAACAGAATCCGTCCTCAGAATTCAATTTGCAATAATGTTTGAGAGAAAAAAAAATTATTATTTTTAACTATGATCAAATGTACTCAAACGTATCTCAGATTTCTACAGAGAATATGTGTCATATTTCACTGATATGACTTTAAAAGCTTTCTGTACAAAAACCGACATTACGGGTCGTACAAAAATAGAAGTGTTAATGTTTGCAGTGTGCAATAATATTCGTTAGAATTGTATTTGGTCATCCTATTTTTGGAGTCAAGTCAGGCACAGAAGTGTCCGTCTAAAGAAAGGAGTTTAATGCTTCAATTGTGTATCGATTAACCTGTGTGTGCTTAAGCTGCAGAAATGGGGGGGGATACAGTGTATATAATATTACTCTTTTTCAGTTCCAAAAGAAGAGGAAAACGATCATCTCCAATTGTGAAGCTTTTCTGAATTATTTACGTTACATATTTTTTCAACAGATATAATAGAAGTATAATGGTTGTTTTGATGTGAAACGTTTAGATACGCTCATGATATCACATCAATAGGAAGGTTGTAATTTTATTCTTTTTTTTGCAATGTATATTTCTTCTCGAGAATACAAGTAAGACGTATAATTTGGTGAGACTTAATAAGATAATTGATGATTTGTACTATTGTAGGCTTTTTTTCAAACACAAAATAAAAGTAAGAGTACGTTAAGTGAACAATGAAAAGGACAGTAGTTGAATTCTCAATAGAATATTTTTTCAGATGAAACGTTAGCTTCAAAGTGTTGATTGTGGATGAAAAATATCCGTTGTGCAAATAATTTTCTTTAATTTTTTTTGTAGGAAAATGTAAATGCAAAATTAGTTTTTGATTTCCACGAATATATCTATTCATTGTTGTTATTTGTCTGGGAAAGGTTGTAATGAAGAGTTTCACCATGAAATAAATTGCACGTTTACTGTGAACGTAAAAGTATCCTATTGGAATTGTATTAAATGACGCAGTTAATTTTGATCATAAATCATCCATCATTGGTCAGAGAAATTTGGTTCATCTTGTAAAATAAAGCACCGCTGATGTCACTCAAATGCCGATCAGATATAAACGGTTGGTCTCAGCTGGAAAGATGTATCAAGGTATGAAAATACTGAAACTGTGTATATTTGCTCAAAGATGTAATCATGTTTACGTATATAAAAAAGATTTTAAGGCATCATAGATACTTTTAGGATAACACTCAAGTAGCTTAAAAGAAATATAAATTTTATAATCATTTCTCAATCAAATAGAAACATTTCATTATTTTCTTTGTAGCATTCAAGACATTTCTGAAACAAAACATAAAAAAGATTCAATTGGTAATCAAGAATGTGATATTTGATTGAAAAGAAACCAATGCTATCGATTATATGTAGTGTTTAATCAAATAGTTTCACTGTTAATAGTGGATTAAAATCATTTGAATCTTTTCTTTTACCCTCTTCCCATGTGGGATATGATGTCACTGTGTATTAGTTTTATTATAAACTTCTGTGAAGGCAATAGAAATAATATTTCAAGACAATATCAACACTATAACTGAGAAAAAAGTTATGATACACACACACACACACACACACACGCACACACACACACATATATATATAGTTTGTGTGCGTGTGTGTGTATTTCTTTTTTTTATTGCTATGATGTGGATCTGTCTGTAAAATGAATCATACTTTCAATAGTTCCCATTGAGGTTCAGTGGAAAGATTTTCCACGAAAAGTAAAAGTATGTAATTTCATTAAAAGATTGATCCAGGATCAATTATTATATTGATATTTTCATGTATTTGGTTCAGGTAAACAATAACACAGAATTTCCAAATGAAGATCATTATCTATCGTTTAATGCAGCCACAAACGAATCGAAAACCATTTCTGCTTATGTACATTGTATTTGAACACATTTTCATTGATCGTAGAATTATCTTTTGCCGTGATTTTTCAAGTTTTCTCATATTGGGTACGGATTCCAATATCTGTTATAATGGCAATCAGACATTTTTAGACTGGTGTTATTTATTGTTGCACCTTTTCCTTTGTAATAATCTGGGTTATTTGCTTATTATATCGTTTTTTTCTAGAACTGACATGGCTTAAACTATTCCTTTCGTTGAAGGTTTGCATTCCTCTAATGTTACAATCCTGAAGTCTAAATCATGATGTTTGCCCTGTGTTTTGTTCAAACTGTCACTCAATTATATTTTTTTGTTTTAAGCTTATATGCTTTTGTGTATTGAAGTTTACATATATATATATATATATATATATATATATATATATATATATATATATATATATATATATATATATATATATATATATATATATATATATATATATATACATACACAGGAAGCTGTTCAGTGTGACAATCCATTTTCCCATCCAGTACCACGAGACAGGATTGAAACCTTTGCTTCGGACCCGGGGCTGGCATCCTACAGCTAGGTCACAGAAGTAAGACTGATTATAAGCAACATATGAATTAAACTTCTTAAATTCCCCATCGAACGGTACGCTCTGTTCCTACGTATGAGTTTTAAGGACTTACACTTACCGGTGTTTATTTCCTACATCTATCCAACCTTTCTTTCGATCCTACGCCGTACTTATCTACGCTTGATAAACGTAATTTCTATCAGTATATCTGAAAAATATCCGATGTTAATATGTATTATCAACGGTTCTTTTGAAAATCACCCTGGGGACGTAGGTATATCAGATTGTAAAAGTGTTTTGACTTGATATTCACTATTTCGTAAAGTGAATTAAGACTTGATAAACTTAAAAAAACAAAACACTCTTAAGATGAACTTGCAAACAAAGATGTCATTAATTAACCTTTTGTAAAGAAACCAAACACATTTTGTATCATTCAAACTAATGGAAAGTGTCATCACGTTGCATATTTACATCATTTATAGATTATCTGTTAGCTGGAAATGTTACACAAATACAATGACTTGCACTTGAATCACCAGATTTAATAAGGTAAATGGTTGGATGTGTCCTGTGATACTCGATTAACAATGTAATTGATGGCCTGATAAGGAATAATGGAAAACCAGACAACGTCTCACAGTGTCTGAAAGACCGGAAATAATTGAAATTACCCCAACATCCCCGGTACTAAACAGTGAATATGTATAGACTGTGCATATAGGATGAACAAATAATATTCTGATGCAGGGATTATACCTATCACAAATGTGAGGCTGTCTTTAGGCAACGAGGTTCCACCATTTGGCCTAACAACCCACTTGTAAGTGGAGACCTGAATCAAGTGCTTCATCATTCCTATCTCATTCATCTACTGTTGATATCAACTTTTTCTATCCATTTTTTCTTATCAGAAATCATATACACAAAGTTAATTTGGAGATATGGTGAGAAGGACGTCAAGAAGAGTTCCAAAGGCAACATACCTCTCAAATAGGAAAAAATATTCAATATAGATATGTGTATATTGTTCAGAACAACATACTAAATTCCCAGAGAAACCCTATTCTTTTTTGAAGTTGGCCTTTTGGCCTCAATTTTTATCCCACTTTGTTTTTTAGGGCTGGAAAACGCTATATATGCTCCAATGATATGATTAATCGTCGAAAAAAGTTTGGCAGGTTCCTTGCAGTTTGTCTTGTAAAATCATATTTTCTGCACAAAAGAAGTTATAACATAAAAAGTGAGGATTAGTATCCCTTTTTACACTGTTATTAGACTATTGGGAAGTGTGTGTAACCATTTCTGGGGGTAAAATCATGGTAGCTAGATAGATTCATATCAAAAACAATCTTTCTCAAGACAGAACGTGTTGCAAGTTTTTTTCCAATGATTTTGAAGGCCGCCATTCTGAAATTCGATAAAGCTTAATATAAATGGATTGTTCTCCCCCCCCCCAGATTAAGACATTGAACAATTCAATCCCTTTTTCCTGTGCTTATTGACACTTTCGAACGAAATATAATCTTATGGGATGATCTCTCGAATAGACAATTCCTGGATCCATCCCAAAGTTCTCATAAAACGTCTCAATCTCCACAATGTGAAGTGGAAATCTATTGAGAATTATTGGAGCATGCGTGAATAAACAGTAAAAAATACGGGAATGTATAAACGGGGAAAAATATATCTTTTGATCTTCAAATAAACCCTGACTTTGCTCTAAGATTCAGTTCCTTTTTTGTATATTTTTTTTTATTCATCCATCCATTAAAAATGTATTGTAATTCATCAATAATCTCCATAAATACAATGGGTGTAGACTGGAGTGGTATTATGCCTGTGTTTAGAAATATATTCCTCATAAGTGGGTTGCTTTGAAAAATGATTTCATATTGTTGCTAAAATTATACACTCCAACACTGATATCATCCACTTTCCAACTGAATGATTGTAGCTTTCAAACTGCACGTTTTAGTTGGATTCAAACCGAAATTTTTGCCAACCTATGCTGGTATACTCAACTTGTTATAGACTAGAACTTCTTATGCACAACTAATACATAGTGACAGAAAAGACTGTTGAAAAGCTCGCAGAATTTTCTTTTCAACAATAAATCATGTCAAACGTAAAAACACAAAATTCCCTGGCTCAAAACAGTCTTGCAATGTCGGATTGATGTTTGTCCGGAAAAGAGCTGCAATCTTAAAATTTGAAGAAGAATTTCTTAAAACTTTTGGTTTGCTGTTATAGACGCTTTATGGGAATGGATTGTGAAATATGAAATGATGCTTTAAATCCTTTCTTATTTTGTCCCCAAACTAAGATTTAGATTGTGTTGAATATGCCTGTGTAACATTCATGATAATAATCTATCATTTGTCAGCGTAAGGAAATATCTTTGGTCATTCTGTCCGCCTTTGTTTTCTGAAGGGTGGCGTGTAATTTGCATGTTATAACTCAATCCAATCACCCATCAATGTTGCAGACTCAGAGTCAGTGATATAACATCTCTATTCGTTACATATCACATTTCAATATGATAATTATTTTCCTGTTAACAATCTAAAAACCTTGTTTTTTTTGTCCATGGTGAAAGTCAGGAATAGTCAAAGTGTTATGTTACATACACAACATTCAGCACAACACGATCAAGATGTAAGCAAAGCTGTCAAAAATTAGTAACATAAAGGTCATATCTGTGTATCCAACTCGACAATCGAACGATTGTTAGAATGAAGAATGGAACTGATTATTCTGAGTGAATGTATAGACGCAGTCAGAATGTGAAGTAATGTTGTCTTTCCATCAAGAAATAATAATCGTAACCCTCTGGTATTAATATGTTTCCTAATCACGGTTGATACAGAGGCTCATACAGAGACATCAACAATGTAAACACATCATTGGTGTAAATGGGGAAAATAAAGGAAAGAATGGTCGATTGAACAGGAAACAAGAATTGGAAGAAAAAAAAGGTCATGAAAATAATCAGTTTGAAAGAAAAAGAAATCGAAATTACTGTATTACAGTCAAGAGTTGAATAAATGTGGAGTTGGGATCTAATCCCGATTTGGGAAAGGAAAATCCTATGAATAACTGCAATTTACTCTCATGGCATCACTTATATTATTTAACCACTAAAAAAGAATGGAATGAAATAACTAGAAACATTTACATCATCCAGAATTCCATGTGTAAACAATAAACATAAAGAACCACACAGAGGAATATCTAGATTCTTGAAAATCCAGAGGTTACTAAAACAAACATCGAAATAAGACTCTAACAAGTCTGGGAAGTTTCTTTAAGATTATTGAAAAAATTATCATTTTTTCTCCTGATCCAATACTGTCTCTATGGGATTAATCTTATCAAGTGATCAATGCCACGCCTTTTCATTGTCTTCATTTTTTTTTGTGATTATGAGAAGTCATGCATGTACTTTAGAGAAATAAAAGGGCTCCTCGATTGCATTCAGTGATTTCAGCCCCCAAATATTTTCTGATGGTAGCCAGATCACTCACAACAATTTGATGTGTAGATTTTAACCATTGCACCTTTTCCTTGTTGGTCTAACACAAACAAAAATTCAATTTGATTAAAGTCTAACATTTGTTCACTTTTAGGTTTGAATTTTATTTCAAGCTGAAATTTTCTTCATCATTCATCTGTTTATGTTTGACTAATGGTTTCTCTTGTGAGCATCGAGATGATTTGGAGACATGATTCATTGGAGTAGACATACTCAACAAAAAAGCTTAATTCTACATAATGATATTTGAACTCCTTTGAATAAAGTGAATAGGAAGATTAGTGAAGCTATCAAGAGATATATCCAAGCTCTTTCTATTTTCTCCCTCCCTCTCTTCCTCAGTCTCTCTCTCTTTCTCTCAATCAATCTATGTATCCATCTATTTATGTATCTATCAATCTATTTATCTATCTATCTATCTATCTATCTATCTCTATATATATATATCTATCTATCTATATCTATATCCATATCTATCTATCTATCTATCTATCTCTCTCTCTCTCTCTCTATATATATATATATATATATATATATATTATATATATATATATATATATATATATATATATATATATATATATATATATATATATATATATGTACATATGTACATATACATTGCTTTTTTAACAAAAATTTGAAAAATCATGACTTGACTGAATGAAAACTTTATTTCTCAGAGCTGGAAATATCACAATTGATGCAATACTGCTAACGGCTTGGCAGTAATTACATCCCTTCGATGATATAAAAACTAGCATCAGGAAAGTCCATGGAATTTTGATAATTGGAAGGGGAAAAACAAAATTAAGCAATGAATAATGGAGACTTTCTCAAAGTGCCGAAAAAATATCAGTTTCCCTGACACTGTGTAATACAATATATTTGGATGTAACATTATTGTGAAAAGGAGGGGTCTTCCTGTCTGTGTCTCCGTACGTCTGCCTCGCCTTCCCTGTTTTTTGCTCTCTCTCTCTCTCTCTCTCTCTCTCTTTGTCTTTCTCTTCATAAATTAATATATATGCATATATTGATTGAGAATGAGAATGTCTGCTACTTAAAAGACCTGTTCAGTGAATATAAATACCATGGTAACGTTGTAAAATCACCAAGGACTATCCAGAAGTGCACGTTATAACTGTATTGAACCGCCAGTAAACACTTGGAATGTCTTTCCATCATTCAACAGTCAAATAGCGCCTTGCTTCTGAGTGGTTATCATGACCCTATGTTGGAAATGAAATACGATTGCAACCAAATCTTTTCGCTACAGATCAGATAACATGGATGATGTGCTCGGGCTCAATAAATCCTGTCTGAAAACAAATGAGTGTTTGTGAGTTATCTGTAAGTGTGTTAGTGGGAAGATAATGAAGGCCTTGATCAGCGGGGTTTGGGAATAAGATCATCGACTGCCTTATTTTCTTTTCTCCTCGCCTGTGTTTTCTCATGAGAAAATGTTTGAACGTTTATACACTGGCTTCAATTTGAACATTATTCAATGAATACACAGGGAATAATTAACACATGCATCTTTCCTTAGGTTGTTTTAAAAATGTACGCATACCCTGTGACCAAAAAAATAGATTGATAGCCAAGTTGATCTTACTTCGACATCGAATAATGAACACTCCAGGAATAAATTACCATTTCATTTCTCCCATAATCACTCCGTTGATTTGCAGATATACTCAAAGCTAAAGCCGAAATGGGCAACCACGAGGTTGATCAAGCAAATCGTTGCTAATGTTGTGGGCGATGATTGTGGCCAATACTTAGATGAATTGAACAAATGAAAGCATCAAGCTCATGAATTGATAGAGTGAAAAATGATGTGAGTTTCTTTCTTTTTATGGTGTTTCACTTCATATACATGAGTATGTTGTGTGTGTGTGTGTGTGTGTGAATTTTCAAGAATAGCTACAAATACCCGTAAATATGATTATGTTCAAAAAATTGTTTCTTTCAGGTATCAGAACGGTCAATTAAATCAACAAAATTCGTATGAAAATTTCAGACAATCCAATAAAGCCTTTGCTAGACATTTGAGATCCCTTTGAAACTCAGCAACCTGACCAGAAAGAAATAATGATCATTAATAAATATGTTGACGGAAGTATAAAAAGAGAATGCACGATAATGAATGTTGAAATAAAACAAAATTGTATCAAAATTAGGGGAACTCTGTTCGGTAACAAAAGGAAGTTAATCATTAAAACTAATACAAATTACGCTTACAAATACGCCTATCCACTGTATATCTATTCAAATAGGGACACATCAGTTGCTTCTCAAAACAACAATTACTGTAAGGGGCAAAGCCTCATGTGAATAAATATAACCACATATTATTTCACTGTAAAAAAATTTGAACAGTCTGTGGGATTGGTATTCGCAATTCCAGTTTATGATATCATATAAATTGAAAATGGTGAAGCCATATATTTTTAAAAAACCTTCAAAACTATTTCAATATTTTCATATCTAACATAATTGTACTCAGTGCGATGATTCAAATCCTATGTGAAAAGTATCCAGTTTTATTAAATGTACAAAAAGTGGTAGCAAGGTCATTATGTTGCATTGCAAACAATTAAAAGTTACTTGACTGCGCATGCGTAAATTACACTCTCAGACTCATTTACTCAGTGGGTATATATACGGCATTTAGAGAGCTTGTATACCTTTTGACTGTCACATTCACTATGACCAAGTTTATTCTTTCTTTGTATCTAATGCACGCATTTCCTGGAAAAGAGTTGTCAGATCTAAATCTCTTCCTAGCAACTTCTGGATATTACTGTTAAAAGAACGGATTGATATCATTTTTGGGACGAGATCTAGGAAAACAAAACGAAGCAGCAGATGATGATTTCAATTTACGATTTTTCACACTGTTCGATAAACTAAATGTGTGGGGATTTTCAAGATTTTCTTCAAATGATTAGAAATGGTTCGATACTTTTCTGACATACATGGTATTATATTATGTACAATAGTAACTGATTCAGAATTATCTGTGTGTAATGTTGTCACTCCAGACCTCTCAGTCAGATAAAAAAAGCACTGATATCTTATTTACGTAATGATAGCGCTAAAACCTTTCCTGAAATGAGCTCTTTGCGTTATGATAGATAAAGTTTTGTCTACATAATTTTTGAGTCTATCATTCTTAGAGTTATTTATCCTCAAGGTATATCAACAAATCTTTGATCAATATCAAAAGGAACAAATATAATATACGCTATGTGTACTTAATCATGTAGACAATACCCATCCACAAAAAATACGCCCAGAATCAACGACCGTAGATCAATGTTCTGCTTTGATTCTGTACCTCATTATGCATCATCATTGATATAGTTGCTGGAAATAAATTAGTCACATCATTTTCAGACTGTCTGATCGTTAAGAAACCTGATGGAGACTGATTATTTCTGCGATTGATAAAATAGAGATTTACCAAACCATGTGAACTTTGGCACATAGCTCGATTCACAGAAAAACAAGTAATTGATAATATCACCGAAAATGACTGGCAGGTACAGAAGGTTATGTGTCTACGATGAATTGATGAGGCAATATGATGTAATTCAAAAAAAATTTCGGCTGAACTAAAGGCATCTTTTATTACAAGTTTTGTCATTGGAAAAGAAACATTCATCTTCAATGTAGATTTATAATTTGAAAAAAAACCTGAAAGATCATTGTTTCATTCCATGCTTTGTTTCTCTTTCTGGAGTTTTGAAATTTATTGATGATCGAATAGATTCATCATCCTTTTTATTATATCTGAGTAAGAACAGGAATGAACGAGTTCTCAGCCAAACGTTCACAATTTTTCCTATTAAAGCGAAGGATGTAATTTTCTATCAATTCTTATGATGTTCTTAACGTCGTCTTAATATCTTAAAATTGATCTTTTATTTGATCTTTTATTTCGTTTTTTTTTCTTGCCTCAATTCACGATAATATTCAAAATTTGAATAGATAAAAATCCGATAGTTTTTCCCATGAAGTTTCACTCTAATCATATAAAAATTGGTTACTTTTTTTCCTGATTTCGTATCGTATTTTATCCAGGGGGGCGGGGTTCAGTGCCGTCTCCCAATCTATTCAAGATCTTTTTTTTCAGTGAAATGGTTACCTCTAAGTTGAAGAATCAATAGTTGCAGACAAGAAAACAAACGGAAAAAAACACATTAGTTATCATATACAAAGTTTATATCTTTATCTTAATGATTTTCTGTTCTATGTAATCGTCTGATTTCTTGCTTTTCTATTAATAATTTTCTACGTTTCGCTTCATACTCTGGTTTCTTTTCTTTCTCAAGCTATTTTGTTTTGTTACGATTTGCTTTCAATCAAGATTTATTTCATCTTATTTTTAATTGCTTTAAATCACTGTTACTTCAATATGGATGCCAGTTTATTTGTTTTTTTACTTCGTGTTTTTCTTTTCGAGTGAGTGAGTCCAGCGTTGACAATATTTCTTCATTTTTTTTCATGTTTTAATATCCAGTGTTA
The DNA here is from genome assembly GCA_963457665.1 of Thysanoteuthis rhombus. Classification (NCBI taxonomy): domain Eukaryota; kingdom Metazoa; phylum Mollusca; class Cephalopoda; order Oegopsida; family Thysanoteuthidae; genus Thysanoteuthis; species Thysanoteuthis major. The sequence continues at coordinate 8,866,436 of OY735218.1, forward strand.
TCAATTTGGATAATTTTCCTCGAATTGAAGGACTTCCAGAATCAAAAAGATAAAAAAAATAACATACGACTATCAGTAAAGTATGCAGATTATGAGGAAAGAGTTTGCCCCTCTCTGTGATTCTTTTTTTTTCTTCTCCTTTTTTTCTCTCTCTTTTTTTCTCACTCTTTTTTTTTATCAAGGCTCTTCCAATATTTGTCTCCACTTGCATCTTTGCTATGTCTTCCTTTCCTTTTTCCGTCTTTTTTCCTCGTCCATTCCCCCATTTCTCTCTCTCACTCCTTCCTCTTTTTTTCTCACTCCCTCTCAATTTCTTTCTTTTCTTTGAAAATCATTTCCCATCGATAAAAATTGGTGTTTTTTTCTGTTTTTATTTTTCAGGATTTTGATATTATCATCAGAGATGCTATGGAAGTATCAACGACACCAGAATTGGCAAATATTTAAAGAATTTATGTCCAGTAATCACAAACTTTAGAGGGGGATATTACCGATAGTTTTTATTACCAGTCTGTAGAGATTCTTTCGAAGTAAACGCGGGAAATAATTCTGACACGCAAATAGAAAAAGGTTGATCGAGTTCAAAATCTCATATTGTGTGTGGTAAAGTTTTTATTCAAACATCTATGAAATCTTCTGACATGTAATTATTGGCCTTGCTCCCCGGCAAAGTAACACACTTTTCACCAGCCCTTTGAGAGAAAAGTAACCGAGGGCTTTTTGTTATGATGTCAGACATGAATGGGAACATGTTGAGATGAAACTGAGGAAACTAAAACAAAGAATTTATTATGAATAAGGGCAATGGCACGGCTCATTGTTTGACGGAATTTCATGGAAAAAGTGAAATACAGGCACATACACAAGCAATAAACACATTAGGTATGGCCTCATCCTCTGAACTATCTCAGACATTTATTCAAATTTGTGTTTCCAAATATTTCGCTGGTATTTAGTACTAAGTTTCTTTCAGAATGTTTGTAAGCTCATTTCTGACCCAATTAATGCTTTCGGTTCATTTCTATCTCCATTTGATGCCTCGCAGCTTCCAAAACATCTAGGTCGAGATTTTCTTATATCTCTTATTCAACCATTAATTTTGAATCAGTGTTACCGTGGATATCTTGAGAGAAAAAATATCTAAATCTGTGTAGGTCAGTGCACATTGAATATTGTTTCGGCTTTAATATGTAACTGAGACGGTGGATATTAGTGCAGATAAGCCCAGCTGGGGCAACGAGTTTTTTTCTTTTCAGTGCTATCAGCTACCTCTGTTAGGTCGTAAGGCTTTTCCGACATGGATTCAGTAGAATTATCACTTTCAGAATCTCATATAACAGAAGAAAGTTCTTTTTTGGGGCTGCATTGGGTGAAAGTGAAATAAAGAGAGGATGAAGAGTTCAAAGACCATTCCACCACTCTTGTGAAAAAGCAGTTGAAAATGTCTTCCAGGGAAAAAAATCGACAAAGCAAAGAGGAACAGCAAATACACATTCAATTTGGATAAAAATGAGATTGCCAATCAAAGCATAATCACCAAGTTGACACTGAAAGAATACAAAATTATTATAACGGAGAGGGAAATCAAATTACATCCTATGAGTACATTGACAGATTTGATTAACGTATGAAAGTATATAGACAAAGTATAATTTGTATAAGAGAATGAAATAAAATCTTTCAGGCTTTGACTTTCAAACAATCCCCAGATTCAAAAAGCTGTAGACCAGCTTACTTATCGTAAACAGGGAGATGAATCTTGTCACAGAGTCAATTTAACACTTCCAGTTATCACATAGTAAAACTGAAAAGCCTTAAAAGCAAGCCACAATGTGGATTGCATTAATTCCAGAAGATGTTGATTGTATTGCCTGTCATTTTTGGATCATTTCTTGGCTGTTTTGCATAGAAACTTGATTTAGTTGCAACAAAGTAAATACTTCCTGTTTAGAGTTGAATTGGGTTGAAAGGGAGAAAATACCAGAATTGCGTTGTAACTACATTGTACACGACAACTGCTTTTTTCTTGAAATAAAAGCAGAACATATCAGCTTGGCATAATCTGGTATAAAGATAATTAAGGAAAATATTTGTTAAGAAGAATTTATTTCATCAATCGATACATATACTAGGAATTATCTTTTTTTTTAAATGGGCTGATACTAATTATTGCTCAGAACTGGAGACCAAATAAGAGTTTATGAAGTGTAAAGATTACATTACGCTTTTTTTCAAAAGGGGAGTTTGAACATGGATTAACATTAAGGAATCGAAATTGTCTTCATCACAAAATTACAACAACTCAAACCCAACAAGAAGAAAGTGTAACTAAGTTACAGTAGGTACTTGAGATACACAGCTTGCCCGTTAAATTTATGATAAAACTTAGAATGAAATCGATAAATTTTTAGGTAGACATTGAATTTTCTCTCAAATGAGAGACACATTTTATTATTCTTTCAGAGAAAAGATAAAAAATAAACAGTTGATAATAAAAGGTGCATTCAATTTTGAAAGTGTGTATTTGATATCCATGAATCTTGAGTTTTCTCTCTTGAAAAATATCAAGTTTCATGGTGTTGAAGAAGTCAGGTGTTACTGTGTGCTTTTTTTTTCAAGTTTGAGATTTATTACACCAGTAAGATTTTATTTGCCTTTTGATACATCCTCGTCATTCGAATCACCATCAATATGACCTCCACTTATGCAAGTTTGACCCAACGAATACCATCCGTCGGATAGCTTTGGGATCATTTCTTCATTTCTTCTGATACTCATTTATAAACAAACAAAATCTGAAAAAAGTTTTCCATTTAATTGGAAGCACGCCCAGACAACGCCCCTAATGTTTTCATCTACGATCATTACCATGGCAATGAAACAATTTCCCTTTGTTTTTTTTCCCTTTCAAGCGTTTTCTGCTGACGTCAGCAAAATGGAGAACTATTGACCAACTAAAGTTCTGTCAAGGGCTCTTGATTTTCTTGAAGTGTTTTCTGACATTTTTCTTGTCTTGAAAACACTTTATAATCCATTTATGTTTTTTCAGCTGTTTCAGCCTGTTCCCTCAATTATTTTTCTGGTGAAAGATTAAATCTGAGATTTGAAGTGCCATGTGTCACATTTTATTTGGTATGATTAATGACTGGAAAGGGAAAGGCTGAGATCATGGTTCATCATGAGTATTTCTTCGACTGTTACATGATCGATATGAAGATACCATTGCAATAACTTACGGTTTTTTCCAGGCTCTTTTTATACTGATCTCTCCGAATACCACCAATAATAATCATGATCATGTCACTGATATGTCACGTTTGTTTGCAGGAAACAAAAGTAATGAGTATATACACCAGCAATATATTGGCCTCTTACACAATTATAAACTTCATACAATCTCTAACTCAAGTTAAAAAATAGGAAAATCGAAAAATAGTCAAACTGGTTGTGCTCAAAAAAAAAGATGAAAATATTTGGAGGACTTTTTAAAAACATGTGTGTGCGTGTGTGTGTGTGCATGTGTGTGCGCGTGTGTGCGTATGTGTATGTAATAGAGATTATGTGTGAGATTGCGATTGTGTTTTTTGGGGGGTGGGGTGCGTATGTGTTCAACTGAACAAATGGATTGCAAAATTTTTCATTTCTTTCATGTTACAATAACATATTTCGTGTACAACTTTTTCCCTCAGCCGACTTGACTCATGTACTCGTCGGAGAGGAAAGATTCTTTTTTTCAGCCCTCAAAAAAGCAATATTTGACGTATTTGTCCATATGATGTATATGCTTTACCTAGAAAATTTTTCTGAAAGGTAAAGCTGTAAAAAAAAAAAAATAATAGGAGAATTAGAATTCCAAATGAATCAGTTTATTTTTCACTTGTGTTTGAATACTACTGTATCTGCTCTTTGTCTAAATCATTCTTATCCAGTCATGGGCATGTTCACGATTGAATATCATATTAGGTCTCCCAACCGATAAACAAGGTTATAATACGGATAGATACTTAAGAATAGAATTTTTATTCTGTTATTCCTGTTCATGTCCTATTTAAAAGGTACCAGGGTCATTTGAGAGGGTCATAATGATGGCTGTTCCATTGCCATTTCTCTTGCCAAAGTATTACGTTACTGGCATGCTCTGATGTTTGGGAGATATCATTTTACTTGCCCGGATAGTGGCAGTCAGAAGGCTTCATGCTCTTAGTCAATTTTGAGATCAACTAAGACGTTGCACATCACAGAATGGATGAGAAAATAGCAAAGATCTTCGAAGTGTAACTGTCAATATATGTCTGTGAAGCAAATGTAACCTTTTATTTTGGATACTGTTGAATAGAGACTTTGATTATTTTAAAAATGTCTAAATTTCCATTTCCATTTCATGCAATTAAATTGTCCTATTTTCAACAAGATCAATTTTAAGAAAGTAATCCGATGAGCAAGAGACTGGTTGACGATTGATCTTCAAGTGTGAGAATCAGGAAATGAAATTCGACCAGTAAAACCAAACCCCAAAACGATCAAGTGATGTCCAATTGAAATGTCACCAGTAAGGCAAGCGATTGAGAGGGTTATTACTTGTACATTTACGACCATATTGGGGTAAAAAAAAAAATCTCCAGTCCGGGATTTCTTTGAAACAGGATTGAACGTCTACCTCGAATGCAACGATTGGAATAGAAATTCAGGCCGTTTCGATGTTTGGATATAAATTGATTTTCGCCAGAAGAATAAGTTTGAAAAAATAAAAAAAAGTATAATTCACAAAGTATTCACGCAAATTTTTTGCCTAGAAATGTATTTTAGAGAAAGTTATCGTTTTGGTCCCCATGATCGATTTAATATTGAGTTATGACGATATAATCACTTTTCTTATCTACGACAGTGTCATGATGAAGGATCCCATGTGCTGTTTTGCAGTTGTTATGAAATAGAAGTAGCCGTATAAGACAGTATAATATAGTTCAGTTATTTAGACTCTGGTGATTTGAAGGAAATGCGCTGTCTTTCAGTCCTCAGCATGATCTAAAAGACATCTTGTGCTGTCATGCAAATGCTAAAAATTTTGTAAGTAATACTTCAATTCATAAAACTATTATTTATAAAAATGTTTTCCGAATATTCGTTGGTCACTACTGAATCTTGCATTCACAATAAGAAGATGTGGAACATAGAAATCGGGATGAAACCGGTGATAGTAAGTTGACCGTACGGAAGCACTTCTGCAATATGTGGATACCAGAGAAAGGCTGCAAGAGCCAAGAGAGATGGGTTCAAGACAGGTTAGTACTTGCTGTCATACAGTCTGAAGCAGATCCCATCAAACAATTAGGTGTAAAATGATACGAATTATAATCATGATGATGATGATGATGATGATGATGATAATTGTATAAGTAAAAATAAAAAAAATCATGATGATGATGATAATAATAATTACAATAATAATGATAATAATCAATAATAAAACTAATAGCATCGACTGGACAGCACAGCGAACAAATGAAGAAAAATGTGGAAAGAAAAAGTTATACAGATAATTTAGAAGACAGATACAAGGTGTGTATATCCAAAGAAAGATATATAGATAGGTAAATAGTAAGACTGGAAGATAGGCAGGCATACAACTTTTTTCCCTGAAGTTTCATCAGTTACTTCACTTGAAGAGTGATCAACCCTGAATGAAGGAGCAGTAATTATTATGTCATCCTCAGACAGCTGTTTCAATGTATTACATCTCTTCGGTGTGACTATAGACTTTCCATCATCCCATCCAGTACCATGCAAGCAGAATTGAAACCTCCACTTCAGACCCATTGGCCGATATATATATATATATATATATATATATATATATATATATATATATATATATATATATATATATATATATATATATATACATACATATATATATATATATATATATATATATATCTATAACTATATATATATATATATATATATATGTATATATATATGTATATATATATATGTATATATATATATACATATATATATATATATACGTATATATACATATATATATATATATATATATATATATATATGTATATGTATATATATATATATATATATGTATATATATATATATATATATATATATATAAAAGAGAAAAAGTGCAAAAGAGAGAGAGAGGGATGGGTAGACATATCAGTTTCAAGATGTTTCCTTTACACCACAGGTTCTGCTGCAATCCAAAATGGCTTCAGACCCATAGGCCAAGATATATATATATATATATATATATATATATATATATATATATATATATATATATATATATATATATATATATATATATATATATATATATATATTCATATATATATATATGTTAAAGTGCATCTGCTATGCAACATATGGTGATATTTGCTCAATGACCTGGCTATCCAAAGTATGGCATCGATTAGTCGACAAGAGATATTTATATTGTGAAAATGAGCCTGAGGAATATGAAGTGACAATCTCCTTGATCACCAGTAATATTATATTCAGGTAAACGTCGACGTCAGTACACGTTATGTGGAGGTTTTGACACCTTAGGTAGACAGATAAACAACGCTGAGGAGGATGAAAATAGCGGTGGTTGTCAGTTCAAGAATAGAATCAAACTTCTATTATGATGAATTCTACCTTGGGCTTGTAATGACTGTAAAATGCAATGAAAAATATATCTTCACCTTGCATTGAGGTGGTTTGTTTGCTTTTAAGCCAACATATATTTTTTTCTTTGGCAAAATTGAAGTATATATGATTAATTGTCAGGTGCAAGATCCATGAACCTATCAAATAACACGAACAAATTATCATTATTTTTTATATCTAGTCTTTGTAATTTAATCCTAATGTAATATATTCCGGCAATTTTCAAATAGACTAATCCAACTGACATAGATTATCATCTTCATTTTGAATTTCTGTCGATTGCATTCGATGAATTTAGTCAAAATGCATATAAACTGATAATCACATATAATTTTCTCTTCATGAATAAAGAAAACCTCTCATCCTCTCAAAGAGCTGTGAAGGATATAAGATATATGGAGGGGTATAGAAGGAAAAGATGTTAAATGTTAGGATAGAATATATAGGATGAAAATAGACATTTCATCCGTATTTCCCCCTTCTTGTCCCGTGAAAAATAAAAAAGCATCCAACTTGAATATAAATGGTTTCTTTAAATTCAAGTTCACTCATAAATAATGATTTATTACCATCTTATCAAAAAGTAATATTTGAAAATACAAGACAAACAGCTCCATGCAATCATTCCAACATTTCATAAGAAGGAAAATCAGTAATTTTCAGTCCAGCCAAAGCATGGATACATAATATTCAGTACTTACACTATGTCTTGCTGATAAATTCTCATGGAATCTCTTACTTGAACGTTTGTCACTTTTTTGTCTCATTGTCTATCTATCTTTATTTTTTATCTTCATTCCCCCGTCTTTCCCTATATCCCCTTCTCTCTTTCACTATCCCTTCTCTTTCCCCGTATCAATCTCTTTACATATACAGAGGAAATGAATTTGTTTTTTTCCACAAAGATAAACTACAAGTGAAGATGCAGTGACAGTAAAAAATATGAATCAATGGTGTTTACTGGAGATGTATCAACTGCTGAGAAACATTAGCTGGTTCATTTCTTCGTTGGTGAATCAATTTCAGGAAATAGCTTTGAATATACAGAGCATCAGATGAAGAACCAAAAAGCAATTTTTTTGTCTTACATATGTAAACAAAAATGATTACCCGTCTTGAGATGTAAATCTTTTCTCCTTTTTTCACATATTGTATTTAAGCCACATCCAATCAAACAGGGGGTTCGGGATTACAACAGTGCTCAAATCCTGTGAAATAAGCGACTGCAGGGAATCAATTACAGCTTGAAAATAAGACTCGTCACAATAGAGGTGAAAAGTAGCAGAGATAAGGAAGAAACTAGGGTTTACTTACGATTTATTGCCTTGTTTAATCCCTAACCCTGTTTTAAACTTAGGAGATCTGCAGTTGTTTTAATGATGTCTTAAAAGTAGATGGTAGATTCATGGTACAAAGCCAAGAAGATAAAAGAAAATAGTAAAGCCTAAACCCTGCAACCAGGACGGTTCCAAATTTGTATTTGTATTCAATATTCCATTTTAACTCGCTATTAACAAATCGGATGACGATTCATAACCCTAACAAAGCTAGATTTTAGCCCATTTAGTTGTCACATTACCCCTGCGGAGAGTGAATATCATTCAAATGAAATACAATTCAGTATCAAATACAATATCCAACCGACCCGTATGGTCGGTGCTGAGTAAATTCCCTCTGTTATTATCTTTTGCTATGCGTATAAGGTAAATGATGATTGATCAAAACGAGTTTCTTGAAAGTATCAGTCGATAATTTATCTTGACAAATTATGCATGTTTTTACTGTAAGAAATATGCATTACATTTCATTTTGTTCACTTCTGTACCGATTCCTCTTTATTTTAACCATGATCTATACTGAACAATTTATTTCTTTAGGTGATTTGTCAAATAACCATTGATGCACAAAGTGAAAAATTACAAAACCAAACAATATACGATGATATCTGACAGGAATAGAACTGACCATATATTTTTCATTCTTCAATTGTTGTCAGACTGTATAGACAATAAAAGAAATGTTCTGAATACTCCCCTCCTTTGCTTTTTTCTCTATCTCTTAGAAAAAAAAATCATCTTATTCTAGTACATCAAATCTGATTTATTTTGACTGAATCTTGACAGTCAGCTGGAGGGGAAAACCTAATAGAAAATCCATCTAACCTAGACAGTTTCTTGATTTTGATCGGTAATGATGAAAAACAAAGCACAACACAAGCAAAAAGTATGTAGAGAGAACAACCTCAATACATATGTATGTTGGTTTTGAGGTTAGTGTTATCGATTTTTAGAGCAATTTCTAGTCGATAAATGATATGACAAAACACACTCATTTCCCAGAAAGGAAGACCATTATTGTAATAGTTTTACAAAACTGTACTTAACATATAACAATGTTATATCCCAGTGATTAAACCGGTATTGTCAAAGTAATCAATCCAGACTGTAGAAAATATATCTAAGACTAATCAACTACAAAGACGATACAAAGTTAAGAATGGGAAAGGGAAATACCTATCATTAAAACCTTTTTCTGTTATTCAAGCTTGTGTCAGCAGTTCCAATGACGGTAAATTGTTTGATGGGATTTCATGTAAACCGAGAGACCAGAATTTTGTGAGATCTAAAAATTGATTTTTAACTGATTGAAAAGAAAAATAAGTGTTCAATTATATTTGCATACGGAATTATGTTGTTAAGATATTGTTGATTGTACGATTGTAAGATAAAATCATCAAGGCAGCAGGTCAACGTAACATATCAAAGTTGATTAAAATCTAGGCAGTATTTTAATCAGAATCAAAGCAGGAGTTTCAAATAATGAACATCCACAATTTTATCGATTTAAAAGATGCATGAACATATTTTGTGTTGTGACGTCGAGAACAACCCTCAAAAGATGCACTTCTCCCATTTTAAGGATTATGAAAATTTGGTTCCCTAAAATAGAATTATATTTGTTTCTGCATATTTAATGTATGCGTCATGATATGGACCTGACTCTGAGTTAAACCAATAATGTACCTTAATAGTATGGAACATTTCACGTGAAATTATTGAAGGTTTTCAAGTGAGATACACACTTTTGGAAATCTATTAAGTCAAAGTTAAATAATTTGTAATTTTGTAGAAAAACCGTTGAAGTTACTTCACTGCAGAGAATGGTTGATACATGCACCCCTGGTCATACGGCCTCTATCAAGGCAATCGCAATTTTTTACAACGACAGGTAAACGTATCCCTGTCTACAGTAGTAACACCTGTTGTGATATGTTGTGTAATCCCATCTGTATCATATAAAAGGAAGGGGTTTATTTGTGTAAGGTTGATCCTTACCAGAAAAGGTAGCTTATTAGATCCTGACTTAGTGGTGGCCCAAATATGTCACATGCTGATAGCTCTGATACAACGGCGGTATGCCAATGTTGTAATAAGACTCAAGTATTTTCCTACAAAACATTGCATTGTGTCTCCGTATTCATCCAAATCAGTATGAATCCTAATTAGACGAATAAGAGGCAGCAATCGACGGGAAGTTATTGAAAATAATTAGAAACATATTGATTCCTCCAGGAAAGTAGAACTGTGTTTGTTCTTTTCGAATTTGATAATCTCAATTCCCCCGACTGTTTCATTATTTTGAATATTAATTATAGAGGCTGAAGATTCCACTAACGCCTTTTGCATAAGGTTCAAAGATTTTTATGAATTTTCCAATTTAATTGAAGCTTCATTGTTAGTTCATCAGCCAACTGCAATACATCGCTCAAAAGTCTTAGAATGAAAGCTAAAAGAATGTATTTCACATTTACGTACAGAAATGTACATACAAAATATAAAGGCCCATTTATCCAATATTCTTAATCCCAGAGAGAAAAAAAGGAAACAAGAATGAAGTGTTAGAGTGTTCATTCTTTCTGAGCATTTCCTTCCCATAAAATTAAAGGAATAACATGTGAATATTCCCTTGACGTTAACCTCACCCGTAATGTTATTCATCACTTTGAGTCTGTAAAAACCAGGTCTGAAATTGGGCATTTTTCTTTTAATTTCTTTGTATTTCATCCACTCTGCTGCTTTAAAAGCGTTTGCAAAAATTTTGAATGATAGACAATTATAGAACGGCCAGGAGATTCCAATTTAACGATGCAAATGCTATTTAAACGGTGATTAACTGACAAATCTGCCCTACGGTCTCTTCGTCGAATATGAGCGTATCTTTTCTCAGTTTGAAAGCATTGCAGATGAATATATAAAGGTTTCTTCTCATTCTAGAAAAAAAAAGCCAAGAAGCAAAAATAACGCTCGGCATATCTTTACAGAGAACCATTATTAGTTTAGGGTTGATCTGAATTCACCCCCCCCCTCTGCTGTCTGGATCCAGGACCTAATTGTCTTTGACAGTGACGCATTTGCCAAATAACAAGTCAGTAAAAAAAACACACGACAATCAAGGTTAAAAAACTTTGAAATGCAAAAGAAAACCACAAATTTTCCTCAAGATAATGGATTGCAATTAAATCTTCAGGCAAGAGGAAATCAATTGAATAAACAGACTAAAATGACCATCAATCTACAGAACAAGTTCAACCTTACAGTACAAGAATTCCCAATATTTTCTTGAATGAAAGGTTAATCAGTATATTAGAATGTACTAAGTTCAAATATATTGTCATCTAAATGAATTACTCAAAAGTAGGGTGTGGAATCATATGAAACCCTAAAATTGACAATTGGATTACTATTTTTTCAAAAAAATTTCTTTGTTGGAGATGGTTTTCTCTTCCTTTCTAACATCGTAATATACATATCTATCACATCGAAATAATTGAACTGAATTTAATTAACGTATTACTTGTTCATACTATTTCTATTGATTTTCTTTCAAACTATCGGATGGATTTATAAAAAAAAAACTGAAACGATTACAAAACCACGTCGGATTATGATTTTCCAGAAATTCATCGAAGAGTGAAGAATGGAAAGTCTGCTAGTCAGTCTTTTCTATGCGAGCCATACATATTTACCAAATTGAGATCATTGCTGGAAAATACATCTAGGTATACCTGGCTTTTTGGAAGGTTCAATACATCTTCGTTTATTCAGTTTTCATCCACTCTATTGATATGACAGCAATAGGAGAATCAAGTATGATACTTTGATAAATACATGCATTAAACTATTCTGACAGTGAGTAAATAACGAATTTGCTCCTAATCCTTTTCCTAGATACCTACGTATCTTTTTGATTGAATCATTTTATGAATTATACGTACAACTTATATAATGGCTAAGACAAAAACTTCCAGAGATAGTTACATAATCACCCTGAACTCTCCAACCAGTGAGAATATATATATATATATATATATATATATATATATATATATATATATATATATATATATATGTATATATATGTATATATATATATATATATATATATATATATATATATATATATATATATATATATATGTATATATGTCTGTATATATATATATATATATATATATATATATATATATATATATATGTCTGTATATATATATATATAAATACATCATCCACAGACAGATGTTTTGTTGTATTACATAATCTTTAGCCTGGGTATAGACAAACTGTTATCCTATCTAGTACCACGGGGCACCATTGGAACCTTTGCTTCAGACAAGGTACCTCACTTAAAGAGTGCTCAACCCTGAATCCAGGAGCGTTGATATATATGGTTTCCTCCATTTTTTTCCTCTGAACGTCCACTATCTTGTTACACTGCCATCTCATTTCACATAATTCAGCCTTGCATATCATAAACGCTGTTAAACGATCTCTGAACGTTTGAAATGGTTATCAAAACTGGAAACTTCAAAAGATAGACGATGACAAATTGAAATCAACTTTGTAATTTAGTAATTTGAAAATTTTTGAAAGTTTTCTCGTTGGTCCCTTTCTGGAAATTTGCATTTTAAAGGATATTATGAAAATGGAAGGAGTTAAAAGAAAAATAATACGAAAATGTGTAACTTGAAATGCTGCTTAGGATATTAACTTCGATTAACTTAATCATTTAAGAAAGCCTCAGGAGCTCACTGTGGAGAATGGTACAATGGAAAACAAATTAAAATATATTCAAAAATAGAAACTTACTGCAAGTTCTATGACATGAAAAATCAATTGCGTTCTTCCTCATAATGAAACGAATAGTCCATCATTTCGACTGTTTTTTTTCTTAATTAGGATCCCTTATCATCACTCCTTCATAATTCTAATCCATTTATTCTATCATCCTTTTCTCTCCCCATTCCGAATGCCTTCATGGCAACTAGTCTCCTAGAATCCCAACCTCTACTCAAACAATAACATGAATGAGTTTCCATCACAATAAATTCAGATCGTTCACATACAGAAACAGGATGGACTAGAAATAAAATGTCTCATTTTACTGATTTTATGTAACTTTTAATGCCCAACAAACACTGAATATATTAAGTCCTCCCACTAAATAGTTTTTTCACTTCGAAAGACTTTCAAATTACTCTATGTAAGAGAAACCACCCCTTATACATTACTGCATTTGAACTCCTTAACTTTTCATCGTGCAACAATCACAAAAAATGCTTCTGCTATCACGTTCTACCGTACGCCAAGCCATTTTATATTCACCTAATAATGTTCAATTAATAACTGATGCCTTTATCACGATTTTGTATTTCGTTGACTTTTCACAAAAGTAATCTTTAGGGACTTTTAATGGTCAACACATTCCTTCAATATTTATGTAATATTTTACGATGTTTTTCCCACTTGAACAATCGAATTGCAGTTGAAGAAAAAAGGCTATAAAATATCTTATGCTGGGATGGCATAAAGCTAGTACGAATGTGGCATTAGGGGGAAACAAGATGATTTACAGTGAACATGTTTCCTCCAGTGACTACCTTCAAAACAAGTGTAGATACAAATGGTTGCTTTTCAAATATATGAAAGAGCTGTGTCAGGTCAGCCTTTGAGAATTCGGGATATAAGTATTTATATACATTTGCCTTGTTATTTACGGAATATTTTGAAGAGAATTTGGCATATTGTCGATTCTAAGATTAGCGTTTAGTATTAGCTGCTACTATATCTATCTATCCATCTATCTCTTTATCTATTCATATATCCATCTATCTCTCTTTCCCTCTCTATCTCTCTCTCTCTCTCTCTCTTGACAGGGTCAATGAGTCTTTACCAATTTCACGACACAATGAACGGTCTTTTAAACCAGCTGAATGATTTTGACCCTGTGACAGGCAGTGTGCACGCATATCTGTCCCCTTTCTCTTTGTCTGTCGGTCTCTCTCTCTCTCTCTCTCTCACTGTGTGTGTGTGTGTGTATATATATATATATATATATATATATATATATATATATATATATATATATATATATATATAATACAAGTGCACAAAATCAATGAGTCATCAACAAATCCACCACGGAAGCAATGGTCAGCATAAATAGCTGAATGGTAAAAAGAAAAAAAAAGAATACGATGGAAACTTCACACTAGGTCCGCTGAATTATTTTTTTTTAATGATTATTGGCCATCAACTGACAACGAATAAGGACTGTAAAGTGTTTTGATTCAGTTGCAGTGACTGGAAGTCCTCATATTACCTTTGTAAACATTTTTCATTACAGTGGACACATATTTGATACTATGAATGAAAATAATAATGATATTCTTAGTTGATTCCAATCACATTTTGTTGGAGAGATGACTATGTTTCGAAAAGAATACTAATTGGTTCGCAAGTTGGATCAAAAAATTTAATTAGGAGTCAAATATTCAGAGATTAATAGAAATATTAGAGGAATCAAAACATGAGATATCGGTTCAACTAGAATTGTAGGTGGGATTTACTGATTTGCATTCATTATGTCGTGTATGGGAGCTTGAAGTATGCATTTTATTAGTGTTCAGTATCTTCAAAATATTTTTTTCTTTTTTCTTTTATGTATCACGATGTTCACGGAGCTTATCTCAGTACGTCAGATGGCCGAAAAATAATTTTGATTGGAAAAATATTCTCAAAAATGCTCATGTATATCTTCCAAGATGTTGAGCATTCTCCAGCATAACACCTCTCCACAGGAAAATGTTCGTGTACAGGAGGAAATAATATGGTAACATGTCCCATCCTCACAGTAAACATGACATTCACAGCGTTTCGAACTGAACTTGAAGTGAGTTTGTGTACGACGTGAACAATTTACAGTGATGGTGTTGGGGGAACAAAGTCAATCATCCAGTTGAATGAAAAATATTCTATGTTCTAAGTATTTTTTTTATTAAGATCAGTGATTCAGGAAAAGCTTTTTCAATAATTTTTTACAAATGCAAGACTAGGACAGTTTCGAGATAATTCATTCAGCCCAGTTCATCAAACATATTGAGACACTGCGTCTGACTAGAATCAAGGGAGAGGGAAAACATTTAACCTCGTTTCATTTGTGTTATTGAGGAAAGTGAGATAGTGGGAAATCGAACAAGAAATGCCGAGTGACAAATTCTCTGAGAGTATTAAAAGAATAATCCGTTGAGATTCTATCATGTTAGTATATATATATATATATATATATATATATATATATATATATATATATATATATATATGTATGTGTGTGTGTGTGTGTATATGTATATATATATATATGTGTGTGTATATATGTGCATTTGGGTGTGTGTATATATATATATATATTTACATAAATATACATATATATATATATATATATATATATATATATATATATATATATATATATATAAATTTTGCAAATGAAAACTCGGTTTACAACCTTACAAATAGTGATCAGGTTTCGTAGTGATTTGATATTACACGATAAAACATCTCAGGAATGATGAAACCATTACTTAAGTAACACTCTCGTTAACAAAGAATCGTATACTTCTCAAAATATTGATGCCATCATGTCTGTAGCTGTTTTATAATTTATGTACAACGACTTGAATCAGCTCAAACAGCATCCGATGTCCGCTTATCTGCTATTGAATCTTGAACCAATTCTGTTATTCATTGCGCTTTTCCTGTCTGCTGACCAAAACCAAACTCCGGAATACAAATAAAGATGTTGGGTTTGATTACTGAGAATAATAGCAGTATCCCGAAATGCTAACTGCATTTTTTCTCTTTAATACTTTCTTTCCTTTCATCCATAACGGTTCACGTAAAGGCATGTATATGATCAGAGTGTAAGGATCCAGGTAATGGTACATGAACGATTATAACAATATGCATTAATACTAAGCATGAATGAATAATATTAATCTGCTTTTTTTGATGTACAATCGTTCAACTAAAGAGAATCATAGTGTAGTAACTGTCTGATGTCAAGCTTGTTTGATCAGAAATTATTCATATCCTCCAACCAAAACACTTTGAGAATATTCTGAAGGAATGAATTGCAGAAAGTAAAGGGGATCAGAAAAGCCGTTGTTATAGCAGTCATTACTGTTAGCAAAGCGGTGTCTCTCAAAATTCATCGTATGACAGCACACCAAAAAGATTTTTGACTTGGTATGCTGAAATAAACACTACAAAGATATTTTGAACAGTTGATGATGCTAAACTTTATATAACTTAATATCTCTCTTTCCCCTTTCAAATTTATCAATAATAAAAAAGCACTAGATCGGGTAAATGTTCATATCATTACACACATACGTAAATATATTCGTATCACTCTGTTTCCCTTCATTTGTCTCTAAATGATGAAACAACTAGATTGGAAACTCTTTGCTGGGAATGGGGTAGATATAACATCTGTGTTGAAGATGTTCATGTATTCAAGTACATGATGGCATATTTGGGAGGGATTACAAAGCATTTTGAGAATAAATGCTCTAAAGAAATGACCAGAATGTAAGTGCATGCATATATACCGACGAAGGAGGATAATAATAGATATCTTTCACTTTCTTATCTTCAAGTTAATGCAGTTTAGCTGCAACTTAGGGTATAGGGTATTTATATGTATTGGATACAATGTCGAATTTTCAAGCATTTGTCTTACAGGATTCAGATGAGTGATATTATGTTCAAAGTAATGGTAGACTGATAAGGGACATATCTTTGTATTTTGATACACATGGAGAATTTGATTGAGGACCCTTTTTTCTGAATTGTTTTAATTTCATTTTATATTGCCTGGATATGACATAAAAAGGTCGATTTATTCATTCCGAAAGACAATAACTATATTTAACGGCAATGGCAGAATTAATGGCAGGCTATAGGCGTATCTTTCTCTTTGAATGGTGGTTCGTTTTTAATGTCGATACATGAAGTTGCTAAAGATTCAAACAATAAATAATGGTGGCTAAGAAGGGTTGCTGGGAAAGTTGCTGAGATTTTCCAAAATCTATCAACTTTCCTGCTGCACCAGTTGTTTATTAGTCCTATCTGATAAATTATATGTACCAAAAAATGTTCTCATTGATAAATGTTGAGACAGATTACAAAATACGAGGAATTTACGTAGAAGTTTGTAATTCGGGATATGTTGTCCTCCTGATTTTTACTATCATCCATCCGCAGGCACTCCTGTGGTCGAGGTAATACATAGTGTTCCAACGACTCCATTACGGTTTATATATATACATATATATATATATATATATATATATATATATATATATATATATATATATATATATATATATATATACATATATATATATATATATATATATATATATATATATATATATATATATATATATATATATATATATATATATATATATATATATATAATAGTGCATAAAATGATCTTGCAGGCTTATTGTATAAAGATGTCGATTTGGCAGAGGGTGATTATTCAGTTGTGTACTCCGGTCGCTCTTCGAGGGAGGAGGGGGGCTATTTTTTTCAATTTTGCAAGATGATATCATGCAAGGCTATATTTTTTGTCTGCTCCGGCGTCATTATTCATAAATGAATTATGTCTCAACTGATTAGATCATTCGAATAGCCATTATATAGATCTCAAAAGTGATAAGAAATCACCTGTCTGATTGAAAATTCGATATCGATATCAGGGTCATCGCTTATTTTCTAAATATTGAAGTAGTCTATTCATAGTCGATGTGCTGACTGAATTCTCCTAATGTAAAAATTTAAGTTATTTTTACTGTAAAGTAGACACTACGATTATCTGTCATGACGTGATTGCACGATTTAATTTCTTTTTCCAATAGTCTATTCTCATTTCTCTCACTTTTCCAGTTTATACTCATGAATTTTATTCTGACTGGCTATATTTTTCGTTATTTTTTTCTCTGATTGTATATTTTTTTGTGTCTCGATAGTCAAATCATTCTATTTTAACTTTGCAATTTTTCATCATTTTTTGTCTTCCAATCTTACAGTTCATCAGTCTTTGATATTCTTGATCTTCTTCAATATTTCCCTAGTTTTAATTCCGATTTGAAAAAAAAAATTGATGAATAAAAAAGATGGGGAAAATAATCTGAATCCAAGATTAAATATGTACAAAAAGAAACAGCAAGAAAGTCACAATTTTTTCTCCCAACCAGCCATCCCATTTATCAGCTCAAAATCAGACACAGTTTGATTTTCTGAATTAAAAGTCAATGCAGGGTACACTAATTTTGTTTTTACGGGATTTTGAATGAATATACATAGGAAGAAATCTGCAACTTATACTAGACGAAAATCCTTTTTTCCACTTTTCGTTTCTGTGTCGAGTTTATTTGTTTTTCTTCCTTAAACACACACACACACACACACATATATATATATATATATATACGTGTGTGTGTCTGTGTATGTCTGTGTCTGTCTGTGTACATATATATATATATATATATATATACATAATCATAAACACCAAAAAAATCTAACACAGATACTAATAACACTAACACGAACAACTGTTACAGATACCTGCATATGTATAAACACAATAAAAATACTTACACAAATACTGATAATAATGGTAACAGACAAAAATATATGAACAAACACAACAATAAAAACTATCACACAGATAACAAGAACAAGAACACCTGACAACACAAGGACATTATACTTAATACACTTAAATTTCCCAAAAGGAAAGCGTTAAGAAAGGCATCATCCTTATTCAATCATATTGACCCATCCAAGTTATTTTGAAGACCCTAGCAAACATCTTGACCAACAGGTAACCTCTCCATCGTTTCAAACACATAGATTACCAAAAAAAACAAAACAAAAGAAACACGAGGAAACCCCCTTACCACCGAGTATTGAAGGGGCGGAAAAACTTAATACCATCACTGATAGGAACTTTTACAAAACCTATTAAAAATACCACACATTGTCGGAATCAAGGAATATCCTGAAGGTATAGTAGTTAATCTGAGTAAATTTATATTTACCATACACACCTCCAAACTCCTTAACAAGGACCTTAATTTCTGTCCTCGACCCTAACACTTTAACATTCACATGCTCAACGAAGATCTCAATGAATTTTTCTTAAGAATTAAACTTGGACCCATTTTGGAAAGATACACCATGATAGCAACATCCTGGATAGACTTAGAGACAAATCTTTCATTCCTTAAAACATAGACACGACCATACAAACTTTTGAACTAGCACTCAGAGAAGACATAAAAACTTCCATCGACAATAACATTCAAAAATCCCTACCACATGATAACCCTATCTCTAAAGAGCGAAAGGCCCTTAATAGACTCCAAATCGATACTAATTTAATAATCATGAGAGGGGATAAGAGTAGAGCTATACTCATCTGGAGTTTTGATGAATACCTCGTAGAAGCAATCATACATTTAAGCAACACTGAATTTTACATAAAACTCCCTAATGATCTTTCAAAGAAAATACAGAATAATCCAATCCCTTGCAAAATTATAAAACAGCAACCTGATCGATAAACGAACGCAAAATATACTTGAAGCCACTTCCACAAAATCGGCTAGGGTCTACTTACTTCCCAAAAACCACAAACCAAGTAACCCGGGTAGACTCCTCCACTAACTGCCACACTACCAAACTATCTAAATATGTAAATTACAGCATCAAACTCTTAGCAACACAAATTAAATCTTATATATCAGATATGACAGACATAAGCAAAATCATACACATTACAAAAATTCCAGACAAAGCACGTGTCGTCGCTATGGATTTCAAATCTCCATACTCCAGCATCAAACATGATGAATGCATTTTAGAACTTACAGTAGCCCTAACCAATAGAACAACTAAGAACCATATAAACATACTATTTTTTCTTACTATATCGCAATACTAACACATTACCCGTAAAAAAAGCTCACGATATCATTTAACTGCAAATCGTCAATTTTACCTAGGATCAGTGTAGACGTGCGTTTTGTTAAGGCATGGATTGTTGATGACATCTGATTAAGATCAATGTAGTATCCCTGTGCATATATATATATATATATATATATATATATATATATATATATATATATATATATATATATATATATATATATATATATATATATATATATTGCAAGAGATAAATGATCTACACGTGTGTCATGTTACAACATTTCTTATGACTAATAAATATATTTTTTGGAAGACCGATGACTTCATTAATTCAAATAAATCAATCTTCGAGATATCCCGTTCTTCGGGACAAGTAAATTGTCGTGGCAAACTAAGAAGGATAACAGTGCAAAGGTAATATGTGTGGCATTAGACCAGGACAAAAAAATTGTATGAAACTAATTGACTAACCAGTAAACAGAAAAAAAAAATCAAATGCTCAAATGCATTACAAAGAGCCAATTACTCAATTATTTGGAAACCTAATGACATCAAGCCTTCAGACATAATGAGAATCAGTAAAGTGCACTTTGTCCGACAACCATTCCCCGCTGAATTTCAAGTAAACTAATAAAAACAAGAACTTTTTGTCTCAGGAAAACTTCTAGATAAGGTTTTAACAGAATAAAATGTTTGATGAATTAAAAAGAACAAAAATTATATCAAATCAATTTCATTCATATCCTTAGGTTGACATATTGTATTTCCTTCATCAAATACCAACAATTGATTAAAGATCTATCTGGTATGAAAAGCTATAATTCTCAACTAAGTTGAGTGTTCACTAATAAAGCTCCACCAGCTATGATTGAAGGGTGTACAAACGCCACTGGAATATTGTGTGTGTTTGTGTCTGTGTGTGTGTGAGTATGTGTGTGTGTGCGTGCGTGTGTGTGTGCGTGTGTGTGTGTGTGTGTGTATATATATATATATATACACACACAAACATACTTGCAGCAGAGTGAATACATAACACACACACACACACACACATACACACATATATATATGTGTGTGTGTGTGTGTATATATATATATATACACACACACACATATATATATATGTGTATGTGTGTGTGTGTGTGTGTGTGTGTTATGTATTCACTCTGCTGCATGTATGTTTGTTTGTATGTCAAAGGTTCTCATTGAAGTTCTGTGGTTTAATTTGCCACAATTCACAAAATATGTGATTGAATTCACGGATGGTTACATAAACGAATAACGTATTGATATTTTTCATGTATTTGGAAAGAGTACGCAACTAATGGAGGTATTAAAATTAGGCAAATCAATTGTTAGGTGTTTTAACCATATGTAAACTGATTTTCATTTAGTTTTTTTTTTAATTTGAGTGTTGTGTTGGCAGAGGTACGCAGTATTTTCACACTTTCTCGATGATTATAGAATGATATCTAACAGTAATTTGTCTCATGTTTTGTAACGCTTTCATTATCAGTTTAGATGGCAATTAGTCATTTGGAATCGGATCTGGATTATTTTTGCATACCAGGACCCATCCGTGTATCCTCATAATATGTGTCAATGTCCACAAAGTCATGTTGAAATCTATCAAGAACTGATATAAAATGTGTGAATAAACAGGAAAGGAACAGAAACATTTGAAATATTAAAACAGAAAACAAATTTTCATCTTCAACCAATCCCTGACTCTGCTCCAAGATTCAGTTAATTTTGGAGTATCCCATGACTTATTAATCGATAAAACTGTACTTTTATTCATCGGGAATTTCTGCAGATATAATGGGGACAGACAGGAGTGTTAAATGCCCGTGTTTAAAAAGAAAAACATTTCCGTATCAACATCAGTTTGTCATTCAAAAACATACGACGATGATTTTCATAAGTGGGTTGCTTTGAGAAATGATTTAATGTGGTTGCTACACTCTCATCATGATAACAACTACTTTCAAACAGAATGTTTTCAGTTTTCACGTTTTTGTTAGATACAAACAGATAATTTGATCAGCCTCTGCTGGTATACTTAAATACGTGTTAATTACTTTAGCTCCTCATGTAGAACGAATACACACTGACAAATACCCTTCAAAAGGTTCTCAGATTTTTCCGTATCCGTGAAACATGTCAACTACAGGAATGGACATCCTGAAATTGTTAATTCTCTTGGAATTTGAAGTAGTATTGGACTTTCGGTTTGTTGTTATGGACGCTTCATTGAAATGAATTGTGAAAAATAGAATTATACGTCAATACCTCATAAATTCTGTCCCCAATCTGGCTTAGATTGCCTTGACTATGCATATGTAACATTCAAAACAATACTTATTGCTCCCTTACCGTGATGAAATATTTGTTGTTATTCTGTCTGTTTATGTCTTCTTTAGTGTGACATGTAAATTGCATGTTAAAACTTGATCTAAATCATCCATCAATGTTCTAGACCCACAGTGTTATAGTGTCTCTATTGGTCACATTACAATGTAATAATAATTCTCCTAGTGGCAAGCTAAAAACCTTTCCTTTTTCATCGTTAGTGGAAGACAGGAATAATTGAAGTGTTATGTTACATGGGCGACATTCTGTCCAACACAAACAAATTGGAAGGAAAAACCTCTCAAAATCAAGTAATATAAACACTGATAATGCATGTCTCACTTAAGAACTGAATAATCATTATAATAAACAGCGGAACCGATTATTCTATAGTTGATACATTTACAAAGTCAGAATATAAGGTAATGTTGTCAAGTGATAATCATCGTGACTTTTTTGTATTAATCTATTTTGTAATCACGGTTGATTCAGAGGCTGATACAGAGGCATCAACAATAGAATAAAAACAAATGAAATGATCTTTAGTGAGAATAGTGACAATACAAAAAAATATGGTCGGCTGATCAGGATGAAAAATCCGGAGAAAAAACAGCAAAGTAAAAAACTATCAAAAAGAATAGTAAATAAAAAAAAATCTATATCACAGTCAATAATTGAATAACTGTAGTGTAGAAGCATCTACGTCCCAAAGATTTTCACTGGTGAACATCAAAAATGAATTAAACAACTAATAAGGATTTCTAGATTCTTGAATATCCAAGGGATGTTAATACACCTATCATAAGTTAAAAAAAGCTTCTTTCCAAGGAAAAGAAAAATTGAAAAATTCTTTGAAGGGGGTCAAGTTGAGCAACGTTGCTAATTTTCAAGTCTGTAGACAAAAAACAACGGACAGGAGCGCTGCAACTCACTGATAAACGCGCATAAAAATAAGTATAACCCTTAACCCTCTTTGGTTGCTATCGCTGAACATATTTTCAATTTAAATGCATGAAGAAATTTATATTGTCTTAACATGAATTTCCGTAAAACAGAGTCCATGTTCAAAAACAGGTTAAGGACAAAAACACACGAAAATCCAATTTGAAAATACAAGCCTTAAAAAAAAATAGACCTTTACATCTATAACAATCGTCTATGAACATTCAAATAGAAAAAGAATACAGCGAACGATTACTCTAGGGTGCAAGCTTGGGTATCGCTAATTCAACCATCAATAACAATAACTTCTCATAAGTCTTACGAAGAAATGTTTACGACCAATGATTCCACCCAAGAGACAAACATCGTTTTGAAACATGGAAACTAACCGAATAATTGATCCCTAAATTGGGAACCATCTCACATGCACATAGAAGAATCATGATCGATACTAAATGAAGACTTCACAAAACTGCAGTATTTTAGTGGAAAAAATAGGGGTATCATAGAAAACATAGAAAAACAGAATGTGTCCATTTCTCAACACACACAAAGATAGACAGACACACACACACGCACGCATACATGTACACACACATACAAACACGTTTATATATAAATATATATATATACATATATATATATATATACATATATATATATATATATATATATATATATATATATATACATATATATATATATATATATATATATATATATATATATATATATATATATATATATATATATATATATATATATATATATATATATCATAAAGCCTTTGCTAGACATCCCAATCCCTTTGAAACTCAGCAGCGTGACCATAAAGAAATAATAATGTTAATTAATAAATATATTGACGGACCATAAAAATAGAATGTACGAATAATGAATGTAGAAATAAGATAAAATAGTATAACAGTTAAGAGAACTCTGGAAGGTAACATGAGGATGAATACCGTTAAAACTAATACAAACCTGCTCTCACAAATACGCTGATCCAGTATACGTCTGTTAAGTATTTCTCTGAATTTTTGAGATGATGAATTATCATTATTTCTATTATTATTCGGACCATCTTCATCTTTGTAGTTTTCCATACAACGGTTCGGCCGATGTTCTCCACGGCCTTCATCAGATATCATCAGGTAGGTGTGGGGAAGTAACGAACCGAACCCTTTATTCAACTGCTGGGGATATTTTGACCGCACTCCCCTCTTAGCATTACTATTATTATTATTGTCTTACACTGGGAACTAGTGGACACATAGCGTAGTGATTACAGAATCAGACAAAATTACTGTAATTAATCTGATGGTTTTAGGTTCAATCGGGCGCCAGATCAATGAACCCATCAAATAACACGAACAAATCAATCAAGCATGTTAAAATTATCATCTTGTCATTTCAGTTGAATTATAATTTAATAGTTTTTACTGATTTCTCAGATTGACTGATCCAACTGAAATAGATTATCTGCTCTTTGAATTTCAGTCGATTGCATGTGATTAATTCAGTCAAAATACAGATCAACTGATAATAATGCAGAAGCTGATGATTCTCATGTAGACATGATAAAAACTTTGGGTTTATCTTTTAGCACATATTACCTCATCGGGACAATGAAGTTAAACTTGATATTACCTGTTAGTTCTCTGTAGCTTTTCTTCTTCTTCTTCTTCTTCTATTCTTCTTCTTCTTCTTCTTCTTCTTCTTCTTCTTCTTCTTTTTCTTCTTCTTCTTCTTCTCCTTCTTCTTCTTCATCATATACGTCTATTACTCTCGTTTCCTATCTCGTGTTCTTCATTAAGTCTTTACTATGGTGTGAATATTACCCCAGCCACACAAATCCCTGATACCAAAAATTACGACAGAAACTCTATACAGATCCAAAAAGGTCTTCTTGTTTTTTCTATAAGGAGAAGTTTTCAGTCTATATCACTATGGTGCACCTATGATATGAGCTGATGTTGACCAAAACAAAGGTGAAAAAAAAAATGGGAGATTCGACCTAAGGCATCATGCATTCTTTTCTAGTGTTCCTGCTGAGAGTTTTTTTAAAAACAAACTCAATCAAGATGCTCCTTTGATATTATCAAAGATTGATTAAATGCTACCATCACTTTGAGAATACTTTCATTCCAAAAAATATCCTTCTTAAAATCCTACATAGTAAAATAACATATTTCTGCAACTATCAAAGCAAAGTGTGTACATGTGTATGTTTGGAGTCGTGTACGTTTATATATATATATATATATATATATATATATATATATATATATATATATATATATATATATATATATATATATATATATATATATACATATATATATATATATAGAGAGAGAGAGAGATCGAGAGAGAGATCGAGAGAGAGACAGAGACAGAGAGAGACAGAGACAGAGACAGAGACATGTAAACATAAGTATGTATGAGTGTGTGCGAGATATCACCCCAAACGTAAGGAATATAGACACTTTGATTGTCAGTGTGGTTTTTGAGGAAAAGATGAAAATCCACTGCAAATAACAATTAACAACAATAATGGATGGAATTTCCATGAGGGATGGACATCATGCAGTTTTTGGATGATTGCAAGATTTCTTCGATTTTTCAAAAATCTCCCATCTCTTGTAGCCTCCTTGAGAGATGATTTTGATAAAATATTATCATAAAAACATTGTGAAATATTGCATCGTGTTTGTCCATTTAGTTTTCTCCAAGTTGTTTTTTTTCCTTTCTTCCTGCTTTCATTTACTTTTCGTTTGCCTTTTTCAAGACGTTTCGTTCTGCCTAGGATGATACCATGAGCATTTTTCAAACAATTCCCAATTCTTAATAGGATTCAATAAAAAAAAAATCGCTGATAAAACTCATCATGAATTATTTAGTCATTTTCTTCCTCCTTGTCGATTTTTTTTCTTGTCCTGCTCCCCATTACTTTCTCTAAGATACATTTTGTACGTTATTCTTCCTTCTCAAAAGTTTCTTTCTTCCACCTTTCATCTCCTTATTCATAGAAGTACTACACACTGACAATTCTCTTCTTTGTAATGTTCAATTCCGCATACATATCGTAAATCAATTTAAAAATGGAGATAGATTCAGAAATACTTGTATTCATTCTCATAACTGAACATTTGAATTATTAGGCATGATTACCACAGAAAGAATTTGTTAAGATCATGCACTAAACTGCAAGTAATTTACTTTGGTGTGATGTTGTGTGTGACAATAACATTTTAAGCATTCACTGCAAATAAGTTGTTTTTCCATCTCTGGAGCACATAGCCACCATCGAAGGAGTCAATTTCCACTGTTTGGATCTAGTCGCATCAAAACATTTTCAAATGCAACTGATTATCTATATCACGTGAGTAAGGAATTCATTCCCAGCTTTAATCTAAGCGAAAAAATCAGGTTTTTTTAATGCTGTTTTATCGAGACCATCATAGTTTCCGATTCTAATCTCATGAAATGGACACACCTTACTGAGAAATGAACATCAGAAGATGGAAGTTTTGCGTTCCACCCGTGTTGACGTCTCTAAAAATGTCCGTTTATTTACACAAAATGATATATAGAAAGAGGGACAATACACACACGTCATTCGATTATATATTTTGGGAAGGGTGGCCAACAAGTTACAGAATAAGTTAATACTTTTTGCAATTTATCTGGGAATGTTTTCTAATCGTAACAATATATGCAGAACATACATTATCTTTTGAAGGTTTCAATGAATGTAAATCGAAACTGTGAATAGCTGGGAACCGATTAATTATTGTTGCTGTACATTAAAACCTTACCCCAGATATTTCTGATGAATAAAACTAAAACAGATTTTGTAATTTTTTGAGTTCTTATAAACAGTACTCATTTAAAGTAACAAATCATCATGCATTTAAGAAAAAATACTTTATCTTAGCAAGTGGAACACCAGGTTTTATTCCCTGACATTGAAGGAACCATTAAGGATTTAAACAGTTTAGCAACCCTTCCAAAATGCAGCCTGTCTTTGCTGTTTCAATGTTTTGATTGAGGGAGAGATTTTATTTCATCTGGCAATTCAATTCAACTATCTCCAGAAATCTGCCATTTACAATCACAACACATGATTAAACATAAGTCTTGTTTTGTTGAAGGCAATAAGTCTGTTTTTTCTTGCTTAAAATTCTGGTTTCCAACCCTAAAAACGAAGCAATTGGCAGCAAATAACAGTCGCTTCAAATACTTATGTCTAGTGCTAAATATAGTGATATTTATGGTTTACTCTGTCTTTTAATTGGTATATTTTTTACCATGTCATAGAGACTAACATCAAATCTAATGAGTGTTTGCAATATTCTTACCATTATACGAAGAAAAATCTTCAGGAGAAACAAGAAAGCTCCTAACCCTGAATCATCGAACCTAATTTAAGTACAAGGAAGAGGATGTAATATAAATCGAAAGATGATAATGATTCTACCAGTAACGAAAAAATCTGTCAGTGTATAGGTAAGACTAACTTCTATAGAAGATGAAGTAAGTGCAAGAAAACTTTCAAATTGAATCATTAGATATATTCTGTAAAGAATTTGATTTACTCGTGAGTTGAAAAGGGAATTCTCAAAGAAAAGAAACTTCCTGTGTTGACTGAAAGTAAATCAGAATCTAAATGTAATATTGATTGAAGATTTTGATGAATTTAGGGATTTTGTTAACATTACGTCAGCTAAAATGCATTAAATTGTGGTCATCATTATCATCCTTTTTGCCATTGTTGGACAAAGACCTCCAAAAGAATACGCCTGGGCATCGTGCAGCTGATAATTTCTGAACTTGTTTTGTTCGTCACAAAATCTTATATTTTGTCAGGCAACTTTACATATGTCCATCAGTAGTCTATTATTCTTGCAACATAACCAGCCAAGCGCCGTACGAGTCTTTTAATGGGTTGTATGATATCCTTGAACTCATTTCTTATATACTCTGCTGTTTCGTAAAATCTGATGCCGAGGATGATTCTCTGCCCTGAACATTGCATGGCACTGATTTTGATGGTCAATCCTTTGATTTTATTCTCTGTTTCAAATCAATAGGTGACTATCGGGAGGATACATTTGTAGAAGACATTTTCGATGAGAATAATTGAATATACTCATCCTTGAAAGTGGAGCTGGTTCTACTGCAAGCTTGCCATCCTGAAGTGTTTGTTTGCTCCATTTGTTTTTTCCCGAGAATTTCATAGAGATCTGACGTCCTAGAAAGATGTGATGCTTCCGATATCGTTAATGAGTATTGATCCAAGTGATTTATGTATGAAAAATATGATCTATGTATACTTTTAAATACACATGGATAAGGACACAAATTTACACTCTCATGCACATATGAGTATGTATTTTGAATTGAGTTTCAAGTAGAATGATGCATTCATAATCCTAATGGAATGATATATTTACCAGCAAAAAGTTATAAAAAAAACAGTCGAAACAAATATAGGTTCACTAAACAAATACACACACAGTGAACGTGTGTAACCGATCATAAGCTTCGACAAAGAGATGTATCTACCTAAACAGTCTCGAGGGAAGGAATATACGCACACACACACACACACACACACACACACATATATATATATATATATATATATATATCATGTCCTGTGCAAGTTGAGTAAGGAACCATTCAAATATAGCTGTGGGCTTAGATATCCCGACATCATTATTCAGTCATCAGTGTCTTTCCAGTTCTGGTGCATTGTTGAAGATTCGTTCAATATTTCGAACCTTAAAATCTCTGGTACACAAAAGAAGATGAGAGTTACCCGGAGCAAAATTTGGGAAAATCTTCAGGTGACTTGTTAGGACATTCTGCTGAGGCTGAAAAAAGTTCCCATTCAATCAGTCTATAATTATGTTTTTCAACAGATCCACTTTGAATATCGGTAATGGACTGATAACGTTCTTCATAACGCTTGCTGTACGACCAATGAAGTTAGAGCAACGTGAAACCAGTTCAGTAGCTAGATCTGTGTCAAAATACCCTGTGCTGTCAGCAGGTGAATATGATGCAGAGTGACTCCCATGATAATGAAATTAATCATCCTGAGGATACCGATTTTGATAACATTCTCCGTGAAACAAGTTGAAAACCCCTTTCTCGTATCATATCCTACAACCCAATGGCTGCAAGCAATAATACATGAGTGGATTTTAAACCTACCAACGAGTAAATTCTGTTTCTGTTTCAATCTGTTCTTGATTTAAGTACAGTTTAATTTGCTTTTAGATCTTTCAATAGATACAAGTTCCATGAAAGGCAATTTCTGTGTAAATATATCTCATACTGGTACGTCTAACTTATTCTATATTTGCCCTTACCAGCATTTATATTTATGATTTTTTATCCATACTTTTGTACAATTGTAGAATGTGGTCTACCGAAACACAAACACTGCTCATCCTGAAACGACATGATACTTTACTTACACTCATTTTCGTCCCACTATACACGGTTGGGTACAGTTTCGTTATTACAAGACTTTCTCCTGTTCAATTTTAATCAGATACAAACTACCAACAGTTCATATCCATTATCTATAGCTGCATTGTTTCATTTTGACATGAATGCGTTTTGATGTTTTAAAAGCTGTTTGTTTTTCAAATTTTATATCAATAATATCGAGTGAAATATATGTATACACACACACATATATATGTGTATATACATATATATAGATATGTGCATATATTTAAGTGTGTGTATGTGTGTGTATATATATACAAATGTGTGTATATATGTATATATGTGCATGTGCGTATATATGTGTATAAATGTGTGTATACATATGTGTATATATAATTGTAAATATATTTGTATAAGTATATTTGTGTGTATTTGTGTATATATAAATATATATATATATATATATATATGATACACACACACACACACATATATATATATATATATATATATATATAGAGAGAGAGAGACCTTTGTATTATCTATACATATGTGCATGAATGTAAATATATGCATATATACGTATGTGTATGCATATATATATATATATATATATATATATATATATATATATATATATATATATATATATATATGTATATTGAATGATGAAAGAAGCTTTCGATTGTATCATTGAAAGTGTTCCCTCAGAATTGTTTATGCTCAATGATCTCGCCTTGAAATCTTTCAAAATTATCGATATTCCCGGTGAAATAGATTACATTGTTTTAGAGCAATTTAATCAATCAATTAAATGTTTTCATAAATGCTAACTCGGAACTTTTGGAACAAAATACTCACCAGAGATAATCAGTCTAGATATGATAGTTTCCTGTTTAGGATTCGAAAAGATTGATGTAAAAAAATTCACACCAAGTATACATTATGCATACTTTGAGTATGCAAGTATACGTTGCATCCAAAAAAAAATTTAACATACTTATACATCTTCAAAAGTCACAGAATTCTGACCAATATTTTTTCTTTTTGTGCATAACATGTCAATATTCATATTCGTTCAAATTTTTTTCACTCAACATATGTACTTATTTCGAAGTTACTCAAGAATTATACTAGCTTGTAATCACCGAGTGTAGAATAAATTCACTTTTTATCGATCGCAAAACTTATAAACCAAGCACCATTCTCGAAAAGGTGTTCATTTATGTTTATTTAAATATATTTGACTTGATCATCAAATTTTAAACGCCTTTAATATTTGAGCGAAGCTTTCTATTGGATGTATTGTTCCCTGCAACGAGTTCTCAAAGAGAACGATAAATTACAACTGATTCACATTTTGGAAAGTTTTAGCGTCTAAAATATTGTAGTTTGTTAGATATATAGGGAAAGTTGGCCAAAAGGGATTGGGAGTTGCCGTGTCATTCCTCCTAAACTGCTTGTTGCATAATGAACACCTAACACTAAATCGAATTTTTTTTTTACAAAGGCAGGATAAAGTTTTCAAGCGAAATAATTGAAGGCCGGGTGAGTCAGTATTGGAACTTCTTTTAGGAAATAATCATTTTTTTTTTCTGTATTTTCAAACGGACTTCCATTTATTTTTAGGAATTTGAATAGGCAAAACCGTTGATCCCGCTCAGTTTTGACATCATGATAGTATTTGGACCGCTTGAAATTACTAAATGGCAATGAAATGCTCATTGCTATGTTTACTGTATACCTAAGGGTGGAAAATTCAAGCAGTGCATCATATGAAAAACTCATGGGCATTTAGTGGATTAACGTTCCTTGGAAATCATCTGAATAAATGCTAACATGCACTTAGAGGTCAATTTGACTCTATTTCATTTTACCTACCTTTCTTTGGAGTTCATCAGAACCAGTTAAGACTCCAAGGATACTGGCATTCAAGATATGTCTAGGGAATACCCAGCTTTTTTATATCAGCGTAAAATATATATATATATATATATATATATATATATATATATATATATATATATATGTATATGTATATGTATGTATGTATATATATATATATATATATATATATATATATATATATACATATATATACATATATATATACATATATATATATATATATATACATATATGCATTTATACATATATGTATATATATACATATATATATATATATACATATATATATATTCATTTATATATATATATATATATATATAAATATATATATATATATATATATGTATATATATATATATATATATATATATATATATATGTATATATATATATATATATATATATATATATATATATAATATGCAATGGTACTCCAGTTATTTGGAAGAAGCCAATCTTCATAGATACATAGATTTCACCTAAGTTATCTATATTAAAGTATACGGTGTCAAAACATATCGAAACTGTCATTTCTAGACACAAAGTGTAGGTGTATCAAAGACGTATGGCGGTGGATAACAATAATTAATCTTGGGCAAAGAAAAAAAAATACATCGGTTTGAATCTATTTATCATTAATTTTCCCTTACACACACAGAGTTCACTGTTTTGAAGTTTTTTTGTGAGTAGCCAAATGGAAATTCCATTGTATTAGAGGAGCCACCCTTCTCGTTGATACCATTTGAATAGCCTTTGTCGTGAGTGACAGTCTCTTCCACGATGACGATTATATTCCTCATGACTTGTGCAGGGTATTTAGACAAAACATGGCATATCACAGATTCTTTGTCTTTTTCTGCCCCATTCCATATTTCTGCGTATCTATTCAACTCACAAAACATTGCTCCTCTCCCTATCCCAATAAACATAATATTTGTAGTATTATACATATAGTACTATATTTGACACGCGGAATTGTTCAAAAATGCTGTGCAAACTGATTGATATTAAGTTAACTTAAGAATAACCTCGCTTTTGATTTTTTGTAACCTTTCGACTTGCTGGGTGAGATAAAGGTGGAGTATTTGATCATCCCAGATTATTTGTGATTCATTCGTGTAACTCCCCTATAGCACAAATTGTATGCCTTGAGTCAATCCTAGCCTGGTACATGTAAAATGCGAGTACCCAAAGAACTGAAGAATGTTCAGCACTACCCTTATATACATTTTTTGGTCCCAAATTTCAACCCGAACTTATATAAAATTAGGGGCTATAAAAATTGTCATCGTGATAACATTCACAGACAGGGCATTAGCTTTTGACTGCTGCTGTATTCAGAAAAACAAACCCTGTTGGTATACATAGAGAAAAAAAAAACAAGCCAGAAACATGGCAAGTTACTCTGTTATTGCAGAAAATGAATAAAAAAGCTAGAATTCCTAGGAATTCATATCTAGTAATACATTATAATTTTAAGTCTATTTTCATTACCTGTTTGATGTAGACACGAGGCATGCACTGAATCATTCAGCCCCTTTCTAGTTGCAGCATTATCTCTTTCCTTCTGAATGCACGTGGTGAATCAGCAAATGAAAATCATCAATGAAAACTCCGTGTCAAGCTACAAACCTGTTGATCCTGGTTTACAAATACGGCATTTAAAAGCCTCCCCATGGAAGAGAACATTTACTGAAGAGCGACCAAACAGATGTGCTTATGTTTGGAAATATCATAGTATGTTGGAGGATAAAGTGTTCTCAGAAATATCCAACACAACATTAATGACTTAATGACAGTGGACAAGTCATGATACTGTGATACCAGATCTTACAACTAACGAATTGGATTCTTCCTGATCACTGATAAAACAGTAGCCAACAAGATCTGGATAAATTCAAAATGTTTCGCAATTTATGGCTCAAAGAATTTATATGTCGACGGACTATGAATAAAAAATTGATTTTGTACGGCTAAATTAATTTTTTGAATCATAAACTCATTTTATCATCTTTCATTTAGAATCCTATTTTGAATAACAACATGATGCTGACGACACTGACTAAAGTTGAGGGTCTGTGGGTGTTTTGTGACCTTTAAAAATGCAGGTGACATTTTCATGTATCTTTTGAGAACTGAAACAGGCAGAATACATGAATGATATATGAATATTTCGACTATCTTGGGGATTAAGCACACGTCCAGATCCTGCACACAACGTTTACATATTGTCGAAAAAGATTAATGCGTATACATTAATACAACCATTTAACTGAACGAAAGAATGAAGGAACGAAGGAATTACCGAATGGAGGAATATTTGAATGGATAAACGATGTAACACAACTTATGAATATGGGAATCAGGTAGAAGAACAGATGCTTCATGTTTCTTCAGGAGGGACTCTCTGCTTGTTTGTTGGAAAAAAACGGAGCAAAAGAAAAAAAAATATCCAAGGAAGTATTTTTGAATAATCATTCCTTCATTCCCAGTATAGCATTCTTGATTCAGTCTTTTATAGAAACACATTGTAATCAAAATACCAGCAAACTCTTGTTAAAGCTTGAAAGAAACAAAATTAAAATCAGTATGGTAAACTGAAAATATATGCATGTTAGTGAGTGTGCAAATAGTAAACTAGACTAAAAGTCAGAGGGAAAGATATATTAAAAAAAAAAAAGATTATAACACAACAATCTGCAGGGACCACAGGAAATTTGAAATGGTTAAACGTTTTTGAATTTTGAGTTTTTCTGCCGTTTTCTTTCCTTCCAGTATCAAAGAAGTGGCCCCCAATATAGCTATGCTTTACTGATTTGCGCACAAACCTCTGAGAAGTGGAAATTTGTCTAATCCTTGTTTTGGACATCGAATCTTTGTTCCAAGAGGAAATTATACAATTACTTCACCCCTATCTATCAATGTATCTATCTATACATTGTTTTTTTTTCAACTAACTGACTATGTTTTATCTGTTTGCATGCATTTACCTTTGAAGTAAGCGTATATCCCCATTGCAATATGCATCGTGTAATTATATGTTGACGGATTCATTATTTTTCTATTTTAAATTTGCATTACTATTATTTTACAAATAGTAAAAAATAAGGACATCTTTTTTTCGAAATAGATATCTGGTTAATGTTGTCAAGAACACCATTTGTTTCCTACTGGTCAAATGGGTTCAGAGAATGTACGCTTATGATGTGATATCTAGTGTAATGAAAATTATTGGGATGCAATGCAGGCCTCAAATTGATCCCAGAGCTGACGGAATTTCCAACAATGATTGGAGATGTATTCCAATGTTTCCTTCAAAACACACAGGCCTGAATTCAAACTAATCTGCTGGAAAAAGAATGTTTTCCCGAATTAACATTTGTTTTGTTTTTTCCGTAATTTGATCATGGTTGTGTTATGTGGTAGCTCATAGCTTCAATGTCAGTGACAGATTTCACAGGGTTGATCTATGCATTGCATCATAGGATAGACTTAGTATTTTCTAACTCTGCACACACACGCACGCATGCACATGCATGCACTGACAGACTTACTAACCGATTCACATAAGTACACGCACACAAACACACATACATACACACACACACACACATATATATATATATATGTGTGTGTGTTTGTGTGTGTGTGTGTGTGTTAGATTTCAAATCTTGATTTCATTTTTCCTACTGAGTACATAGATAGTGTTTGGCTTTCACTCAGAAAGAGAGAGACAGAGACTGAGACAGAGAGACAGACAAAAGGGCGGACGGATGGACAGACGAGGAACAAGCCACGGGGGTTGATGCCTTTCTGCTGCCATCAACTAGGGTCGGTGTGGCCAAGTTACTGTTTGGCTACTCACTCAACCAACTGTGTTCGTTTTTGTCAGACTTTGACTCGTGAACAACATTTGATCTCCTTTCAAAAGGCATAGGTCCTCTTTTTTTTTCTTTTATTTCTTCTTATACATTAACTTGCCCTCTTTTCTTACCTAAGTAATCATGTAAGCTTTTATTTTCTATTTTTCCCTGCTTTTTTCTGCTTTTCATGCAAGTAAACTTACAATCTACTGTGTTTGTTTTCTTTTTACTTTTGCCATTAGAATCCTTATCCACCGTTCTTTTTTTTCAACCCCTTTCCTCTTCCCTTCTCTTAGTACCTTTATGATAAAGTGACTATGACTGTCTATCTGCCGGCAGGGATTCCAAGCGACCACGTTCCATCTTGATCGTAAATCTACCCACGATGTTTCCAGAGTCCTTCTGATCAAATAACTTTGTCTATTTAAACGTAGTTCCAACAGAAAATGATATTCAAAAAAAGAATGGAATATTTTCAAATGGAATCTTATATCATATTGAAGAGACCCGTCACTTTTTCCTATCGTAACATGTCTACTTATCCTATCTTGAAAAAATATGTTTATATATGTTTGATATCACTGTCTCTCTGAGTAGATTCTTTTTCTCTTAAAAAAAGAGATACTGTATTAATATTTCCTTCCTAAATAAACTTGACCCCCAAATATAAGGTTTTCATTCTAGTTTATCTTTCTAGACACCTGTACTCATAGGTTCACTGAAATCGAGGTTGTGTCTCGCGCATTTTTCTGACAATAATCTAATGTGATATTTCTAACTCTCATTCTTGATAATTTTATTTCTGCTATAACTCCGAAGAATATTTGGGGGGTTTTCTCCTTTAAATGTGTTCTTCTTCAAGAAAAGGTTTAAATTTACTTGAAGCCACTCCATCTCTCTTTTACATTTTTTCCAAAAGATTACATGGAGAGTCTTAGACAAATCATTTAAAACAAAATCAATGAAACAATGAGTGATACCTGTGTTAAAGAATGTGTTCAGCAATTTGCATCTATGACGAAAACAAATAGAAAAAAGGAAAAAGGAAAACTGAAAATTCTCTTTTCAAACTTTCGTTACAGAACTCAAAAATGACTTTTTGATAAGAGAAATATTATTCATCAACCACCTGTCCCCATATTTTTTCTCCTTTTCTTAGAAAATATTTGTCTCAAATAAAGGTCAAGTACGCTATCCGTGATATGAGTTACATTTTCTAAAATGTATGTGTGGCCTAAATGAAGATGAAAGATCTAAAAGTTTGCCCATGCCTGATTTAACCATTGATTTTGTCTTGTGTTTTCTATCTCCTGGTCTGTTAGACACATAAGAACACATTATCATTCAAAAGATGCATCAACTTTGAGGACAGAAAAGCTTCCGTGGTTCTGAAAACAATTCATTCTTTTTATCTCTTTCTTCACTCATTGACAAAGTTGCTTAAAGCCAACACAGAAGTAAAACCAAAAGCATACGTGCTTTAGAAGCATGAATCACCCCTGTAGAAAAAATTCAACTGCTGAAGTGCAGTGAATATGAACGAATTTTCCTATTCAGAATTTGTTACAAAAGTTTCCAATAGAACACAAATCTTTTTGCAAATTACGCCATGATTTCTTCCTTTGAACGAGTTACAAAAATCTTGGTTCAATGCAACTCTAATTCTACATATATATTTATGATTGTGCATGCGCATATATACGTGACCGTTTACGTGTGTGTGTTTGTGTGTATGTGTGTGTGTTCGTGTGTGTGTGTGTGTGTGTTTTTTGAATCAGCTGAAGAAGTAAGTTTATGCCTTTTTCAAATTTTTATTCGACGAAATTGTAAACATTTATTGATTTTTTCAAAGCTGCATTACTTCTGAATATATTCTTTGTTAACCCAAAGAATTGTAAGAATACTGTGAAGACAAAAAATGAAAACGTCAAAAACTGATGCAATTTAGTTTTGCAGATTAGTTTTAGTTTTCCCATGTCTAAGGTAAAGAGATAAACGATAGGCTATATGCTCTTCACAAGTTTTGGGTTGCCTGTGTTTCAATTGTGATTTTATTTTTTTTCAATTTTTATCATTTTATGAAATAAATGTAAATATTTTCTATCAACTCCAAACAATGCCATGAAGGGAAAATTAAAATCTAAAACGAGAAGAACAAAACAAAAACAATCTGTTATTGTCTGCAGTTTTTTCCTCTTCACTCACATCTGAAGTTTATCAGATGTTACAACATCTTTTGAAGCATCAAAATAGTTTTAAGCAAGAATGAAGCTTGTTTCGTATGACAGGGTATGCTCAAACAACTTAGAAAAACTGATTTCATATTTATCACAGCATGAAAAGGTGTCATTATTGTTGCCATCTGTCTCAGTGTGATTACATAAGTTGAAACT
The DNA here is from genome assembly GCA_963457665.1 of Thysanoteuthis rhombus. Classification (NCBI taxonomy): domain Eukaryota; kingdom Metazoa; phylum Mollusca; class Cephalopoda; order Oegopsida; family Thysanoteuthidae; genus Thysanoteuthis; species Thysanoteuthis major. The sequence continues at coordinate 8,904,378 of OY735218.1, forward strand.
CCTCTCAATTAATTTATTGAATGCAATATATATATATATATATATATATATATATATATATATATATACATATATATATATATATATATGTGTGTGCGTGTGTGTGTGTGTATATATATACACACACACACACACACACACACATATATATATATATACATATATATATATATATATATATATATATATATATATATATTTATATATATATATATATATATATATATATATATATATATATATATATACACACGCACAAAGAACTCCCACACGCACAGTATTATTCAAAAGCAGATATATGATCTTATGAAAATAATTTCAATGCGTTTTAAAATCTTAAAGACCTTAACTCAATGAACTCCCGAAGAAACATGGTGGGAACATTATTTATCATTTAGCTTGGCAGTATTAATAAAGGAACAATGGTCTTGCAACAACATATATATATATATATATATATATATATATATATATATATATATATATATATATATATATATATATATATATTAGAGAGAAAGAGAGAGAGAGAGAAAGAGAGAGAGAAAATTACCTGCTTCGAATAACGCTTTGACTTTTCTCTGTCTTGCAGGGATGACAAGTTAATCCCCCAAATTTCAAGAACTCATCAAGGAAACCTTCAAAATTTCCCAAAAAAAAAATTTTGAAGACATTTGCATCCCTGAATAGAAACTACAAGTACACACAGATACAGAGTATCGTAGAGAATACAAGGATATTATTAACACCAGCGTAGATACAAATAAAAACTATTCAACATCATCAAAAGTAAAAAATAGAACAAACTTAATCACACTACACACACTACTGAAAAACCACAGAGCACGGTAACACTGAAGGAACTCAACCACAGAATTATGGGACCCCTACAACTCATCCCCAAATACCTATACATCCCTAAAAGACCTATAACAAATATAGGTTAAACACTAAGCATACAAACAGTATTATTCCGACTAAAATCACCATTTCTTACAAGAACAACATTCATACCTGCACAAACACCAACAACAGAAACAGATACATTCATAAAAACAAACACAACAAAAATACTTACACGGATAATAATAACATAAACACTACACACCACAAGGACAATATAGCTACATCTCTTGAAATCCACAAAACAAAAGCCTTAAGAAAAGCATCCCTTTCTCAACCTTGACCCATCCAAGGTGATCAGATGACCCAACCAAACACTCAACCCTGACCTGCATTTAACCTTTCAATCCGGTTACAGATACGCACACACACTACCCGAAAAAGAGGAGACCCCCGGACAACCGAATATGAAACGGGGGTCAGAAAACTTAATACCATCCCAAAATAGAATTTTGGAATACTCTGTAAAAATTACACACTACATTTTAACTCTAAATCGTTTGAGCTTTAATTATAGACACTTCCTCAAAGTGAACGGGTTGCACCATTAGCATAGTAGTGGCCCTGTCTTAAGCGAATATTTTCATGAATATTTTCACAGAAACCCACATTTACCCTGAGATATACAACGATTGTATCTGTTATGCTAGATCTATAAACAAATTCTTTTCATATACACCGGAGATAATGCCAAATTAGAAAATTACTCATTTGAACTCTGCATACAATTCAATTAACTTTCACTTTGTGACATCCACTGACTCAATAGCCTTCTTGAATACTAGCGTATGCATAGATAGTAACAGAAATCTCAAATTATCCTCTACACTAAACCAAAAGTTATCTGCAATTACTTCAAAAAATAAATCCGATTTCACTCCTGAAGCTGTCTCATTCTCTCTCGTTTCTCTCTCTCTCCACACACACACACACACACACACACACACACATATGTATATATATATATATATATATATATATATATATATATATATATATATATATATATATATATATATATTGTGTCATCCACAGACAGCTGTTTTGTTGTATAACCACTGCTCGATTGCTGTGTAAGGTCATTGCATAAGCTTACAATGAACGAATAATATATATATATATATATATATATATATATATATATATATATATATATATATATATATATATATATATATATATATATATATAGTTAAACGTCGAAAAATAGTCATTTCCTACATCGGGCACTGTGATATTATATTTCTATTCTACTGTCATGTTCTCTGATTGAATATGACTTATTTGGTGCTTATACTGAGGAAAAGATAAATAATCAAAGGTAATAGGACTGCTAACAACCCTACTTGCAATAGTCAATTCTTTTCGTTTTTCTCTCATTAAATGGTTCCATTTTCAAATTGGCAAAAAATAATAGACATCATTTCAAATTCATGTTCAAATATGGTACAACACGATTCATCATTTACTCTGTCAGAAAATTTATCCAAAATCATAACAAACGTTGCGTTGGAAGAAACATATAGGGAATACATGGCATGTGAATGAAAAAAAAGGAGTGTGAATTAAACACAGCTCTTTTTTTGGTCTTTGCATTGCTGATGCTTACGTAGTAAAAACAACCCTACGTTAAAATAGCTACGTCTCTTCCTGTTGTGTATTCTAAGTCGAACAATATAATCATTATGTGATGTGGTAGAATCATTTCAAATACGAGTTTCATTATGATAAAAGGAAATATATATATATATATATATATATATATATATATATATGGGTGGGAAGCAAACTTAAATTTTTCGTTGTAATAGCACTTCAATGTTTTTGCTTAAACTCAAAGCAGATATTTATGAGGCCTACGTCTGTCAGCAAAGAACTGGCATCGGTGGTCTGAGTTCGGATTACTGCTTGGACAGTGTTAGCTTTGTATTAAAACCTTTCAGTGAGGCCAGGAACCACATCTCCCCTGCAATGGACAGGCTGGGTTTTGTAGCCCTTCTTAAGCTATCGATGAATAATAGCCTGAACTCTGATCTTTGGACTTGAATAGGCTTGGATTTTTTTCTTTTCTTTCTCCGTTGAAGATTCTATGGTGATCCAGACGTATTCTATTTTCATTCTTTTATAAAATGCATTTTTATAATTTTAAATGCGTTTTTTCAGTCTGGTAGAGATAAACTGCATAGCTGGTTTTAGTATCAAATTTTAAACATTTTTCAAGATAAATAAGCTTCCGTTATTAGTTCATAAAAAAGGAAAAGCCACTGTGACCATAACAATGGGGAAAGAACTATTTAACTAGAAAACCCTCAGAACTGGCAAGAATCTGACGAGATTGTACACCTAAAAAAACTGAATGATATTGTGCGCTTTCAATGAACGAGAGGTAACTGTGTATTGATTTGCCTAATGGGCATACATATAACCCAAAATCATACTTGCTGAAGGAAAAATGTTGGCAATAACTCTATGTATCTATACGTAGACACTTTACGATTATGCGCATACACATGCATACAAAAATACAAATCCCGGCATTCAGATGTATACGCAATCACAACCAACCCGCAGAGAGAGAAACAGACGGACATATATATATATATATATATATATATATATATATATATATATATATATATATATATATATATATATATATATGTATATATATATATATACGGAGGTAACAGTTTATTTTTCCATTCGTACTGAGATGATTTTTTTTCCTTCCGTCAGTTTTCAAACCTATGACATCATAAAGGCAAACCCTTTTGTTGGATTTGTTTGATGGTGAGCACAATCAATTGTTCAAGTAGTGAACACGTCCAATTTAGATATGATCGTGCTCTATACAATACACTTTTTCGTTTAAAACCTTTCGTTTGCTCAACTTGTTGTCAATTATGGTTGGAACATGGATTCTCTTTCCATTCACAAATCGGGAGAAATGGATACACATTTGTCTCTTTTGTTTCCCTAAGCATAGTATTTGATGAATCTCTGTCTAGTGAGTAAAGGTCAGTTTCGTGTCTTTTATGCAAGTGAATACAAAGAAGAGAGGGCGTCTGCTCAGTACAACCCATTTTTCTTTTATCATATAATGAACAGAAAGTCTAGCATTGCTCCAGCAGAAAATTAGCAATTTATCCTAGAGTTGTCGCTGTTCATGCTTATTTTCGAAGCGTATTTTAAATAATAAAACTCTATTGGTTGCCCTATGAATACTTCCATCATTGTTTTAGTTATGCGATGACAGTAAGCTTTGTGAATTATTGTAAGATGAGGAATGGCGATTGCCAATTATTCGAGTGGTATTGCTTGAAGTCTTCCAAGAACATAGAAAAATCTATTATTGATCACAACTTGATGTCTGCACATTTGTTTAGTTTTATATATTGAGACAATTGGGGTTCATATGGCTCTTGGCCAAAGCCTCGTACGTTGGCATCAGGCCTGAGTATTTTGTTTGAAGTTTATGGTGCCCGAAATGAAGCTTAATCAGTGTAAAGCGCTGGCATGAGAGATTAGAGAATCAAAGATTGGTGTTTTTTCTTGACTTTTCGGGTCAGTGTGTGGAAAAATCTCAGGATATGCATTTTTTCCAGTAAGAAATGTATGTGTACACTCTTGAATTTAGTATAGTGAACCAAGACTTGTTCAATAAACCTCAGGGTGTATTCAGAAATTCGGAAATCTTTTGCATGCGCATTGATTTCCTTTGCGCCCAAGTAGTGATACACCTGTGTGCATGGGCGCCCATGCAGTTCATATTGCCAGTATTTGGCAAAAGCAAAAAATGATAAATAAATAGACAAATAAAAACAAATGACAAGAGATACGATTAAAGCAAGCAGCGGTGCCCGAGCTCTCCTGCCAAAGTCAATTGGGCAGAATAAAAAAGGGGGGGGATGAACCATGGTTCTGAAAAAATCATGAAATAATGAGTTCTGGATAGTTTTTTCTTTTGCTTGATTTTTTCTTGAATATTGAATAGACAGAAAGAAGAATGAATTTCTCCCGCTTGAACTGGTCTGCTCCACGTTGACTGGTAACTCCAATTCTCTGTATTGGAGCACATTAAACACTTCCCACTTCAACAAACACGTTTCAGACGGTTAAGCTATTTCAAATAGGAATCCCTCCATTGGAAAATAAAGTGAAAGAATAAAATGTGCACCAGTTCTTATTGTCAATGTTGTCTTCGCAAAAAAAAAAAAAGCAATTATTCGCTTCAACGGTGTTAATCCATCGAGAAAACCAATTTTTTCTATAAGACTTAGAAAGTTTCTCAAACTTCACACACTGCCTCTGTCCAGTTGTTGTTTTTACCAATAGGACATCTTGGTTCCATAGCATTCTTAATATTATAATAGCAATATCATTGATAGGATGTGGTGATTTACCATTCAAATAACCGATTGATTATATGTTTGAAAGAAAGAAAATAACAGAATAGTCAAAACATAATCGATATGTTTGAATGGAGGAGTGAGGCTTGGCATAAAGCAATAGTTGACAAACCAGTCTCCATTAATCCGTCGTTAGTATAAATAATTCATTTGAAAATTGATTGATGGATAGATGTAAACACAATCAGATAAGTAAATAAAAACCAATGGCTACAGCATTATGATACATCTTACTTGGGTGTATTACCAACTACATGCTTTGTGAATGACAGTTGATACAAATTTATATGAGACATTAAATACACCGAGAAGAAAATGTGTTATTGAACATAAAATGACCGCGAACACAGAGACAAATGCAATGCAGATTCATTCCTGCAAAAATATTCAAAGAAATACAGACATGGTTTACCGATTGATAACGTTGAATAATAATTCAGAAGGAAAAAAATTACAAAATATTCGAACTTGATTGCCACTAAACAATTGATTATGAATCGATCCATATTTAGTTACAATGCAAGGAAAGTAACAGTAAAAATCCTCAGTTAGCTCTTAAATTCAATCAATTCTGACTCGTCTCATGGCCCATACATCCTCGCACTGTCATATGGATTTTTTTCAAACTTCTGGTGATATTGTGTGGATAAAAGATGAATGAATGCTCAAACGTATGGATATCTCGAAATAAAAATAGGGAAGAAGTATTGGTTAAATAGCCTTGCTCTCAGGACTATTGAGATATCTTTCTACCTGGAGGTCGAGCCTGATATACCGAAAACTTGTTAACCTTGGTTGATTCTTTACTCAATCTCTTCTTAGCGTGTTTCATATAGATTTTTTGTTCTTGCTAGATGTGATGGTTTATTTTTTCAGCTCTTCGATAGATGTGTCTCTGTCCTGAGCTTAACATTTGTTTACCTGATGTTTTCGAAATTTTTCTTCATTTCAAATCTTTTGAAAACAACTTTCAAGTAATGCCTGTAATTGCTGCAAACACAATGTGCACACGACTTGAGATAACACAAAGTAATATAAAATAGAAAATGACATCAAGCCAAGAAATGTAATTTTGATTTGGGTACTTGTCAATCACTTGAGTTGAAAATTATCATCTTCCACGGATTCTTTTTTCTTGATGGGCCATTTTCTTGATGGCCAATTGGCTTTGCTTTTACTAACTCATTTTTTTCAATAGCATTGGCAATTTTTTATATCGTCAAGCTTTTAATTGTCATTTTTTTTATCGGCAGTTGGCCTTTTCCGAGTTTTTGATTCACAGTTTTTTGATTTGCAATTGTCAATTTTTATTGAATATCAATGGACAAGTTTATTGATCGGCAATTTTCTAGCCTTGTTCTTCATTGGATATTTTCTCAGTAGCCTATTCTTACTCTGCATTTATCATGATATTCACTTGATAACAATTCTATAATCGGCCATACGATTTTTGTAGTTTTTGATTGGTTCTTGTCCTTTGAATAATCAAATAGTCTTCTTGAGTGGAAATCAGAAATTGACCTGATTTGCAGTAAGCAATTAGCTTCTATGATGCACAGTTTGCTATTGACATTCAATAGAACATCTGGGTTTTCTCAAGGGGGCAGGATGATGAATATAACGATAAAAGGTATGAATGGAGAGGTATAAAAGAAAAGTGGGATTTTTTCTGTAGAAAAAGTATCTGTCCTTACTAAACATTTGCCCCTTCCAACAAACAAATACTCCTGATATAGAAATAGAGGAAAAAATATGATGAAATAAGGAAAAAAAGAAAAAGAAACATATCATTTCATATCATCTAAACCATTAACGTAATTGAATAATTTATTGATATATATTTGCAATCAACGTCCGGCTGTAATAGAATTATTTTGAATATTAATTATTTTATCTTTTCTAAAATATTTCCATCTCATTCAATGAGCTCAGGAAGATGAAAAAGAATATGAATCACAAAAAGAAATGTCGGATTAACGACTTTCTCGTCTGTGAATCGTGAGATAGATGCAATGCTAATGATTCCTTTCTGTTGTTCACATTCTTTCAAGTTCACAAAAGATTTCCTATTTTTCATGGTAGTATATTCAGACATCAGAAGGGATGAGCATCATGATTCATCTTAAATGATTGTGAATTTCAAAGACGTAAATACTTTGACAAAATCCTGACGCATCACCAGTTGCAAACGTTAACGCGTGAAAGTTCTTTTTTATTGCTTCAAACATAATATATAAAGAGTTTGAAAGAGCTTACAGTTCTCATGGTTCCATAGCCTGCTTTTTATCGTGTTTAATCATTGAACAAAGAAAAAGGATGTCAAGCTGGGGCACCGTGGGTATTTACATTTTCTGACCGTCATTAATCAAATAAGGATTTGAAATAATGGAGATATCCCTGTCATGGGAGAGACGCTCAGAACGTGTCAGATTGAGTTTTTAACTCACTCAGAACTCGAAAAACTTGATCCCTTAAAAAGCAAACGACTACTATTCAATAGTTTCAAATGCCTAATTTGTATTGAGAAAAATATTTGAGAAATATGGCAAATCATACATTTTGCCGCTTTATGTTTTCCAAATATCTGTGGATCCACGTTGTGATCTTTGGCGGCCATCTGTTTTCTAACATCTTTGCAGTATGAAAATTGCTATTTGATTTTTCTTATGGATTCTATGATATCCCTGACTCCTGTATTTTCTCCGATATCTTGTGTTATTTTGCGATGTATCCATGTGATATTGAGCATGATTCTTTCCTGCATACGTCGCATGGTTCTTGGTTGAAACACGATTATTTTTTATTATATTCCATGTCCAGCTCAAAAGGTATTTATCGGGAAGTTGCATTGGTTATAAACTCTTATAAATTCTCAGTTCATTCACACAGTCATGTCTACATTTGAAAAAAATAAAGTTTGATTTCTACTCGGTCAAAAAGACAACAATGAGGATCCTACGGAATGTATTCCAGAAAATTGACTGCATATGCAAAAATTAAGCCTAAAAAAGTAATATTCGAATCGATGATCATTCCATCGTTTTTCTCTTTGAAACTTTCCAAACATCATCATCATTAATCTTTCAACATCCATTGTTGGACATAGACCTTCCCCAGGATTCGCTCTTTCCTCTATCTTTGGCGTCCCAGAGCCAGTACTTTCTGATTTTTTTTTAACAATTATTTTTTCAGCCATTTTTCTAGAATATCACTCTCATGTTGAGTCTATTGTTTGATTGTTGACTACGTTGCATTGATGTATGCTATTGACATACTGAATAGATTTTATGTTTTAAGACGTGTGTCCAAAAAGTATCTAATCAGTTAAAAAAGACTTTAATGTACATTTGTGAACAAAAGTACACCCTATTAGTTTTACTGGACAGTAAGATGTTTAAACTATGGAAATGGATATGTTGAGTTTGCAGACTTATTGTTCAGGATTAGGATTACGCTTTGGGCTTTTGTTTCCGAAATGTATAGTAACAAACAAACAAAACCAGCATTTTTTTCAGTGAGAAAAATGTAACAATCTTTTTTCCCTTCTTAACTTCGAGATCATTTTTATTTCCAATTTCCTGATAAAGACTAGCAAAAAGAAAACAGGTGAAATTACTGTGCTCAAAAAGTAATTTTCAAAAGAAAATAAGGAAAGTAATCCAAATATTTCATGTAAGTATATTGTCAAACATTAAAGAAGAATTTTGAAAGAATTTGATGTTTTCTCATCTACAATCGGTCATTTGAATGAGAATTTGAAATCTTCATTCAAAAATATTTCGACTTGCTAACCTTCCTTGAATTCCCTTTCGATCAAAAATGTAAGCAGAGGAAATATTTTGCATAGAAAATCTTAAAATAGATTAGTCCAGTGTGTGTGTGTGTGTGTGTGTGTGTGTACATACATACATACATATACATACATACATATATATATATATATATATATATATATATATATATATATATATGGAAAGACAGACAGACAGACAGACAGAAATAGGGAGAGACAGAAAAAGACTGAGCCAGTGTCAAATGATCCTTTTAAAATCAAGGTTGATGATTAGGATTTATACGTACGAATAATCTTATATCTTCCAATAACTGACAACAAATAAATTTATACTAACAAGATCAACAGGAAGTTAAAAGAAAGTGAACAAATAAGAGAATCTTATGAAAATTGATTCATATTATGTATCATGCATTGGATGCAAGGATTACAAGACTGATGATTCCCTTGTAGCTAGTTCCAAGATGAACGTATATAAAAAACTGACAAATGGAACAAAAAGGAATTTTTTGCACCTTCAAAAAATACAAAACCATCAAAAACAAATGGAAAATGGTTGTATTGATATGTATGATTTCTTACAAAAACTATGATCAAGATAAATATATGAAAATGCTTCACAGATAAAACTCCATGGTTTGTTATTGGACTCCAGGATATAAATAAAATTTCTTGATGCGATGAAGTCAGCAAATGATTTATAAAGACAGGTACGGGTATTTATCAGATGAATGGAGAAAATGCAAGGCTGATAGAAATCCCATGGTTGATTTTTTCAGTCTTTTTAGGAATCATTTGAGATTTTATACGAATGATTCCAACAAAAAATCACTCATGATTTTCTTTCTTCGAACTGCATCAAATATACAACACAACAAAATGCTGCACTCTAGAAACTATACTATTTAGGGAAAGATCGGCTTTTAAAAAAATATTTCCCCAATCTTAACATGCAGAACTTCAGGTATTGGCAATAATATTTGATGACTACATTTTCAGACTTCATTTCATCTCAATAGAGACATGTGGGCCAGTTGACAGTATTTTTTTGCTCTTTGGCAAAATTAATAAATACTCTTTGAATGTGTTACGGTTGATTTAAATGCAAATTTCCTTTAATCAGAGAAACGTCATTCTGTTTTCTTCCTGGTATTTCGTAAAGTCTTCATTCAACGTGCGAAACAGGAAGTCAAAGATCTGTGAAATATTTCTTTCAAAAAGATGACCAATGAGTACATTGCTTGGGACGTTGTAAACTCAATCTTGGTATTGAATATTCTCTGTATAATAACAAACTGATTTGATCAACCAAGAACCGCTTGGTTAAATGCATGAATAGGAAAAGAGAATATGCTGAAAAAACAAAATGTTATACTTGTATAATGTTCTAAAAATTAGGTTGTCTAACCAGTTTTTAATGTTTGCTAAGGGAATTGTGTTCGTTTTCGATGATTGTTTTTTTCATCATGTCTCCGTAGTGTACTCTCCAGTCTCCATGGGTTGTCTGATTGGTCCTAAAAGATGTAGTGTAATCGACACAGATTCAAAAAACAAGTTACCCAAAGAAAACAGCAGGGATCACATTTGATTCTACTTTTGAATAGTGATGGAAATCTTTATGTTTGCAAAGTTTCCACGATTTACAATCGAAAGTTGGGTTACTTCCCCTTTTTTTTCTCATTCTCTCTTTCGAGCATGTTTCAGGTCTTAATTAAAACAATAGTTCAACAAATGAATGTCATCTTACAAAGAGCTTCCATTTCCTTCTTGTATTTATATTTTGAGAAATCAAAACTTTTCAATTCATCTGTTTCAATATATTTCTCCAAAGGAATTTGAAAAGCATTTCTGGAAGGTATATTTCTGAAACAATGGGATGATTAAAAAAAGATGATTGATATTAAATCTAGTTTTTCCTTGTGATGTTGCAGTAATGTTTTGAAATTGTTCCGGTTCTAGAGAACAAGTCAAACTTCCTTTGATTCTGACGATCAATCTGAGGTGATTTTTGTTGCCCTGGAAGGGCAACATTTTTTAAAAATGAAATTAACACAACATAATGTATTATTCCTTTTTTACATTTGGAGACGATTGTGCTAACCAATGAAAATAATTGATATCATCTGAAAAATGAATTTTCCAGGTGGTTAAAAACTCCCTATTAAAATTATCTTTTCGAGATATCTAGCTTTCCTTTCTAATCATGCAAACATTTGCCATCAACATCGTCAACAACAGTCAGAAGAACAATCAATCAAGAAGTTAACGATTCGTCCAAATTTGCCAGCTGATTTTCTAAAAGCATCTCTTGCAGTGAATTATCAAAATCAGGCTTCTGGCGTCCGTCCACAATCATAAACCTTTCCAAAGGTCAATAGTCATCACAGAGCAAGTATTTATTGAATTCATCTAACTTGTCTCGCTGTCTCACTTTCAGTCAGTTGGAATGTTGCATATGATATCTCAAATTCAATTTGTGAGTCAGGGGTTTGCTGATATTCTAGCAATTCGTCCAACCCACCTTCATTAATATTTCTTAGTTACTTTTGTGATACTTCAAACTCTAGTATTTTATCCGATATTCTGTGCTGTGCTTCTTATTTTTTCTATGTGATGTTCAGAATGATTCTGTCATATGCACATTAAGTGGTTCTAAGTTTAAGGGTCAGCATTCCGGTCAGAATATATTATTCAGCTCCATTGGTGACTATCAGGGGGATTCATTGGTTGTTTACCCTTCATTTTAGCACTAGTGAGATTCTTGTGTTTTTATTCAGTTAGCACCATTTTACTGGCTGAGACTCCACTGTCTGGGCTTCTCAAATGACAAGCTTCTCTGTTCCAGACTGCATGTACCAACAATTTTTTTCCCTTATACACATAATTGTTCGTGACCCAATACAGTACTAAAAATAATCAATTCAATGCATTTCCAATCCTCCGAAAGGGAATTTCAGAGATTATCTACGTGTACCATCAATAAATATTGCAATATTGCAGATGTTGAAAAAGTCCTTGCTTCATTGTGTTTTTATTTTTTGATGGACACCCTTGATTCTGGAGGCGTATGGAGGGGTTTTATATTTGGGTTTTTGGGGTTTTTTTTTTTCAAAGCAATTGGCCCAAAACATTTCTCGAGATCAGACCTGTAACCAGAACAGATTTTATGAATTCATATCAAGTAGTTTTTGATGTAAGCAAGTACATAGATATTATGACGAGGAACATGTCACAAGAACGACGGTTACTTCAATATTTGGAAAGCCAATACCCTCGTTTGGGATTCAAGAGAAAAGCTCCTGAAGTTTTGTATAGTCTCTGTCGGTTAAGAGCTAGTTTGTAAGCACATACAGAACCAACATATTTCCAGACGGGTAATCATAATGTTTTAATTTCTCAGAGTGAAAAGTATTAACAATTTTGAAAACTGGTTAGCTTCAATCTCACTTATTTTTATTCAAATTTTAATTCATTTTCTCCACTTCAACTTTAAAATAGTAAATTACATTTTGATGATCAATGAAAAGTTATTTTCAGTATTTTCCTTCAAGATCGACGATATCTGCTGAGGATGTGGTTTTCACTCAATAGAGCTTCTCCAATATAATTTTTTGGCCTTTTCCAGACCCTTTCGGACGTTCACTATTCATTCACTGTATCTTCAAATAGAATTATTCAATTAACCAAGTATTTAACATCCTTGCTGGAATTACAAATTACACACACCAAAAAAATCAAACAAACAAAAAAATTGCACGGAGTATATGTGACTTGAAAATTCATCTTCGCATCGGTCTTGAATACAAAAGATCCTATATCCTATTATCCTGCTATAGCTGTGTTGAAAATTTGTTTTTCATACTGGACTCAACATTCAGTTTATATTTTTGGTCGTATGATATGTTTTACTTCTTTATCTTCTCATCCTTCTCACTGTGATTTTCAGCCCATTATCTCAATATATATGGTAATTTATCGAATTATATAATATATGTAATTAGTAACTTGATTATTGACAATAGAATGAGCATTTAGAAAATTGAATATTCTATCATCGGTTCATAGGATTTCCTTATCAGGCTCTGAAACAACCAATTAGAAATTCAATTGAAACCGTATCAGGCAATGTTTTCTTTTGCGGTCGTCAATAAAGCTTTGAATATTAGCTTTATGTCCAAGCTGCATGAAGAAAAAATCTTACTTTTGAAAATATCATCTGAAAATCAACTTCTTCGAAATGTTCACCCGATATAAATACAAAATATAGTTGCAATCTTATCCCAATTTCTTCAAATCTCGTTTTCAGTGTCTTTGGTGCGGTCACAAGTGCATCTCATATTCCTGTTGCTATCCTGAATTTTATATTTTTCTGCTCTCTTGCTAGGTCGTGGTATTTTCCTACTTTCTTTTTTTTCCCTCTATTCTTCTGTAGTCTGCAAGCATGGCCACATCAGTTGAATGTCCATGTCACAGAGTGATTTGTGGTTTCCATTTACAATGACTGTCATGATTTGTGCATGCACCGCTCTCCTGCAAGTTGAATCGCATCTGTTTTCTCAGTTACCAGTATGTCATCGTTGCTGTCCTATTTGGTCTGTTTCTCACTCTTTCCGGGTGAGTTGTCTTCTCTCAATGGTTGTGTGGTTCATAGACTGGCTAATCAAACTACACATAACTAAACTGATTTCTTTTTGGGGGGGATAGGGCTGCGATGAATGCTCCAGCCCTGCTTTAACATACATTTGCTATAGATTGTTTCACTTGGTTTTGGTACCAGCTGTTTTTAATTCAAGTTCAAACTGGCTGTTTGAAAATGCAGGTCTTGTCACCAACGACACAGCCCCTCCCTGAAAGTCTTCAAGCAACACCTTTGGACATGTTTTAGGGATCCTGTTTTCCTGCACAGTTGGTAAGTTGTTACGTCAGATAGATCCTACGGAATAGGTAAGACGGAGTGGGGAAGGTATCAAGTACAAACTCTACTGAAAATGTCGGTTTGGTTCTGCCTCCCCTGGATCTTAAAGGGTTGTTTTCAGACTGAATGTTGAACCCCGGTTTGCTTATTCAACCCATTCTGATGTAGCAGACCTCTCTGATTCCTGCATGTATTTTACCCTAGTTCATCTTTCTATGCACTTTTCCTTGGGCCTTATTAAAGCAAGGTTTTGCATTGCCTCTAAACGATACTCGATATGTTGCTACGATACCCGGCAGGTTTTGTTGCTGCAACCTTGCGTCAGCCCAACTAAGTACCTTTTAAGTACACAAATTCCCAACTATTATAATTTATACTATCCAGACAGTTGAAAAGCTGGCAGACCCATATAATGTGATGCTTTGCAGAAAAACCTTCAAGAGACTCGAAGAATGAATCATTCAACATTCCCCATATTTCACACTTACATGGGAAAGACTTACATACAACAATGAACTTTAAATTACTGATAAATTGATGAAAATTATTTTTTGAGACCTTTTCTTTGATCACCAAACTTCCTGGAACATAACATAATCCTCTCAATTCAAGGATTCAAGATCAAAATAGGTTACATAAAGTAAATTGAGTAAATTTAGGTAATAAAAATATTTCTATTTAAAGATACGTAATCGAAATAATTGATTTTTGACTATAAAATGCTTAATTGAAGGTACCTTATATTTGTGGTTATCATCATTGTAAAAAAAATCGCCAAACCGGGTTTGAATTGAGGGTTTGGCTTCTAGAATTCAGTCATCAATATTGATCTCAAACTAGGGGAAAAAGTATGAATTCACAGCTTCTTCAATGTATTTGTTAAAAAGTTAAAAGTGATAAAAAGATAGAAAGTGTCTTGTTACTGGTACATCAGAGATGTTTGACGGAAAACTTAGGGGTACTCAAAACATAATCCATCAATTCCATATCAAATATGGCTGTAACAGCAACTGTTGCTACTCCTTGGTCTACCCTGGCTGTGTTGATTTAAGTTTTTTGATAGATACCTGCCCGTCATCATCATCATCATCATCATCATCATCATCATTATTGGCAGCTGCTGCAGCAGCAACCTTCCAACATCTGCTGTTGGACATAAACATTCTCCAAGATTCTACAGGGTTTTCCATCTTGGGCGTCACTAGCGCATACTATCAGAACCTGTTCGGTTCGTTATGTTCTCTTATTTTACGCCAGTCAACCTGTTGAATATGTTCTCCAGTGTTTGTCCAACATTCTCACGATTTGGCTGCTCCATTGCACTTTTGATTTTTTTAATCGTATGGACAAATTGCTGTCTATATCATGGCGAATTATTTTGAGGGATACCTAAAATTTCCAGAGAGACACGGGAAAATGTAAGTAACTTATAGATAGAAACATCGTTCAATCAAATTCCCCTTTTTTCTTGCTAGCATTTGGTGCATTTGCATGATGCATTTTGACTCCAAAAGCATCAATGTGTATCGATGTTTGAGTGTGTACGTTTGTGAGTATATCCAGTATCCATAGTTTTAACAAATCCCTTCAAATTCATGAGCCCAAATCACAAAATTACGAACAGAATTGATTGAATCTCAGCAGACATAAGTGACATGGCAAAAGATTTGATGAGCACGTAATGCAAAGGTATAATATTTGAATGAGAGGACGTAGGAAAATATCCAGCACCGGATTTCAACCATTTATTTCATAAGCCCCCTTAGTCTTTTGAGCTCAAATGGGAAAATAGATGTGAGTTCTGCATCGAGCCAGAACAAAATATCAATAAGCCAATCAACCATAATAACAACCACTTCAAAAGATACCTGCAATATGTTCAAGCCAAAGAGCAAACAAACGATCAATAAGCTCTCAGAAGAAACCAAAAATGCAAAAAAAAAACACAGAAATCATAAGAAAACTTTTAAGCAATGGAATTAGACAGACCCCCCCCCCAAAAAAAAAACAAAAGAAACAAATAGAAGATAAAAGAAAAATGCAAATAGTATTAGCAAAAACATTTACGAACAGAACTGAGTTCAGGAGAACACAAATAACCAGTGTGCTGATAGAAAAAAGTCCAGACAATTGAAGGGCCCAATCAGGGTATGCACCTAAAAGTTTTACAAAATTTTACTCCCCAAAAGCAAAAAATACAAAATGGATAAACAAGTAATAAGCAATCAGTTGACAGATTTCCAGGTATGCCGTGTAAAACAAAAATATTGAACACAAAGAAACAACGATCAGAATTGTACAGCGAGAAGGAATGAGGTAGTACATCTACATGAGATAACAAAATACCGTATTATTGCAGGTAATAACCATCGCAACGCTCAAATGTCAATGGGCTGGCTATACTGCAAGTAGGTCAGACAACCACCGGGCATTATGGCTTACAACATGGAGCCCAAAGTTTAAATGCGATACTGAAGCCAGCAAAATATGAGATCTCAACAAGATGAGTGACTAACTAGGCAGGTTCAGAAACTTTTGACTCCGTGACGCCAAATTTGAAATGGTAAGTGAATTTTCCTGAAAGATTATGTCCAACAATAGACGCTAAATGGCTTTTGTTGGTGATATGCGGGTATGTTTGTCGGGTTTGTGCGTGCATTCGTAAAAACAAATGTTTACATACGTCGAACTCTGTGGAATGTGATAGAGAGAGAAAAGTTGAATGATGAGTGGGTGTGATTTATCTAAGATCTGATGATAGTATAGACAGGGATGTTTTTTGCTCATATCCCTCTCAGTGGGAAGGGAGGATGGATGTGTAGTAGTCAGAAGCTTGTCCTGTGCTTGTTCTACACGCTTTGTAATATTCCATCTCGAACAAAAGGGAACTGACTTTGTGAAGGTAATGTTATTCAAGAACAGAAGAGCAAGTTAGTTGGCCCTCGGACACAGCAAAAGAGGGATCTGTGGTACTGACCGGTAAGCTGACTGATCGCTATAATGTGAGTTGAGGAGACGAGTAGAAAACCCGTGGGAATCTGAGATGTGGGTAGTGATGTTTGATAGGAGCCATGTGTGATAGTAGCAGATAATTAGTTGGGACTTTATGCCTAGTTCAGATGTGAAAGATCGGCACAAGATGGGTTGATGCACATGCACGAGTACAGCTGATAATTGTACAATATTTTGAGTTCGAATTCTGTCCGAAGTTTTGATATGAAAGTAATGAAATACCTTTATTTATTTTGATCGACCTTCTAGATCTAACTTAGGGTCCTTGGCTATCAACAATGCAATCAGCCACTCAGCAATGTGCGTGGCTCATGTGAAATTCTATATTCATGTACATAATTGGAAGATTATGCATATTATATTGAAATAGTTATACACTGTGTTTCTGTACCACTTAATAATCAGCTGGATCGATACATTGTAGTCATTGAAATATCAAATTTGCACTAACAAATGATCTATAACAAAACCAAGTGATTGGCAACAACTGTGTAGAATATCCTTTTATGCTAAGACCCAAACAATGACTCTTTCTCCCAGGAAATATCTAGTATATCCTCCTCATAGTGTATTACTTCTCATTTATTCACTTGCAAATGTGCAAACGCCAGTTAAAATTTAGTTTTCACATTAATAGTGTTTCAGGCATCAAGTAGTCTTATGTAAACATTACGTGAGTATGTATGATACATTTGAGAATTCAAATTGTAATTATGAACATTCAGGTTTTTTACTTTACTCCAAAGGAAAATCCAAATATTGATTGAGTGTGCAAGAGTGTATTTTCTTTCTCCTGCAATACTCTGTTACATTGATACATGGAAAATAAATCCGGAAAAAAAAAGGACACTTGATACAAGGAAATGAGAATAGAAATTGACGATGATATCGAGAAATATAATTTGTTTGTTTCTTTTGTCATACACTTGTACGCACACATTTACTTACATTTACTCGTATGTATATATATATATATATATATATATATATATATATATATATATATATATATGTATATATATATATGTATATATATATATATATATATATGTATATATATATATATATGTATATATATATGTATATATATATATATATATATATATATATATATATATATATATATATATATATATATACACACACACACACACACACACACACACACACAAGAAGGACAACAAAAGTAAGCCAGGTCTCTATTTGCTTCGAGCACAATAGTCATATGCTGCCTTATTGTTAGAAGATTTGATTTGAGTTTAGCCAATAATTATAAAGTTTTTAAAATGAATTATAGAATTGCCTCCCTCTGTTAGGAATTTTTTTCAACTCATATTTCCTGTTTGCTTCTCGTATTCTGTTTTTTCTCCCTTCATTCTAGATTCCTTTGATTCCATACTTCCATACTGCAAACGATCTTCTTTTATTTTCCTGATTTTATAGTCTTTATGTAACAATTTCATTGATATGAATCCCCACTGAATACTAATTCATCTTACATCTATAAGGCAATTGGTAATCAATTCGATCCAGTGCATATCTGGAAGGTCCGACAAAAATGATCTCAAAAAACATTAAAACTGTTGAAGCATGTACCATGGTTAGAAAAATTATTCCCTGCATTGGTTGATTTTTAATCGATTAAACGCTGTCATGTGATGACATCCTGGATCATAACGGTAGAAAATTCAGATAAACTCTTTTAAAACTTCAACAAAATTGATGCAAATAGGTCTCAACCTATTACTGAACTTTGCTGATGGGGTATTAAGTGTTGTATTATTTTCTTTTGTCTTTCAGGTTTTCCCAGTGAATAAATGAACAGAGAATTGATTCAATTTGGACCAGTCATTTAAATGATTATTGATTCCCAAATGAGGGTGAATTGTCTTGTAGAAAATGCTAGTTTTCTTAATGGTAATAAACTGTTTTCTGAGATCAATAAAATCCTGCTATCATCATCATCACCACCACCACCACCACCACCATCATCATCATCATCATCATCATCATCATCATCATCATCATCATCATCATCATCATCATCATCACCACCACCACCACCATCATCATCATCATCATCATCATCATCATCATCATCATCATCATCATCATCATCAGGAAATATAAATATTTGGATAAAAAGGGTTTTTTCCTTACTGTGTCGAATATCATTGAACTTAACTTCATCTGTTACCTTAAAACTGTTCTATATCACCTATTTATTTCATTCTAGTCTTTTTCGATCGCGATTGCACCCGAGCAACAATCTCCAAACATTGAAAATAAAATTTTTAAAAACTATGCTATATATTTATAGTTTTCTTTCTGGATATATTTGACAGCACTGGCTTCTTTTTTGGAAAAGTGCAACAGCCTGACAGCTCGACAGAATGGGAATTTAGTTTAAAAAATCAAATTGCTTAGATTCTACAAAACCAAATTAGTGTTGAAATTTGACCCGAAACTAAAACATTGAATCGTGATTCCGATGCTATTTGAACTTTTTCCTTTATGATTTTTTTTCTAATTAAGGGCGTCAATTTTTGGTGGAGACGAAGTGAAAAGTATCCAATAATCAACTCCCAAACATGTTTTTCATTATATTTTTCACCACTCAAAAAGTATTCATGGAACGTTCCATAAACCTGGAACGTATTTTGCATCCCATTGTGTAGTGTCAGAGGGACATCGAGATCTCCCTTGCCATATTTTCCATAACATAGCCCAACGGTACTAATTTGTCAATGCACTTGTCATGCTGCAAGAATTGGGGAACACCAATAACGGGAGAACAAGATGCAATCTTTTAAACGCCAAACATGAATCAATCGAAAGCATTGGGTGACTTGACCCAATGCACGGGCTCAGAGGCCACCTGCAGTTTCCATGATAAGATATGATGACTAAATTACTTGCATAATCGACGTTACTTGAGGATGATATATTTATTGTGTAGGACTTAATCTTCTTGGAACGTGTTACGTAGCTTCCCACAAATACACTGCGATGAATAAACGATTGGACTCAGATATATATATATATATATATATATATATATATATATATATATATATATATATGTGTGTGTGTGTGTGTGTGTGTGTGTGTGTGTGTGTGTGTGTGTGTGTGTATATCTATGCATATATACATATGTATATATGTATGTATATGTAACGTAAAAATGGTAAACGAGACCCCTTATCAAAATTCTTTTTTTTAATACCATAAAACATTGAATCATCTGGACCTAATC
Organism: Thysanoteuthis rhombus; assembly: GCA_963457665.1. NCBI lineage: Eukaryota > Metazoa > Mollusca > Cephalopoda > Oegopsida > Thysanoteuthidae > Thysanoteuthis > Thysanoteuthis major. Next base: position 8,924,666 of record OY735218.1, read on the forward strand.
AATGTTGGTTTTGATGTACTGTAGGGCAATAGAAGGTAAAGCGACCTTGCGTGTCAGGCATTCATCCAAGGAGGATCGAACCCAATAGACCTCAAAACTGGTCAATGAAAATAGTTTGCTAACCATGATTATCCGAAAGTAGTCCGGTCACTGAAAGTAGTATTACTCTTAAGCTTAGGTTCCATCGTCTCATTGACCATAGTCTGCTATTTGCACACTCCCCAAAAGACGTCGCACACAGCAAATACTCATACTAATTTCCATTCAATCGTGCAATTAGAATCAGTCAAAGCATCAGAATCTTGGAGCCCCAAATAACTAGATCAAGTGACTCAAAACTATAAAATAATTTCTTTACAATTTGGGATTGATTTTAAATGCATTGAACAACCGAGGAATCAATATATAAAGATACGAACAAAGTATATGAAACCCTTGAATCAGTGGTTAACCGATGTTGACATTGAAATGATGGTTACAATGATGATGATGATGATGATGATGATAGCAGGATTTTATTGATCTCAGAAAACTCATGGTATATATCGCTCAGATTGTTTGTTTAGTTTATCCATAATCGTCTGACTGTAGATACAGTGATCACCTTGCACTTGATACATCATATAGAAGGAAGTGGGGAAAACCTGTTATTTGGAGAAACAATTTTTAATGATCAAAACTTTTTTTGGTGAAGACTGAAATCTCATAACCGGGTTCATAATATGTTTTTAATAAGAATCTTATACTTATGTCTAATCTTTTGTTATCAATTATCATGAACCCCTTTAAAGATAATAGATTTTCTCCTTGAAAATCAGCGAAACACAAGATCTTTTGTTCATAGTGTATCACTAATCATGGATCGAATATCTTGATGGTACTGCAATGGTATGTTTCCTAATCACCAATTCGTTCATTTTTTTAATGTAAATATCTTCTTACCCCACAACCTAATACATATAAGTGCAATGCGCAGCAAGATAAGATTGATCATTTTACGATTCGATTCAAATTTGTCTGTTTATATATATATATATATATATATATATATATATATATATATATATATATATATATATATATATATATATATATGTATATATATAGAATACCAAAGTTTTTCTTGATAAGTCATATATGTTGTAAGCATAGCAAGCTTTGGCATGAAAATCAATTTTTGTTATCTTGGTAAGTAACTTTTTTACTTCTGACTCACAAGTTCCTTTTCCATTATGTATTCATTGTACGTTCGACGGTTGCATAGTCTATGTTTAGTACAATTGAACATCAAATAGTGCATCCTAAACAGCGTATTCAACGGAATAAAATGTGAAGAAGACCATTTTTCAAGGTTAGTAGGTCAGTAGGTATACCAGCCGTAGTCTTAGTTAACTGTTTGCTACAATCATTTATTAGTAATGTTCAACGCTTCAAAGTGCTGATACTATATCTGATTCACTCTCGAAGCTTAACTTTGAGTATTTTGTAACCTGCAATATCATAAAAATGATTTTCTTTTCCAAGAATAATTCGTTGAATCTTTATCTCATACAATGAATGCAAGACAGGAATCTGTCCATGATCAAAGAGGTTGTTTTTATTCATTTGGTAATCTGTGAGTCAATTACATGTGTGATTGTCAAGTATATTATTTTATCACTTTCAAACATCAGTTACAATCATAAACAGAAGTCGAAGAAAAACAAAAAAAAACTCTGAAATATCCTGACATTTATGCCTGAACAATGGAAAATTTAAATAGCACACTTTATATTGAAGTCGAATGACCACTTTGCGTAGGGGCATGATACATTTAAAGGTGATTTTGTCCTGAAATGATGAATAATTTCTCCCTAATCGACTTGGCGTCCAGGAACCTGCAGAAATCACATAAGGAAGGCATAATGGAAGTTAAGTGTGGCTGATGTAATGTAATTATTGCAGATGGATTTTCTTTTCTAGATCTGAGAGCGATGAAAACACAACATGAAAATTGAAAGCATCAAATAGAAAAATGGCTTATCTGCTGCTTTCAAAGATGTGTATCAAACAGCAACATCGATGGACAGTGTTTGAGGTTGGGTAGAAGGATATCAGATGCTGATTTTGTAGGAAGGCAGGATATCTTAAAAACTGTTACGTTGTTCTGCTTGATATCAGAATGTAATATATGCCAGATTCCGTGGCCTTTCTAAATTATGTCAGAACCATTTTAGCCAAGAAATTTTACTTAAAAATACAATGTGGAAAGGAATTAAAAAAGTTGGTTGAAAGAGAGGATAGAAACGTCATGAAGGTGCTAGTGAGGAGAAAAGCAAGAGTTATTTGGAAAAAAAGCACACACACACACACACGCATGCACACACACACGCACACACATATATATATATATATATATATATATATATATATATATATATATATATATATATATATATATATATATATATATATATATATATATATATATATATATATATATATGTTTATGTATATAGATATATAACTTTTGGATTTGCTTCACGGATACGATTATGTTTCTGCCCTTTTAGGGCCCCAGAATGTAATTGCAAATCGTAAATGCATTTCTCTCAATCTGAGTAAGGAGAACTAAATCTTCTGAGTTTCCATATTTTCTGAAAATTTTCCGATCCATTTGATAATCATGGAATGGCTTTTCATGATCAATTATTTTTGTTTCAAATATATTCAATATTATGGATAATTCCGTGTCATCAATCAATTAATTTCTTATCGTTTTTCTTTCTTCTTTTTTTCCCTTTTTTTCTACCCAGTGTCTCTATCCCCCTTTTTTCCCTCTTTTTGAATCATCTGAAACCCAACCATATCCATAATTCTTGATAATATGTCTTTTTTTTTTCATTCTGTATTTCTCAAAAATCTTTTTTTTTCATTAATTCGCAATTTGCCATTTTGGTGCTGTATTTTCATTCATTTTTGTATTCCTTAGCTTTCTCTCTCTGATCTCTTTTTGTTTTTTTCTCTCTATTTTCAGTACTTAATTTTTATATGATTTTCACCAATTTTCTCACTCGTTTTTTTTTTCCTTTTTCTTCTCTTTCGTTCTTCGTCCCCCTTTCTCTCTCTCTGTCTCTCTCTCTCTCTCTGTCTCTGTCTCTGTTTCTCTCCATCTCTGTATGACCGATTAATATCAATCCATCTACCCAGTCCATCATTATTCCTAATGTACCTGAATTGATGAATCGTAAGATAATTATATTCTCCAATCTCAAGTTTGTCATTGTCAATGATAAAAAGTCTCTTATCTAACTGCTAAATGATCCTGTTTGGCATTTTGACGAGTCAAATTCATCTTTATCAATATCGATGATTGAATTTTGATATAATTTTAGGAAATATAATTTCACCACCATGGTTCACTACTCCGATGATGCATTTATTAGAGACTAAAGTGCCGATAATGCTTGCCTTTTATTTCCAACGTGTATCCTGTCATACGCAGAGAAGGTACATGTCAAGCTTACAATAGTTTTGCACATGGGAGCAGAAAACAAGCACCTAGTAAAAATCAAACTAATGAGGGGCTAGGATATGTAGGTTGTTAAACAGAACAGAAACCTCTCACATAAATTAATGGTGATTATTCATTGTTTTACGCCATTTCAGATCTCAGGATACTTTTTATGAATTCTTCCAGGTAAAAAGGAAAACCGTAACATCAAAAATTCAATTAACTATAATGGTGTCATAGCTAAAACCAAAAGCAGATACCAAACATTTCCTTCCTCTATCACCGTATATCAGTCCATATTTACCCATATTCTTTCAGTAAACCTGTGCATATAATTAACCGAGGGAACCTTTGAAAGCACAAGAAATGCATTTTAGTTAACATCTTCTCCAAATGATTTCTAATAATGTGTTATTGATGAGCTTTGATTTTCGTTTATGAAGATGAAGATCGTTAGTGGAAATGAGACTCAAAACTAACATTATAGCAAGATTCAGCGGCTTATAAGACATTAAGTGAATTATTTCAATTCTTTTTGTCACAACAGTTATTACATTGGTCCCTTCTCAATTTATTAGCTAATAATAAATGAGCTAAAAATACCATTCAGCATATTATCACAAGTCTAATTGCACTTCATCTTTTACTGTTAAACATAAACTAAACATCGTATTATTGAAATGAATTGAAATAAATTATTAATTAATTCATAAATTAAGACAATCATTGCCAACAGAATACAATCATTATACATAACATAATGATAAAAGGCTTACAAATGCTGTTATGAAGTGATATTGAATTGTGAGTGATACTCGTGGATATTTAAAAAAATAACTCATGGAATTGATGGTAACGTAGTGTTATATAAATATCGAAAAAAAAAGGGAGAGGATGCCGTTGAAGACAGGGTCATTACCCTACAGCAAGCTAACGTCTTTGCTTCATGCCATTTTGGCTTACAGGAGAGTTTTATAAGCATGATGTACTTTCAGATATCGGGAGTAACAGGGATTGGAATGAATATTGTCATAGATTATAAATAATATTTCTATAAAAAACATACAACTTATTATCACATCTAGCATGATTTTGGTGTTAATAAACAAACTGACAATTCAAGGGAGTATATCATCAAGAATCCTAAGATCTCCGTGATTTTCAACGTCAATTATAGTGAGCGCTCCAAACCCTTTCGATATTCTACTTAAAAATCAGCTAAAACAGGAAATAATCATTTGGAAGCACTCAGCTAATGAAACTGAATTCTTCCCAGCCGTTCAATAATTTATCTAATGAAAATGTCTGAAATATTCACGCCTATTCTTTCCAATCGGAAACGATCGCTTATCAGTGCTATGTATATCGAGTAGAAGAGAGACAAAAATGATTTATTCTGATTCTGTCATATTCATACTTGTGTACGCATGTTTTTCTTTTCTTGTTATCCGTCTGGGAGTATTAGTTGGTTATACGTAATAAACAACATAACTCAACATAAGAGCGATTGCTGTAAGTGGAACTCGACAGAAGGATTCACTTGTTACCAACCACAATGTTTAATGTATGATTTTTGTATATTCATAGTATAAACAGATGATAGATATATAAATGGTAGATGTTCTTTTTTTCAGCAAAAGGGAACATCTTTTCTATGAAGCACAAACATGCATATTTTTCCTTATTTCTTTCATCGATTTTCTGTCCGGAGTTGGCCTTTGAAAACTAGGGTCGAAAATATCAATATGAAAAAATAAAGTACTTGTCAGGTGGGGGAAATAAAATTTTTTTGCACCATTATCTCTGCCTTGCATTCTATCCAAAAAATAGATATCAAGGTTAGAAGTCACATCCAATTTGAAAACAACTATTGCGTTTCTTCGTTTGCTTGCTTTGTTAAATGGAAGAATGTCAGATGCAGAATTCCTCACATTCAAATAAATATGTAAATATCATTGACATGAAAAGACATTTTAGCAATTGAACAAATAAAACATGAGAACATTTATCTTCAATTCGGATATATCTGTTCGCTTACTCTGTGATATGAAAAGGATCAATATAAATATTCCAGATATACCTATACACGTGTGTAAAAATATTTTTTCGAAAAAAAATGAAGCCTCAGAGTATTCAACTTGGGCTCTACGATTCGTGTTTTATTATATAATAGCAGATCAAATTCAAGGTTCCTCAAATATAAATGAATATGCACATAAGATGCACAAAATTATTTTCTCGAAGAGAATTAACCATAATAAGATTCAGCTGAGAACATTATCCGATCATAATAATATCTCACATCAAGTCACAACTTTTTCCATGACAGCCTAAAGATTGAATTCATTTGATGTATTTCTCTTCCCATTAATTATAGATCTTTCATTATTTTTCACCTCGTCAAGTCTGTCTTCTTCATTGGCAATATCAATGTCTGATAATGAAATCATTAACTTCTGAAGGTAATTGTGTATGACTTTGTCCAAACAGAAACATTTTATCAAGAGACACAAAGGATATCAGGTTCAAAACGTAAGCAGGGCACATACAATACGTTGGATCTGACTTAAGCCTCAAATGATAGTTCATAACCAATGAGTGCCATCTGTATTTGGCGATTCTGATGTTCACACACACAAATGCAAACACATACACACATAAATAAATAATTATCGAATATAAAACACGCATTCAATGCATTGTTTTACTGAACTTGATTCATAACATACCAAATCAGAATATTTTCAATCGTTGTCATCCTCACACTATGCCGTAGATTCTAAGTTCATCACACACATTTTTGATTATTTTAGCTAAGGTATTTTCATCAAAATTTACCAAGTGAAGTATATGGAGCAATTCAAATGTGGAGCTTATGACTTATTTAGTGCATAAGTATGGTAATTTGGTATGACACAATGCGTTCGATAATGTATTCATAGGGGTCAAAACTGAGAAAAATGTTGTTCTCAAAGGAGTACTTGATTTTATTACCCTATACTACAGATAGATCCAATGCTTTTGTTTTCACAATTATATAGGGCCCATATCAGTTGTGCTCTCATTAATTATTTTGTTAATTATTTTGTTTTCGTACATCAGTGGTATACTTTTTTCCTATTGTGAAAATTTGGTTCAATCATCCAGGATTGTTGGTAATTTAGAATTATCGTCCTGACGGTGGAATATGGCAAAAATTGGAAGATTTATCATCTTTTCTAATCATTAGTTATGTATTCATATCATATTCATATATTTCTAGTTTCGTACTGGTGATAATATTTTGCAAACTATCAGTAGTATACGGCAGATATCGGGAAAAATATGCATACACGATACAATATTCAATTAAATAAAATATCGACGAAAATTGATGATTATAATACAAAGCCTAACACATCACTCGGTATTTGGAGAAAAATGCCGTCTAAAATTTACTAACTTAACGTAATCAATACAACACATGATTACAGAAAGAAGGCGCCGAGTGGGGATCGAATCTTGAAAGTAACGATTTAATCAGTAAAGCACGATCATTATCAAAAGCTCAACTGTACCAATCTCGAGATTGATAAATAAATCATTGGTTATCATTTAAGCGCAATTCGATCAGATTTATATTGGAAATGAAATGTTTTGAACGTGATGAATGTAATTTTCATTCCATCATATTGGCTAATGAGGGTAAATATTTTGTTATGCATAAAACATTATATATATATATATATATATATATATATATATATATATATATATATATATATATATATATATACGTGTGTGTGTGTCTAGATAGAGAGAGAGAGAGAGGGAGAGAGGGGTGAATAGATAGATATATACATAGATGGATAGTCAAAATACGGTAAAGATAACTACTGTAGATATTCATTCAAGTAACCGGTGATTTGTTAATTTCTAGAACATTTTTTTGGACTTTGCAAGTGCTTCTATTTACAACGTAAGTATAATGCTATTTTGAGCACTGACTTTCTGCCATCTTACCTGAATAACCATTTTCGTATTATCATCATGGCCTCTACACAGTGTGTCGTTTGTTCTTGATAGTCTTTCATACAAGGTAACAAGCTTCTGTTGTGTTTTTCTATTTTGTGTTTTCATCTATTTTATCACAAATGGAAATGTCTCCTTTGATGCAGCCAATACGGTGTATAGTAATCGAGGTCAGAATTATGTTGAGTATGACGATCAGGTTTACTGTATGGTTAAGGAAAACGCTGAATTTTGAGTTAGTGTTGAAAAAAACATCGGTGCTTGGGTCAGGGTCCATGTTAAAGTCACGATTCATGGCTACTTTTTCTTCTTTCCCAATTATCATAGTTGTTTTGTCTTCCTGTTTTCAACACCTGTAATTTTGATGAAATGTGGGAAATTATGCGTCCACATCTATCATCAAAGTTACATGATGAACAAATTGCATCCATGAAAAACTGAAGAGTTAAATGAACTGTTGGATGTTTTTTCTAGTCTGGAGTATTGAATGCTCTTGGAGTGGAAAGGATTTTTTGGTTGCAAAGTGTGTTGATGAATTCCAACAATTTTTACCCTGTTATATATAGCATACATGACCACAAAAACAGCTTACATGCATGTGTTGATCAGCTGACTGAATTAAAATACGGTTTTCCATGTTTAGAGCTTTTTTTCTCTTGAAACCAATCGATACAAGCAAAAATTATGTTTGCTCTTATACTTATGAGCAGAATTGTATTCACCAGATCAAGTACCGAAAGTGGGATAAGCAAGTTAAACTTTTTTTAAAAATTGACCCTCCACTTCAAATATGAATAATCTCGTACATTTGACACCAGTGGACGTTTACGAAAATGTTTTGATCAGATTTGTTTTGCCTTCTTTTCCTTCAAATGATAAACAATTCCTAGGTTCATCTTATTGCTCTCTATTGGCAGAACATTCTAAATAGATGGTTTGATGCTTTTTTAGTATCATTTTAAAAATTCCCCTTAGTAGTTGAAAGTTCACCAGACATGCATTTGAATAAATTAAATGCGAAAGGGGAAGAGCAAAAACAACAGCGATTTATGAACAATCTTTATGAATTACTTTTCAAGATGGAATACAAACGATGAAAAAAAATTACATCTTTCATCTGTTCTCCCAGTTGTAATCAAAGAACCAAATAACAGAAAACGAGAACTTGAAACACGCTTAATTTCATTTATGACCGATGAAAGAATTATAAAGTAGAAACATTAATCCATGTTGTAATAAAAAGTTCCATCCATGAAATCACTTACTTCTTATGCATACGAATTCCTATCTCGTGTTTAAGACCATTGAACTCTTAGTCAATAACTCATTGGCTGAACGCCGCTTCCAGAAATATTTAAATCACATATTATTCATTTTAAAAAAATATACATTATGGATACATCAACGCTGCTTATGACTACATGTTCAGCTATTTTATATTTAATAAGAGAAAAAATCAAGAGTAAAATTCAATTGTGTTAATTACAAAACTTCAACGTTCACTTCTGATTTTTTCGTTTCGATGGAATTCTCTATCGAATCCTTGTTCCCAAGGAATCATCTTGGAGTATACCAATTTTTCGAACATAGAATATAAGGTTTTTTTTTTTATATCTTTGGGGAATGACTCGATGGCACGTGAACCTGTTCGTTGTCAAGTGCAGTAAACACTCATTGTAACTAAACCTGATTCGACATCACCATTTAAGAATCATTGCGTTCCAACTGCACGCTTGTTGTATATTATAATAATTTGTTCAATGATATTATTGATGATGAGGATAATGATACTAAGAAAGATGATGACAATGATACTAATGATAATGATAATGATATGATAATAGTTTTGATAATAATAATAATAATATATGTGTGTATATATATGTGCATATACATACAAATACATACACACATGTGCATATACATACAAATACATACACACAACATATATATATATATATATATATATACATATACATATATATATGTATATGTATATATATATATGTATGTATATATATATACACACACACACACGAACACACACACACACACACACATATATATATATATATATATATATATATATATATATATATATATATATATATATATATATATATATATATATGTGCGTGTGTGTGTGTGTGTGTGATTTAGAATAAACTGAAAGTAGTTTCTGAGATGTTGTTGGATATATTTCTTATTATCAGCATTGAAAACATCTTGTCTTTCAAGATAATGCACTGTGACTAAATCTGTGTCATTGCTCTGTCCGACGAAATACCCGAGGGAAATTCAAATATTATTTTAGAAGGCCATACGTCTAAGCAAGCAGATTTTAGATCATCACTATTTCAATATCATACAATTCACGCATTGTGGCAGCCGAAACATTTTGTCAAATGAATGAAAAAAATCTAAATAAACAAATGTTTTCTCAGATGTTCTCCATAATCCACATTATATAATTAGGCACAAAAGATAAATCTGACAATGCAAAAGAATAATACGGTCATTATGCATAAAATGTTGTAATAATTATAAAAAACAAAACAAAACTCATTTTGTACGGCCCTGATAACACTTGGTTGAAAATCACGTGACCATAGATCACTGATAAAGAAAAAAAAGCCTTGTTTTGTTTTTTTTTACAATTTCGTGCCACTCAAATTCAAAGTGAATGGTATCAGTGCCAAACAAAAATGATCTTCTTAAATTGTCATCCTAGCAATCTGTTTGATATTATAAATATTTTCCATCTAATGGTACCTTATTTCGATGTTGTTAAAAGATCACAATAGCAAACAATGGCAATCTTCCCTCAATATAATCCATTACATATATGCACATATTTACCGTTCTACAGCATTGTTCAGAAAAACAAAGAGAAACAATTGATTATAATTATATCAAATTGCCAGTAATCGAATCCCACGTAGATGCAGGTCATGAATCGTACCTTGGTAAACTCTGATCTCAGTGATTTTCAATTCAGAAACAGAAGCCATTGGTCAATTTCGTAGTTCGTTTAGTTTTTCTAGCTTTAGCATCGGACAATGGACCTGAATGACTGATAAAAGTCACTTCATCCAGTATTTGCACAAGATATGAATGGTACACAGTAAGGAAGCAATATTTTTAGAAAATACCAACAATAATATTCAGAAAATATTGTTTTGATCATAAACAGTGTTCGAGTTGAAGAGGATGCGATGTCTTAGTTTAAAAGCTGATTCATTTTTATTTCTGTTATGAAGAAGTATCATAATGATATATTACTTTAATCAAAGTAATGCAGGCATTTGATTTGTAATAGTCATATCATGTTTTGTCAATTGCTTCATTCCGTCTTTCCAATGTAAGTTCGCCTATTTGCTTTTTACATCCCAAATTATCGGCCGATGTATCATCGGGCCTTTTGGTACCAAATTATGATAAAATAACAATATCATTCCATGTCTTTAACCCCCTCAATTTCATGAAATGGCAGAATTGTATACAGCCCTCTAGGAGTATTGTCCAATGTCCATGGTAACGGACAAAACTCCAATTAAGGTCGGCAAAGAGGTAACAATCTTCATGTAAGAAGATTGTACAAAAGAATTTCTTTCAAGTCGTACACTATGCATTTTCCCCTTCGATGATCGCGGTATCCAATCGAGGATACATTTCTCACGAACTGAACACAAAGAGGATTTGTTCCCACTTGTCCAAGATGATAACATCAAGACACTCAACACTTCTTTCAAATCATATAAAACATTGGAAAAATTATCTGAAAGCGTTGACACAGTCAGTTGCATGCTTAGTACTCAGTTTATTATAGGGCAAGATCGGTTGTCTTGAGTGAAAGAGAAAATTATAAACAACCAACAATACGAGTCTTTGTTAGAAGAATGAAAAGCTAGTTGAAGCGGCCATCACCAAGTAAATGATTTTATTGGTTTAATCGGACGACATGTGTAGTGGATTGGTTTGTATTCACTCAAAACTACTGCCCCTGAGAAAGACATGAACCTATCTGCCCCTTTTTTTACTATTGGCAAAAGTACAAAGACCGAAATTAATGCCGATATCTCGGTAACTTACCGCCTCAAAGTCTATGTCATACGTCAACAAACCGAATGTGGAGCCGTAACCAGACATAACTTACTTGCTAGTCAATCAAGATATAAGAACAGCCAAGAACTTGTGAAAACATCCACTGCAGAAATTAGGATTTCAGTAAAAGACCGTCCATTACTTTCACAAATCATCTCTAAATGTATTGTAAATTCATGTTTAAAAGTACTATGTATCAAGATATTCAATAATTCCATCGGTTCCGCTATCTGTAAATTTATCTCAAAATTTATCTCTCTTCAATGATGCTGTGCAATTTTTTCTTCCCAATTTTTAAAAATAAATCAGAAAAAATTGAGCAGAAAATACAAATTCAAATTTGTAAACCAATAGATACTGTTATTTGTAAAGTATTCATCGGCGTTTTTTCCTCCTCTCACGAATTCTGTTAGTTACTTGATGCAGTGTTTTACAACTTTTTTCCATGGTTGCAATGTCATTCTCCCTTCAAAGAATATCTGACATTCCAAGATCATTTTATCAAAATGCTCTAATCCCTCTCTCTTAGTTCGACAAAGGATTGATAATTGAGCAGGTTGAATCTGCTAATCTGAAATCTCACCTGGGAGTACTTTTGGCTGAAAACTTCCTATCCTAACAAGTTATGGAATTGATGCTATTTTCCCATTAATCCACGAGAGGTTGGAATTCTTTGAAATTACGGATATTTCATTTTCCTATAAACTTGTTTCATTTTTGCCAAGACAATCTTCATACGTCCCTGTCATCCTCCTGGAACCAAGGACGGTAAATTAACGGTCACAAAAAAGATTACAAAAGAAATATATTTTTAGATCTCACGTTATTCATAAATAATCAATTTCTTTGGTACTTTATTCAATCTGAAATATATGTTTAAAGAATTTGGAGTTGATGCCGTCTTTATCATCATGAAGAAAGGAATTTTCTCTCAAAAACATCTGTATTTCCTTGGAATAACACAAACATTCTGTACATAGTTACATAACATCGATTAATTCATGAGTGAAAAACAAGATTTGTAAGCATCTTCTATATGCTAATTCTTGCGTGAGAGAAAATGTCCTCTAAGAAATCAATTTCCTTACAGAAAAATGAAAATTTGTTTTCAGGCAATGATTCCATTTTCCCCAAAAAATAATTTTCTATATTCATATTTGAATCCCTTCAATCATTTTTTATCATTGATTATATGAAATGGATTATTCATAAGGATAAATGAACATAGACTCGAAATTCATATCCCAATTGCCATCCTGGAAAAGGGATATCTAATTAAGTGAAATCATAAGATCATAACTGTATCCCATGGCGTTTTAGTTGATGTAAATCTGCAAATTTCTATTTGTTTCAATCCAAAGCTCAAAGGGCTTCTAGGGTAAAGATTTTGGTATAAAAGAAGATTCCCAATGATCTCAACTAGAAAGGCCAAGCAATGCAGTGAATCTTAGAAATCAAATGAAAAGCAAAATGGTAAGTATGTGACTTCTTTGTTAATGAAAAAAAAAGCTAAGTAAAGAAACCAAGTTGATGCTTATAACTTTGAGGCTACCATCAGGACAGTTTTTGGAACCAAAGAAGTTTCAAAACCACGAAAAACAACATTGCGATGCTCCTACCATAGAGCTAAACAGCCGCCCTAAATATCTGGTTTCAAACAAAATGTTCATCTTGTTAAATCTCAGACTATGTGTCTCTTTCAACGCGTCAGTTATGTATTAAAAATGGATATAGATAATTCGACAGGATGATAATGAATTGTGTTATAATATATATAAACACGAATGTCATGTACAACAATCATGTTTGGAACCAAAATGGAACAATTGACATTGACAAGCAGCTTTTTGTATTCTTAACAGTTGAAAAAAATTATATATATATATATATATATATATATATATATATATATATATATATATATATATATATATATATATATATATATATATATATATATATATATATATATATATATATATATATGTATAATTTTTCGTTACTGAATGATTATATCAGTCAAAAGCAAAGGAAAATGGAAGAGAAATCCATTATTCTTCAATATTATGGTTCAAATTGTGCTGAACATTCTTTCCATTTTAAGGGATACAAATTAAAAATGAATTTCCTTCCAGTTTTGAGAAGTCAAAAGAGTAAAGGATGTGCTTTTTTTTACACCCAAGGACCTAAATAAATGTTTTTTTCTCTTTTAAGGATTAAAATGTATGTTTTTTCCTCGTAATAGTCACAATTGTGTTTATTCTCCCACGTTTTGGTATTGAAACTTACTAGCATTTTTTCACTTTTAGAGCTCTAAATTGAGAGGGAAATGCTCTTTTTGTTTTGTTTTTTTCTTACTCTCAGCCGGATATATATATATATATATATATATATATATATATATATATATATATATATATATATATATATACACGTAGATACATAGATGTGAAAAAAGATCCAACAAAGTATAAAGGAGATAAACATTTAACTCGATAAATAGGGATCCAAAAAAAACAAAATCATTTGATTGAAGAGTCCAAAAGCGAAAATGTATCTTTAGCCAACGTTTACTTTGTCATATTCCAGGCTGCATTATAATTTGATCGAAGGTTTAATTTCGAATATGTTGCAAAATCCCTTCACAATGGAGCATATATTTTGCTTTTGTTTCGGAATAGGAATTATAGACACATTTTATGTTTTATTTGTTAATATGAACATCATGCTTTCAGAGTACATTCCTTCTTTTTGTTCAACTGGAAGTCCTAATGGAATTTGTTTTGCTTCTTTTTTCGGAGGCATTTGTCCACGCAATTAAATATGTCCATTCCAAAAGTCATCCATGCATTAGGGAAAAATAATTGAATTTTGCCTTATTCAAAAATTCATCATTAATCGGTGACGAGTGCCTTAATTGCACTGTGAGTACGTGACAATACACACAGTCAGACCCACTTTTATCCCAGAAAAAATGTATACAAATGTCAGCAATCTCTTGTAGGATGGGAAGCGACTTTTGCCATCTTTAACGTACAATTCAAGGAGATGGGATCAATCATTACAGGACATCAGCAGATGGTCTGTGCAGGTTCAAATACTAACGAGATGCGTGGAACAAAACGAAAAACTAGGCAGATAATTAGATGCCTTTGGGCGATGCAGATGCTTCTTATCAATATTAAACAGATTTGAATACTAAGAATAGAACCAAATCGGCATCAATCACTTGGGAGATTGGGAAAAAAGTGTGGGGATGAAATGGCTTATATATTATCAATCTATTTTTCAATGTCTCAAATGCTTCTTTCTAAAATTTGAAGGACTTCACACTCAACAAAATCAAAGTTTTGAGAGATCATGGTAAAAGAAAAACCAAAAATAAAAGGATGAAGATTCTATTTCGAAAGAATCATTTAATCAAAAAAAAATGTGTGATATACAGTGAAAAAGCATACAATCGAAGTATAACAATTGATGTCTCTATCGACCGGTCTTAAAATCTTGGTTTAACATTCGGAGACTGAAATTGTCAGACCTGATTTTCCGATTGACTACGTAAGGACTGCAGAGGTTGAGCATACACTGCCTCAGCCAATTGAGTGGATATTATTCACCAAAGTTTGCTCTAATCAGTGCTCACCCTAATTCATAGACTTGTAATTAAGGATTGAACTCAAATGTATTTTAGCTGAAGTGATAAGTCAGAAATGTTTTTTTAGTATCATCCGACAATTTGCTTTTTTCTGCTTTTAGTAATACATCACGAAAGATTGGAAGATTGAGATATTCTAAGATCGCTATAGGCATCATCATCTCGTTTCACTCTAAACACGCATGCACAAAACATCTTTTTTTCTTATTGAATTCCAATTGAAAAAAGAAGAAGGAGGAGAAGAAAAAGGAAAGAGAAGAAGAAGAAGAAGAAGAAGAAGAAGAAGAAGAAGAAGAAGAAGATGAAAAAGAAGAAGAAGAAGAAGAAGAAGAAGAAGAAGAAGAAGAAGAAGAAGAAGAAGAAGAAGAAGAAGAAGAAGAAGAAGAAGAAGAAGGAGAAACAGGTAGATTTTACGTAAACTAACTGTGTGGAAAATCTCTGTATCGCTAGGTTGAAGCTAATTCCAATTTTGTCGTTGTTGTTACATACGTAATGACTGAACACATATCAAGTGGGTCAAATGTCTTTCTCATCAGTTAACAAGAAATCTCTTATATCCGAATTAAATTTTTTTTTCCCAAAAAAACTTTGAAGAAAATATTTTCAGTTTTTTTTCACTAGATTCTCCCGTCTCTCATGCAGCTTGAAAGTCCCATCCCCCAGAAGTAGAGATTCCAGAGGATAACAGCTCAAAGTATTTTTGGCAGTCTATCTAGCAATTGAATAACCAAAATCATCAATGGTGCCAAGTGATTTTATCTTTCACATGAGTGCCTGGGTTGGTGTGGTTTCACTGCCCCTATTTATATGGCTTTGTTCACAGACCAGAAAATTGGCATCAATACTCAATGTACCTCTTCTAAATTGTTGTTTTTTTATATTTAGGACAAGTTCATCTCAATGCTCCTAGATGCTTCTTCATGCTATCGTAAAGGTTTTCCTGTTGAAATTGCCAGTCATAGCATATTGTAAAATCTGCGAATAACTCAAAAAAGATATTTATAGAAAAGCAGAGTTAATACCCTGTGAGAGGCATCTTTTCATAAGTTAATTGCTTGTGAGGGCTTAACCCGCCCCACTATCTTACTGAGTTGCAAAAGAGGAGTTGTGACCCTTTCTGTTATATAATTGTAGAGTAACACAATTTGTAATACAATCATTCATTGTCCACAAAGTATAACCAGAGATTTTTTATGAAATTCCGTGGAGAGTTGGGTCATGGGCCAGAAAAGAGGTGCTATAATTTGGGGTTGGTTCTCTAAAGTATTTAATTTTATTAAGTAGCAGAGCAGAATGAATATCAGATCAAGTCATCTTATCAAATTGTAATAGCTAATTTACATATGGTGTTTGTTGATCATAAAATTTCTAAAAGAGCCCCTTTTCTCAACAAATATGTTTTGCAGGAAACTTTTAGTGAGTTAGTTATATGAAACGTTTAGTATTGTTCAGTGTCTTGAATAATTGAATGATGCTCACTTAGTTGTGTACATTTCAGGGTTTCAAAATTTAGAGTTGATTTGCATCGGGCTGAATGTGTGTTGTTGTTTTTTCCACAATGAGTGACTGAGAAAAAGATATCTGTCTCAAGTTTAATTCCGTAACGTTTTTCATTCTACGGCTGAACATAAAAGGCCACCTAACTATGTTAAAGCATCACAAATTATCTTCAACATATTACATGTAGGAACACAAGACGAAGTTCCAAAAAGATACAATTACTTACAACATTATTTATTTGTCTGAGATAAGTAATGGCCTGTTCGATTTTCGGCTAATTGTTTTGAATAAAATCTTACCGAACATATGTCTCCAAATACTGATAGTTTGGAGTGTCAGATTGTAGTATAAAAGCATATGTTACAGTTACTGTATTTTCAAGGTTTCCACGCTGAATACTAGTGAACTATCAATCCCCAAACGTTGATTCTGTATTTACTCTCTTACATCATTACAGTACTCTCTTCAATTTATTTGAATAACTTGGTCTTCAAAGCTAGAAATTTTAGGCTCAACAGATATATCAAGTAGGGGGAATGGAGGCGCATGTGAGATATCAAGTAGAGTGGGAAGGAGGGGGAGGACAAATAAAGTGTGAGACAGAAAGAGACAAACAAAAAAGAACCAGGAAGTTATCAATGATATGAGAGACAAAAAGGATGAGACAGAATCATTGATTTAATCTAAGATGAATGATTCCATCTCCCGTTCGTGGTAACTTCTGTCAAAATGGAAACTATTTAATATTTGGCCTGAAATGACATAATTCTCAACGGAGACAGATATAATACAGATTACATATCCCCAGTCTGTGCCTGTATTTATTTCGTAATCAATGTTTCCCCTCTCCTCCATTGTCTGGGAAATTGTTATCATTCACAAATCAGGCATACTAACCTTCGGAACAGGATATTCCATTCTCTATATGATTTCATCTGTGATCAGAGTTGTTATCAGTTCGTATCAATTCACTTGAACTCTTTTACGTTGAATTAGATTTGAATAATTGATGGTAACCTGATTAAAGGAGAGTTGGTTGTGTTTGTCCGAGTTGATTGCAACGGGAATTGATAAAAGTATTACATCATAAATTGATGGTATATCGACTCTGATTCGTGTAATTTGTTCACGACTGATCATTTATTTTGGATTTACGGTTTTAGTGTCTACTGGCGAATCAAATTTAACCAAATTCTCTCAGAAACTGATGGAAAGAAATAATCTTGAAGGGAATGCAATTACTTTGGCCAACTAAAAATAACACGTAGGAAAATTAATAGTCAAAAAATGCAATAACAAGTACAATATTAAAGTGAACAAAAAAGATATCGTAAAACTCAGTTTTTTGCTTGAATTAACATCATTGTTTATGGATACAGTCCTTAGTTTCTAACATTGTTATTTCATCCCGCTGGGATCTTCTTATTTATCCTTTTTTTATCTTCCAATCCACGGATTACGGCCTTTACGACATGTGCTAACTTTAGCAGATGGGGTATTCTATTTACCTAAACATAATGTCATCGGTAATTGAAGCTATCATCCGTTCATCTGCATTCTGTCAGGATCCTTTGCAAGGAGTTTTTTCAATTTGAATACCCGACAGTCACCTATCTCAACTCCAATATGTTTAGTCCATCTGGATTGATTTCAACGGGAATCGATAAAAGCCATCCAAAAGACGGAATATCGACCCTGACGTGAATACTTGAAGGGAATAAATGAATGGATCAGACGACAAATATTTCTATCATTCCTTCTGCCGCTGCGTTGGCAATAAACAGGGAGAAATGTAAATTCAGAATGTGTTTCTATTGATTCATACACCCACCATTTCTTGCAGAAGTCGGATAGAGAGGTTAATCGTTAGTCCCTCTAGATAATTAATGAAAAATGATTGATGGTTAAAGTCAAATGAACGATTGTATCTCCACAGGACACGTTTTCAGAGGAAAAAACCAAAGAAGAAATCATAAACATTCTAACTTCTTGATAATGAACAGATTTTGACCCCCTCATATTTTTTGAAATAACAGATAACATATGTAAAAAAGAAATATTTTTGGAGTGTATGTTTTTCCTCGGAATTTTTTCACTCAGAATATCCATAAACCGAAAGTGAGTAATTTGTATCGTTTTGAATTCATTATCAATGTTTAAAGGGATTGTTGTTCTTAGATTCATTGAGGAGGCATGTCGAATTTCATGATTCAACCAAAAAAACTTTGTTAAGAAATTGATATCACACTACTAAATCATTAGGTATTAAATGTCATGGTTACGTTATACAGTTGGAAATCTAATACTTAATTTTTATTGAGAAATATGATATTTCTACTATGTGTATTAGCATCGAAATATGAAATTCGATTATGAAAAATCAAAAAAAGTACAGAGCCTAGAGTAAGTATGACAAATTACTCTTTGAATGATAATTGAGAATCTAATATCTGAATTGCACGGCAAGAAATTAAATAAAGAAAATTATACACCTATATAAATGAATATTTACGTATTTTTGTTGTACCCATTATTTAATATGAGTATCATTGCCCACTTTCATGGTAGCTCAAATATATTTCCCTTCATCTTAAGTTCTTCATGCCCTCTTGCTTCATGCAAATTAGCCTTCGGACATATTGAAAGAAGCTTATCTTATGTCAGATATTATATTTTGTTAAGAATATTTCATTTTTCAAACAAGTGATTCGAGCAAATTTGATTGAGCAATATTATATTTGATTCGAACAGATATAGTAGTCTTGGCAAGATTGAAAATCAGCATCATACGTTTCAAAAGATTGAGCAAGGGAAAGAAAGTGTATGGTGCAAGAAACCTATGTTTAGACGTGTATATCCAATAAATCGACAGTTTTGACAAACCCTGGTTTAAGAATAATATTTGTTGCCATCAATATTTTCCATTTCATTTTGTTATGTGATTGTAGGTAAATCTTGTGTAAATGACTAAAACAATAATATCATACTAGTAAGTCTAGATTGGAGGATTATAACGTGGGAATTCAAAGTAATTTAAGTATAGCAGTATCATATATAATTGTATACACTTTATTCCATGCACTTGCCTGTTCACGATTGATACCTGGTGATTAACACCGGAGACTTAATGCCAGCAGATCTTCTCAACTTACCAATATCTTCCTCAATAATCGTGCAGACTACAATCCTGACAAGATCTGGACAATCTCAATTCATCCTGGAACATCTAATTGATTGGAGATGTTCGTCTTGCGATCCTGCTTCAATAAAAAAAAAGCTCTGTAAAGAACCTTTATGCATTGGTTCATCATTGAATAGAAAGTCTCCAACGTGATTTCGAAATTATTATTTTTTCATTCACTTTGACTCTGGCTTTGCAGTGGAAATTTAATTTCCTGGATTCATAGCTTGAGATTCATTTGATAAGCTGTATCTACTGTTTGGTTCAACATCTTTAAGATAATCCCATGGGAAAGACAGCAGTGTATTGAATGTTACGTAAAAGGAAAATTCTGACATTTTTGAGATGGTCGATTCAAGAAATCCAGCAAGAAGAATTTATTCACTCCATGGGCAAATATTGGCAGTTGCACTGTGAAGAGCACGGTTATTCTCAATGATCTACGATTTGCAACGTCTTCATTTTTTTTGACAATAGATACAAAAGCTGTTGGCAAACACTGTCTATTTGAGGGGAAAGAATATTTATCAAGCGTCATGGCATTCACGTTGTGTGAGAGTTTGTGAACGATGGCGTTCGATCAACTGTCATTATAATTGGGAGCCATTCTGATCCCCCTAAAGGTCCAGGTACATTTGAAGAGTGTCATAACCTGAATCAATCTCTATTTTCCAAGTTTATGTTCTTGTTATATATTTGTTTACCAGGCTGGTGCTGATGAGATCTCTGATTGAGAGCATTCCCTTCCAAAGGTCGAAGATTCCTCAAAAAGAGAATAGATGGAATGGAATATCCATCTTTCTCCAGAAAATCTGTGCGTGTAAGATATAAACAAATGCATCTGCGATTTTTTTCTTCCTTTTTTTTCTGGTTTGGTGATCCTCATCTCAATTTACATTTCATTTCCAAATGACTGACTGGTGCAAATGATGCTGAATAGCAGTCAACAAATTAAAATTTCAGAATAGATCAACAATCAGTTACTATCAGGTATTTAAAAGGACGAAAAATTCAGGAACATTCTCATAAAAAATTGCAGGAGTCTGTAACATTAATAAAAAAAAACATTGTCCATTAGTCCAGCAAAATGATCACACGCACACACTCACACATACACATATAACACAAACAGACGTAGAGATATTATTGCACACAGTCACTATCACACACAATAACAAGCATGCAATCACAATCACGCACCAGTACAAACTCACAACATCAAACAGGCATTCACATACCTACACAAATGATTGTTGTTTGAATAACACTAACGTATCATTTATCACGAAAAATAAGATTAAGAAATTCAAAACTTACAAATGAAATGATAAGGTGAATACATGAAGCTGTTTCATTACCAAATGTCTCAGGTCATGTCCTTTTGATTTGCTATATATAAATCAATTCAAGATTTTAGAGAAAGTTATCAAATATGATTTGATTCTATGATTTATTCATTCTTATTATAATACGGAAGTTTTGTTTATTTGTTACGGAATTCTGCGTCCCATTGATAGATCTGTTTATAAAAAGACCAACTTTAATAAATGTCTGGATTATATAGCTATTGCTTCCGTGCAAGGTACCCTAAAGGGGTCAAAACTGTATAGGAACAGATGTGTTAGGTTTATTTAATTGTAATATGTTTGTGTTCATATTTCTATGATATAATTATGAATCAATATGTTCAGTGAGTGCAAAATGTATCAAGATTCAGAATGTTTTTTCCCAACACACTTATACTCGATTTGGATCAATGATTATTATGTATCAATATATATATATTCTTCCATGTTGAATGCTGCTTCAATATTCCTTTTTCCATCTCTGTTTCAGGTACTTCAATTTTTATCTCTATGACAATGTTAAAATACACCTCTTGTAAGTTACTAATTACTTTCAGCCTTTTCTCCAACTTCAACCGTTTGCATACACTTCACTTTCTATTAATATATTAAGTTTGCCTACTATCTCCCGCAATGATCACATTAAATATCCTGATAATACAATCATTCTGCTAAAATTTCAAGGCAAAAGACATGGAAAATGGAAATGATAAGATTGGCTTACCCCAATATCAACTGAAAAATTGACCACTCTTCTATAAGAGCACAGTTCAGAACCTGCCATTCTCACTTAAGTTGGCTCCCTGACTGCTGGAATTGGGATATATATATATATATATATATATATATATATATATATATATATATATATATATATATATATATATATATATATATATATATATATATATATATATATATGTATATATATATATATATATATATATATATATATATATATTTATATAGTCAGAGAGAAAGATATATATATATATGTGTGTGTGTAGATATATATATATATATATATATATATATATATATATATATATATATATATATATATATATATATATATATAATTTTGGAGAGAGAGGGAGATAGATAGTGCGTGTATGTGTGTGTGATCATACATGTGCATGTCTGTATGAAATATAGTATTCAGCGATATTGATTAAATCATATCCATGCTGATTTGAGGCACTATCAAATGTAATAATACATGGTAGTGTTTATAGATTGTTAATCCTAATCTTGAGTGGGAATTTAGCGATACAACTCTGCCCAATGTCGCAACATGTTGTTCTCCAGAGCCAGGAGGAATTTCTGATGACCTCGAACCCTTATTCAAGGAATAAGTGTTAGATAGTACTGGGTTGCACATTACCCGTGATAGGAAATCCTATTTTTTGATCTCAAAGCTCAACAGTCAAAAAAAATTCTCGATGTGATTACTAATTCTTTTTTTCTCCTGGTATGACAGTGGCAGGATTACAATCATTATGAATGTCAATGAGAAAAAACATAATTAAAATCTGATCTAAGTCTTTTCAAGGTATTAAAGCTAACGATGTATTGTTAACTGGAATTCTAAGTTAACTCACCAATTCATTTTTCTGACTCAGGTGTAGATACACGAAGAGAAGGAAGGGAGTCTAAACCACGTCACCTTTCTTGGGTTAAGCTAAATTTTGATAGGACTTACAAATGACTACATAACTAATTCGTATGAATATCTCACACACACATACACACACACATGCACACACACATACACAAAAATTACATATATATATATATATAGTTATATAATCACAAATTATCAATTGGCGATTATTAAAAAAAAATTCAGATTGAATAACTATTCACCTTTCTTGTCCTGGAATTCTGGGACTCATGCAACTGGATTGAATTTTTCTTTTTTTTTTTTGTATTTTGCATTTCCATACCAGATGCAAGTAAAATATGGGTATTAAAAAAAATGATGAATTGGTATGAAGTTGAATACCAATATGAACGAATATGCTCTGACTTATTGATTCTGTAAGAAACAAAAATATCTTCAAGAAAGACGAATGAGTTTAAATGAGGGAAAATCGAATCCGTTCTCTTCATGACCAATGGAATGCAACATATGACGATAGAAATCCGGGATTAAATTTTTAAAAAGAAAGAAGAAGTGAAACGGACAATAGAGAGAAATAGCCATAGATTGTCAAAGGTTTTACCATGCAAGATGTCAAAAACTAATCAGTCATCTTAATTGCAGAACTTAACTTGGTCAACAATCCTTCATTCAGAAGAAGTTGGGAAGAAAAGAGAGGAGAGATGTTGCCATGTTAATACAAGTAGGATACATCGAAGGCACCTTCCGTGTGAGCTTCTAATTACGTAGGCATTCATTCATAGTTTGTTTATTTGTTGACATTTGGCAACTTCAGCAAGGATCCGGGAAGTATCAGAGTGAAGATGTTTTTTGAATTGTTGAATTGGCTGATAACATAAGTTGCAGTCATTGTGGAAGCAATAGAGATGGTGGAGATGGATGTTTGAATAGTCATTGAAGAAATGAATCTTACTGGAGTAGTGGAGATCAGCTTCACTACCATGTAGAGAATGAGAATTTAAATTAAAAGAAAGAAAAAATATTTAAAAATATTGAGATATATGAAATTTGAATCGGCCCTTTTTTGACTACTGTTCGTTTTTAATCCCTTATCAACCAGAACAATATACCATATCTATGTTGCGTAACAACTATCTAGTTACACACGTACATGATCATATACACGGTAATTATGTGTACCAATTACCTCTTGTTGTGATTTGGGCTCAACGCAGAGAAAAAAAACAACAAAAAAAAGATACAACATGAAAACGAAACGAATAAAGAGAAAGGGGAGAAGATAGGAATAGAAAAATCTTAACTAAGCTGAATAATAACTGTATTCGTCGAGAAAACATCATCATACCTGTTCATGCCCTCGTGAACTGATTTAATTGCATTCATCATATGGCTAAATTAACAATTCTATTTATCTGTGTATTTCCCTTAGATAATATTTTGGGGCTCTTTCATGTAAAGACTGTTGAACAACTCTCTGATTCCATTTACTGATCAAGCAGATTCTCTTTTCATTAGCCAACTATTGTCAGGTGACGAAAGATTCCATAAGATGCCAATTAATCCCATGTGCCCCAACTCTAGGGGCCATACGCTATACTTGACACCAACAGGGGTCTAATTTTTCGGCTCCCCAAATATAAATCTGGGAACTATTTTTTTCAATTAATGGTCTGATATATGTCACTTTCAACTTCTGAATCTGTTTTATCATGCTGCACTCAGGACACACACCGTTGTAGTTCTTTATACACAATTTTATAATTTATGCGCTAAATACTGCTATAGTTAGCTGCTAGAGTTGTCAAGTGACAACGCAATCGTCAAGCAGGATCCAGTAAAAACCCCATAGTATAAAATAGCTAATCGACCACCATTCATTAGAACTTCGATGAAATTCATTCATTGGACAGGAGGACGTGCTGACAGAGGACAAACGGACAGAATTCTACCAACTTCTCTGGCAGAAGATACTTAAGGTGACACTTCAATCTCAATGATTATGTTAGCATATAAATTGTTGCAATATCGGTTATTGTGTTTGTAATTACGTTGACTACTAACATTCAAGAGATGTTTCTGATATTAGCTTGAATTATTTGTCGCTACTAGTCGTTAGATGTGGTTTTACTCTTCCCTATAAAGATATTTTGGGACTAAAAAGATTTTTGAGAAAGATTCTAATAAACATAGATGCATTTGGTTCGAACATCAGCGCAAATTATACGGATTCTGAAAATGTTCCTTTCACATACTTTCACTTACTTTCAGACTTTGCAGTTCACAACTCTCACCAATCAATAATGTATATAAATACTCTGGAACAAAATATTCCAAGATTTTAATCCGAACCTCATTTAAGTGGGAGAAATATATATATATATACATATGTATACACTCACACACATATACATATATAAATATATATATATATATATATATATATATATATATATATATATATATATATATATATATATATATATATATATATATATATATATATATTTATATATTTACATATATATACGCAAGCGTGTCAAGATGTCTCGGGCAAGGCAAGCCCAATCAGTCTGTTGCTATCACGAAAATAAGTATTAACAGCTCCATAGAAATATCCAAGTCTTAGTGCATAGATGAAAAGATAGATAGGTAAACTTGCTTCGCCGAATGCTGTTATAGAAGTAACTTGATCTGTCTTTATCTGTCTTTCTTACACACACCCTGGTTTCATATTTTCCCCAACACATATTTGTCGGATCATTATATATACATTGTCTCTTTGAAATCTGATCTGATCCCACCAACTCGTAATACACAATAACTCAATAACACAATAACAAATAATTTCGTTGAACAATGATTCTTTCTCATTTGTTGCTAATGTACTTAATTACTTATAAGTAAAGACTTTTTTTTTACTCTAGTGAGATAGACCATTGAACTCGTTGCCTCCATGGATGATCATTAATGATGATAATCTTTTGTCTCTTCGCTCATTACCCTTTCCTGTGTGCTAGCAACCTCACCCCTACCCAGACAATTGTTAGATTTTTAATGTATCCTCAATCATGTAAGACCAATAATTACGTAAGTCAAAAATCATTGTATGTCCTTGTAATTACTTATTTGACCAGCATTTTGATGTGGATTATAATTTCTCTGATGCTGGGAAAGTGAAATTTCCCAGAACAAACCCCGTCTTCAGCCATTTTTTTTCTCCAAATGTGCTAAACTGGTGGTCATATATATATAAAAAATTACATATATGTATATATTTGTGTGTGTGTGTGTGTGTGTGTGTGTGTGTGTGTGTGTGTGTGTGTGTTTGCGTGTGTGTGTGTGTTTACTCCCTATATCTGGAAGTAAGATTTTTTTTGTATTCAAATTATAAAAATGATTGTCAGACATAAAATGTCCAGTCCAACGATATACAAATTGTCATTTTTATACAAAAGCCAGTCAGTTTTTATGTTACAAAGAAGGTGTGCATATATCTAGCTTGTGGATCAGATGTACCTTTGATGTAATAAATTCATGTTCTCATAAAATGGTATGATTTATATGTAACTGATTTTTTGATAGCTAATATCCAACACATTACAAACATTAACGTGTGTGTGTGTGTGTGTGTGTGTGTGTGTGTGTGTGTGTGTGTGTGTGTGATAATTATTGTGATATTTCATGTGGAAACATTTGGTCTGGCACTAGGGTGAGTCTAATCAGAAATTGAAGCGCCACTTACGTAAATGAGTGAATAATCATCGAGAGGGAGCATTGAATTAAACAGCTATCACTTCAAATGAGAAAGGCTGTCATTTTTTTTTCTCTCGAAATTTCCTCAGAATTGCATTTTGTCACAAATCATACTTCAGATCTCTTACCAAGCTTTGAATATTGCTAACACTCCAGCGTGATCAGAGCAAAGATACGAATTCGCATTTCTACTCTTACGTAGTCTTAAAGGCAACACGAATTGCTCGTATGCTTTTTAACGAGAATTTACTCCTCTAACGTATGTATCTATTTGAATCAGCATGTTTATACATGTGATGACATCTCAAGATATTCTGACCTCAATATCAATGGATATATTGACTTCAGTGGCATGTGAAATCGAAGTGAAGAATAGATTAGGAGAGAGGGATACTCTAATACATTAGAGCGT
Organism: Thysanoteuthis rhombus; assembly: GCA_963457665.1. Lineage (NCBI taxonomy): Eukaryota > Metazoa > Mollusca > Cephalopoda > Oegopsida > Thysanoteuthidae > Thysanoteuthis > Thysanoteuthis major. Next base: position 8,951,745 of record OY735218.1, read on the forward strand.
ACAGCAATTGAAAATCACTGGTGTTTGTTGAGAACATTATGTTTTATTTGGACTGACACACCTATGAAAAAAGATAGAGATACGAATTGTGTCAGTTTTATACAGCCAGTATCTTAGTATGTTGAGGCAGCTTTCCTGTTGCTTCTCTACGTTTCCACCATATTATTGTTATCGATTTTTCTTTAATTACTTGACATTGCTTACTAAAATCTGCATCGGCAAAAACACCAAGTGCCCAGACCGTAATTATTATATAGTTATCAATGATATTCACCTGCCCTTCAACTATGATATATCTTTTGATAGAAAAACCATATAACTCAAAATACCTATCAAGAAAGTGAGCTATATTTGATTATTGCTTTGTGTTGAGCAGTAAAGTATTTTCATCGCTCATTAACTTTCATTTGCCTTAGAAATTTGCGCAAGGGATGCTGGATAGGTAAAAGCATAACCAATGAATAAAGACAGCTGCATAGAAGAATGAGGTAATTAGATAATTAATAATGGAATTCATTAGAAGTTACAATGCAATAATGTACGATCACTGAAAAAGCAAACACTGATAAGTAAAAACTCTTTAGACAATTTTTCAAGGGTTTTGAGTATCAACGGTCTGCTTATAGCTTTTACACCTCTGGGATCAAACAGATTACTCCTGTATAAATTGTGTAATCCTAATTCTGTTGAGTAACTTCTACTGTAGTTCTGAAATTTGATGCCACAATCCATCCCTATTTTTCTGGTCCAAGCTGTTCATACCATATCTGGGTGACACTTCTGATTACACGTCTCATGTGCGTTCGATTGATCAACAAAAAGACAATCATTTTTGACTGTACTTGCAGTTGTTAAAAGGATGATTCAAGTTGAGGGACGTTGAAGGAAATGCTGACCTGGATCTGAATCTAAGATGCATCCAATCACGAATGATGTAATGGAATTGATGAGCGATAAAATTGCAATCCTGAGTAATTGATCATCACAGGAGACATTGGTCAGTTGAAAACGAGAGGCTGAATCAATTAACGCTTTTATGAAGGTGTATTAATCAATTTCTGAGATAATCGGCAGGGACAATAAGCCCTCCTCTTTCCTTACACTCTTGATAAACCACCTAGAAGAATTCTATTATCCTCTGTTTCATTTTTGCGCCCTCGAATAACAAACTGCTATTTTTGATACCGAATGGAGGTGGACATTGGTCGAGGAGTCCGTTTTAAAGCTTGCTCGCTCCTGTGGTTTGTTTTCATCGAAGGTTTTCGTGATTCAATTGATGATTATTCTGAAAAATCGGTATATGCAGTTGAGTATGCCTAAATGTTTGTGGTTGCTACGTTTCAGTATTCCAATAGTCCAGGGCTTTACTTTGTTTCAACCACAAGTTAAATCGAACGTTTTTCAGCTCCAGAAACGGATGAGACAAGATGATACTAGCTCAAAACTTTCTATAGCTTTCTTCAAGGTGATATTCAGAAGACATGACTGGAAGGAATAGAGGAATCAAAATACACGGTGAATATCTTGACAGCGTCAGATTTGCAGATGACATTGCCCTTTTTGCAGAATTAATAATAATAATAGTTGAGTGCTGGTTATCGAGCTAGATAGTTTGATCATTTATGGAAGTTCTATTAATGCAAGACAATATACCCTCCAAATATGCGAGTCTCTTTGAGACCTATTCCTGATAAGTTTTCACTTGACAAACTTTAAGTAGATTCAAAATGACATTACGGCAACAAATTTGGGCCGAATCAAAGTGCAATATTTAGAATAAATCAACTTTTTATGGGATAAACAAGAGAATGCATTTTGTATAACTGTTTTTCAACATTGAAAAAAAAAGCAATGCTTTTTGCATTTACCAATAGAAACTGAGATAAGATTGTGACTAGGAAGGCTTTTAAAAAAGGCACATGTACTACTTCAGCAACAAGAAAAATCAAACAAACAAAAAACAAACAAACCCTGAGAATACCTGAAAACAGTAACTCTCCCCAAAAGCAAAATTTTACCCTCATTTTGGTTTGGGGAGTGTACCGTCATGAATAGTTGATGTTTCAGAATTTGCGGCCAAGTAACCTTCTATTTTAATCTATTAATCACTGAATGTGTCATCACGTTCGGAAAACTTTATCACCAAGGTCCAAACAGGCGTTAACATTAGTTCTGTGTTTATTCAGTTTTTCAGCAAGTTGAATAATTCAATCTTTCGGATATTTACATCAAAATATACAAGACTTCCGGTAGGAAGGATGATAGCGTATAAAAGACTCGGGTGTCCATCAAAGGAAGTTCATTTTACTTCCAATTTAGATAAAGCACCAACCATACACACCAGTGGCAAATTGCAATCAGTACAAAAGACTTGGTTGATAACAAGATACTATGACGCATATTATACACAATTCACCATTCATACCATACATCATTCTGTCGTGTTTTTGAATATAAAAAAGCAACACGACGGTTTAAAAAATGGATTACGGTTGCATTAAAGAATGTATATAATAAAAATAATAATGTATTTAAATATTCCCCCGTCTCCAGTTGGAAAATATCTGAATTTTCCTGTAACCAAATTTTGCTATGATGTTCTAAGTCGATTTTATTTGGGTATGATTCCAAATAAGTCGTATAAGAAATTATTGGTAAGTTTTATCTAACGAAAAACAATCGTGTGTCGACTCAAAAACAAACATACGTGGGCATGATTTTTTGATTGAATTTATCTAAACCAGCCATAAGGTGGACCAAACTAATTACACGTTTGCAAAATTCGGGTATGAATTGAGCTAGACTGGTGTCGCATAAGAACTTAGACACTTGACTGGTGCACTGTCTATACTTTTAAAAATCATATCAGCCTTGAACTTTTCTACGCATATATCTTACATCATCTTCATTTGCTTATCCGTTGCGGTTACAAAACAAACATTGAACCTGTAAAGGGCACAACAGAAGCCATATCTACATGTGTGCACATTTGGGATTATTTATGAAATGATTCCCAAAGGTAGTTTGGGAACACAGAGAACGTCCCAGTCATACTCATGATGGCCTGGTGATTATCTTTTGCTGTTACAGTAACGTGTATTATCGATAAGGAAGCTTCTTTGAAAAATTTAGTTCTAAGTTACGCAAAAAAAACAAATAGTGTTACTTGGCTCATCTTGAAAAAGACATCAAATGAGTCTGACATTGGAGAAAATATAACAATTTGTGACTGTTTATTCCACTTCACTCTCTCAGCTCCTGTCAAAGGATGATAAAACAATGCATCCCCCAGTTAATTATTTACGACAAATATACTTATAAGGTGAAAAAATTAACTGAATTGTTAATAAGTTGAAGGGATTGAAATAAAACAATCATTATTAAATCACGTTTGTTGATATATTCGTTGATAAAATATTTACAAATACAATCATGACAGAAATAACAATAAAGTTATGTGGATTTTGAGTATAAAATTGAAAGAAGGTCATGGTTTGAAAAGAGTTATAATGGAAGAGAGCTGTAAGGAGAGCAGGAGAGAATTAGAGTATTATTGACTAGGGAGTGGAAATTAAAAGAGACATCTTAACAAAGTGAGAAAGAGAGGGATAAATTCTTCATGGTGAAAGAAGAATGATGATGAAAATTGCATAGAATTAAGACAGAATTGAAAATGAAATGAATTATATGAATGCAAATGTTTTTGTCAAATTTTCCTATCTATTATCGGTGTAAGGCATTCAAAAATAAAATCGATTCAGATAAAACATCATCTCTGAAAATAATTTGCTGATGTATGATGAAACATCACCTTGAATTAGGTTTATACATTCAGCATCTGGAAAAGGATTTAAAAAAAAAATGCATTCAATACAAATGTTTCAATTGTTTAGAAAAAGTAAGATATTCATTCCATATGTAATTGTTCGTGTTTGATACTATAGCCTAATTTCAACGTATGCCTTAAAGTCAGAAAAAGATAGAACTCTGCAGTGATAATGTTCTCATATTAAGTAAAGAAAGCAAAAAGACAACAACAACTGCTGGCTTAAAAGCTTACTGATAAGCATAAACAACCACATCACCGATATAATCGATTACCGAATCTCCAATACCCTAAATGACAACCAAGCAATGTAAAGAGTTATCTTCAAGAAGCGACACTCAACCACCGAATATTTCATTTCAGTGAACAAATGGAAAAAAAAGTTGCAAAATATATAATACCATTTGTTGATTCAAGGATGTGTGTATCTTATTTCAATTAATATTTGGACCATCCTCATCTTGGTTGTTTTTCATACAACGTTCAGCCGTTGTACTCTATGGCCTTCGTCAGGTTTCATCTGGTAGGTGTGGGGAAGTAACAAACCGAACCCATTATTCAACCGACAGGGGTATATTGACCGCATTCCCCTCTTAGCATTTGTAGTAGTATTATCATCTCAAACTGGGATTGAACGTAGAACCATCAGATTACTTGCTGTAATTTGTCTGATTCTATAACAACTACGCTATGTGTCCCGCTGTCCATACGGAAATGTCAGTGTAAAATAGATATATTACTTAAATTCAGCCTTACTGACTGTTCTGAGGTAGGATATCGGCCTACTATTTACTGATTCTGCCTCTGACACCATCCAGCTTTCTCAACATCTCTTTTTTTTGTAAACATTTTTCAGCTGACAATCAATAGCAAAAAAAGAATTAAAAAAATAAAAAACATAAGCGCCATCATTTAGATTAATCTGATGTTTTATGGTTGGCATTGCTATTTCTACTTTTTTTTCTTTCCCTTTCTCTTCAAACATTAAATTGAGTCGCCTTTGACAGGATGCATTCATAACCAGAGGCAACAAAAGGCTGGACTGAGTAAATGCTGTGTGAGTTTATAGGCATGCATTTATATATCTATAAAGTTTGTAACCTTAGGGAAGAAGATAAAACGGAAATTTGTCCTTAGTACTTGATGAAACATTAGGGAAAACACATTCAAAAACGTTGTGTGACAAGAGATAAGAACTTGTTTGTGTGGTTGAAAAGTAGTTCCCATACCAATCTCGCAGCGAGCTCAATTTTCTCAGAATGTAACTCTTTAGTAACCATCCAAAATATATCAAAAATTGTTAGATTAAATTCAGATAGATGCCAATCATGACTACATATCTGCACACTCTTCAAGTTAGCTTATCAGGAGTGAATACAGTCAACTATTCCAACATACAAGTTTCAAGTCAAGCATCAGAACATCGGGTAGGCAGTAACGTTTGCTATGTCTAATTGGTGCTCAAATTTTGGTGGTTAGCACATTTTCAAATGATGACTTAGTTCAGGATTTTTAGAATAAAAATCAGGGTGCAAACCTTCAAAACTTCCACATTTTGTATATCTGTGAGACTAATTTTTTTAAAAATAAATGTCTCATATTCAAATTTTGATATGTACATGTAGGTGCGTGTGTATGTGAGTATGTACGTGTGTGTGTATGTGTGTGTGTTTAAATGGTTAACAGCATTCAAATCCCTAAGAAGCACATATTTCTGTTGTTTATGCATCGGATTGAATTTGAACTTTAAATATGCATAAATTACCAATCTCTCTCTATGTATGCATGTACGTACATATATTTGAGCATATATGCACACACACACGCACACACACATGCACATACTTATATATATATATATATATATATATATATATATATATATATATATATATATATACATATATATATATATATATATATATATATATATTTATATATATATATATATATATATATATATATATATATATATATATGTATATATATATATATATATATATATATATATATATATAATTTCTATAGGACCGATTTTTGTAGCTATATACCATAGAAATTGTGTGTCAGTCGGCATCCGTGTCTGTGTGTGTATCTGTGTGTCTGTGTTATTTGTGTTCAAATTTCCTCTCCAAAAAGCAAAAGATGGCTTGAAATTGTTATATTTTAGGGTGTGGTAATCTAACACTCAATCAATAAGTTTGATTTCTCTACTCTGATACACTTCGCTTCTCTTTTTCTCTTGTTTCATAACTCTCTCGACAAAGATTCAATGAGCATTATAACAATATTTCTTTGAAATCTCATCATTCTTGATTTTTTCTACAGGTTTATCATGATATAAACCACAACGGAATGAAGTCGATTATATTTCCAAACTTGATGTTGAGCCTATTTTTTTGTTCTCCATTTCTGTATTAATTTTAGAAACGCAATGACAGGTAAAGTTAATTCTCATTTTCCTACTGTTGAACGAAAACAATAACAAAAAACAAAACAAAAAAAAAACATGAGAATTAATGTATTTTACCAGATATTCACTAGCATGGATTGTAGAATGACAACAAGGTACTCCAGTGAAATGAATAAATCTGGTGTTTTGGGAAGGACGTTACTGAAAATAAAAGACTTTTGAAAAAAGCTGAAAGTTACTTGAGAGGACGGTGTTGTGAATATAACAACTATGATAAGCACATGTGTTGAAATAACTTAGTGTGTGACATTCTGAAAGCTCTTGTTTGAAACAAAGAAGGAGACGGACCTTTTTTCATCCATGATTCAAGTCTGCCATCTCAAATTATTCAGGCTTGTGCACAAAAAATTTCATCTGTGTTTATTCATGTGCAATTTTTATTTGCATTTTGTTGATTTATTTTCACCTAATTGTTGAATCCCTTGTTTTGTCAACTCTCAAAGACGGATCTGGTTCCATTCAACAATACACTCACGCACAACCACAAACGCAGAGACACACAGACACACACATACACACTCATATGCATTGACAAAATGTCCACACAGTGGCATGACACGATGTGTGACGTCAATGCGATACAGTAATTGTCAGATTAAGGAAAACCATTCTCCCATATCTACCTTATACGTGCCTTTGTAGGACAATTTGTATTGCTATTGAGTGCACATGTGTGTGCGTGTGAGTGTACTATTTATTTACTCTCCTACCAGCCCAAATATGACACAAGGTCGAGGATCTACGTGGGGAAAACAGGAGACACCTCAGAAAAAAAGGTCAAGCTGACGCAACTTGTGCTGTCTTCTCCGCAGCGGGGCCGAGTAATAGAAAGGGAACCGAAAGGTTTCCAATGTGCGTAACAGTGCATAGCCTCAGTGGAACCTCACTGGCTGACAGATTGCGCGGGCGAGACCAGCTTTTGACCAACATCCTCTCTGGTCCATTTTCTAGGCAAGTGTAAGTACCAGCGCCCTTGGCTCTGCTGGGGAACAGATACCACACTTTAGTCCATACTGCGAAGGCAAGTGAGGGGTTTTGTTTATTTGCTGCCTGAACACAGCAAAATCTGACACAAGGTCGAGCTGAACGTGGGAAAGATAGGAAATAACCTTCCAAAAAATGGCACCAGCCAACGTGGTTTCGGTTTTGCAAGCAATCAAAGCAACTTCCACCACGAAAGCGTCCACTATGGGACCTGCTCTGTTAAGTGCAATGGAGGAGTGCTGCTCCGGGGAATCTATTTATCTACGGTCCCACCAAGGCGGAATTTCACACAAGGTCGGGCTTAACATGGGGAAAATAGGAGACACCTTTCCAAAGATGTCTCTGGCCGACGCAACTTCGATTGCCAAGCAACCGTAGAAGCTAAAGCAACCTCCACTATGAAAGTGTCCACCAGTGTTGCCCTCGGAGAAACTGAACCCCCCCCCCTTCAGAACCCCCAGGCCAGAAAAAGGTGGGTGTTCATTCAAGTATAAAGAATCACTCATCATGCGGCATCAAAGGTTTACTAGAAATGTCTTTAAAATACTCTTGGTAAATTGTTAAAGAACTCGTTGATATTTTCATCTCCGAGGTTGTTGTATACGGGGTTCTTACCAACAAACAACAACGTGTGAAAAGGGACATGAGTTGTGTTCAGTGACAATTTCACTATGTATTTAAAAGCATGCGTGACGGACAAGGCTATTTTTTTCCCTAATTTTCAAGCTTGTCTTTTTTTGTTCTTTGGGTGAATGGATTAGGTAGTTCAAAATATATTTTGTGTTTTGATTTCGCTATAGCTCTCCCCCCTACACTACCTATGTAGATTTCAAATGGATGAATTTATTGATTTATAACCAATGCTGATCTTAGAAATTGTGGCTTGAAAGACGTATTTCCTCGAAGAATACAGTTAAAAAAAACAAAGCAGCGTAAGTTCTTTTCGAAAATTCGAAGTTGAAGTAAACTTCCAAAAATAGCCAAAAATTATTTACCCCGATCCTTCATTTTGATTGGTATTGGCTGAGCTCAGTTTTCACACACACACACACACACATATACATTAGAACACTTTCACAAAGAGATACGCACACACACAGATGCACACACAGATGCGCACATGCACACACACCGATACACACTTACACACACACACACACACACACACACACATATATATATATATATATATATATATCTTTATAACACTCAGCACAGTTTGAAATAAAGCTTCATTTGTTGAACGTCCAGAGAAGATTGCATTCACACATGACTGTCAACTCAACACTATAACCATTAAAGTAATCTCAGTGTGCATATTTACGACGTATTTACTAAATGACAGGATCTATTCTGTTCCTGTGTGACGGTAGTTTTCATCAATGTATCGGAAGAAATCCCAGTTTATTCCGCATATTTTTATCAAATGTCAATATTATCAGGAATATCAGGTGATCAGAAATTTCTGTCCATTTTTTAATTTGAAGAAAAATATTTCTGAGTTGACTGAATTTCTGACTCTAACATAATGTTTACAATTATTTTGATCTAATTATTGTTACCTTTCATTGCAAAGCCTCTGTTCCTCTTTTGAGATTTTATCGTAGAGTTCTCTTCGTTTTGTTTACATCGAGTACTTTTCAAGTGAATAGCTTTGAAGAGAAAAAACGAACTTAGTTTACTTAGTTTTGTACGTAGATGTTTCACCGTGAGAGTTTTTGAAAGAAAATTGGTCTATCTTGATGCATGTTTTGTGAACAAAGTCCCATTGATTATGCTAAGAATTTTATATTTCCCGATGTTGTCTTCGAAAATGCAGTCTGTTAGATATGAATAGCTGATCTGTTGGTGTAAGAGAGACACATTAGCAAATTAGGATATTGTGTTGGTGAGAGAATATAAACTTTTTATTATTTCAAATGGCTGAAACAAATTACTCAGGATATTATACGATGAGTGTGTTCCAATGCTGATACTAAATAATGTATTGATTCGTTCCTCACTGGGTGTCCTGCTACCATAGTTTCATGCATTACATTTGCCCTCTAACTTGAATTAGTGGATAACCTCAGTTGTTGAGCTGCCAGAGAGCATTAAACACGTTACAATGATAATAGCCAGTGCCATGAACATCTTGACCATTGCTGCATCGACAGGATTTCCTGAAAGTTACTGAAATGTTTAGGGATTTCTCAGTGTTACTTGCTGTTTAATAGTGCAACATATCACCATTCTTCTGTAGAATGTCAAACGGTATCACAAAATCAACAGGGATAAACCCTTCTTTTTTTTCGGACGATATTGTTATATGATAAAAAAAGGTTTAAAAAAAAATATTCAACAATTGACTCCAAACCAGAAAAAATATGCTTAAGAACATATCCACCATCTGTACTTATTCCTTATTTAATTGATGCCATGCAATGGAACAAAAATCAAACAAATGGAATCTACTGCTGTTTTTGTTACACCAAAAAGTCTGCCCTAAATTTGTTGAGGACAAGCAACTAATTATCATGGAGCTGAATTGCAAATATACTTGGGTTATTTAGACAGTCATTTGTTTTGCAATACTCTTATACATACATACATATATGTACATATATATATATGTATATATATATATATATATATATATATATATATATATATATATATATATATATATATATATATATATATATATATATATATATATATATATATATATGTTGTATCTGCAGTCAATGGAGATGACTCATTATAGATTCGTATTTTCGTCAACCCTTATGACATTAACATTACACATCTTGTTTTTACGGCAGATCGTATACAGAAGTATATGTTCAACTCATGCATCTCTTTTTGCATTTATGAAAAAGAAGCATTTGTTATCATTATTTACTTATTGCTTGTATGTTGTTCACTTTATTTCAACAGCTTGAAGTTGCTCAAAATATTATATATCAGTCAAATTTGATATTCAAAAAAATCATTGAAGATTATATTCAATGATAGTATTTTGATATATATATATATATATATATATATATATATATATATATATATATATATATATATATATATATATATATATATATATATATATATATATATATATATATATTGTGAGAGAGACAGAGGAAGAACGAGAGGTAGAGATATTGTTTTTTTTTTGCTTAGCGATCAGGGGAGATTGTAGGCATATTGTTTATATGGTTTATTTAATGGTTTTATGCGTGGGCTACTACAAAAAACTCAAAATATGTGATATCAAGCATGGTTCTTAGAACTGGAGCATTAATACATTATCTCAAGACACCTTGCTCTATTGGTTTAACGTCATTGGGTAGTAATGCAGGAATGGAAGATTGTTCGATCAAAAGTTCTTGCATTTACAACTTCCCAGTCGATGTACAAGTGCTTAGGAATTACTTTTTTAGTTATTGTTTGTTGAAAAGAACTGACTCGATTCAAAGATGTTATATTTACATCTTTTAAAGATTCGATCAAAATAATTGGCTTAGGTTACTTTTATAGTGTTATTTTCAAACTGCGTATATTATCATATATTGCATTACGATTGAAATGTTCGATACCTAGTTTCTTAAATGGACTGTGAAAAAGTTAATTGGTTCCTGCGCAGAGCAGATAATGATAGTTTCACGTTATCTAATTGCCCAAAGTAGACTTGTAGCATCGGAACTACACCTAATATTAACACCTCTCAGTCAGCAAATGGGTTCGGTGTTGCTTATAACAGTGTTCATTTCTAATTAACACGCAGTACAGGCGATAACTAGTTTTTCTCAGCAGCGATGTCAATTACACAATTTTCTCCTCTTGCATTCGTTCGTATGTTGTTTAATTCTTTCATGCCGTCTGCGAAACAATTTTATCGCTAAATGAACATTCACTTTGATAGGTTCGAAGAAAATTGAATTTTTAAATAACTACAACACGATCAATACTGGCACTACACCTGTGAACCTGTCAACGATAATGATAATGATTATCATGTTACGATAACGGGTTTCAAATATGAAATTTATACAACTACATCATTGTTTGATAGAATAATCATGCTGCATTTAACATTATCAGTGTCCTGATTTTTTTTAAAAAATCCCTTGCTGTTGTATGTTCACTATAAAATGTTCTAGGATAAATGTATAATTCAGTCTGGATCGATTGATAAACACATACTAATCGGATGATTATCTGAACATTTTTTTGTAGAGCATCAGGAATTATTTGGAAAAAAATGAAATGTTTGTGTGTCTGCATCTTTACATATGATAATGATATTCCGTAATATAATTACATAAAATATCAGTAACCGGAGAATTATTGACAATACGTAGATAACATAAATATCAAACAAAGAAAACCATCTTATTCAAAAGGAATTTTAATGTGGATTATGCAAAGACATATCCGTCAAGATTTACCATTGAGGTGACATTATTGTATTTCAAATGTTGTTTGAACAACAGAGTCTCTCTTCTGCATTGAACCCTCCTTACACTTTGGTTGGCTGTGGCTAACCTCATCCTTTGTGGTATGCCAGGGTTTCTTTTCCATCCCAAAGGCAATGAAAACAAGAACACAGGGAATGACCAGCTTCCTCCTAAATGATTTCTGTAAAGCTTTAGGGTGTTTAGGAATATTTTTCGCGAAATCTTACTGGTGATATTGGGTGTTCATAATTTGTCTTGACCCCTGATAGATACACCAGGATATGATGTTTGTCTTTCCAAATTCTTACAAATTGCTACCAGAGAAAAGTTGATAGTCAAGTGAATATCAAACCACGGAGAAGTGCGAATGATATTCCAAGAAGTTAAGTAGAAAGAAAGAACAGATTGATAAAGTTTTGTTACGGTGGTTCAAATGTTCGGGATCTCATTAGGTGGATAACGATTTAGATCAGATTGTGACTATGGTGAACAACTTTAATCAAATATATAACACATTCTCCTTTAAAGCTTATTTAATTGACGGCTGTTTTGATAACTTCGGAGGAAACATAATATTTGAAATCATGAACGACTGCTTGGAATGCAGAGAGCAGCTGAGCTATATTGACAAATCATTAATATCTACAAAATTCATCCTACACATAGCTAAGAACTCAATTCATTCTGATGAATGAATGCTATCCGTTTGCAATTCATGTTAATTATTCATTCTTCTCTTCTGAGTTGTCAGACATTATTATGGAAGCTTGTATATGAAATTTAAAATCGTTCATTTGAATGTTGCCGTCCATACCGTTCATGTGAGAAGACAGTGATCTAATGTAAATTCGGAACATGAAATTAGGAATCTTTCATCTGAATATGCCTATCATTTATGTTTGTAAATGGAGACAGCCATTGAAAGTGATATTTTCTCTAAATGTAACCGTCAAAAGCATAGGGAGGGTGATTGCTTTTCAAATTAGCTCGTCTCTGAACGATGAATTGTAATACAACTTCCCCAGTCTATCAATGCATATTACTTCGATAATTTTTTTTTCGCTCGTTCACACCTATCCAATACCGATCGTCTAAAGATGGACAATTTCTTGGGGGGGGGGGGTTGCATTTCTTTTAGATTTATTTTAATCCGGATTCATTCAAAATCCAACTGTGTCTTAATGTCTGGGAAATATTCTCACACTTGCTTTACATCAAACCCCATCTTTATGATGATTGAACTGAACGCATCTTCATATTTTCAGTCATTTTCACTCAATTCTGGACATTTGCAAAGGTGTTTGCTAACTAATCAATCTGTCATTATAGTACTAGATTACCTTTCTAGGGATATTGTACTATCGCAACCAGAGTTGCCTATGATGAACATTCTGGTTGGAACTTATTCTTCTTCATTGGTGGCTTTCCTTCTTCATTTGATTCTGTAGCTGTGTTGATAGTTATCTTATTTCCCAAATGAAACATATAACATAAAAAAAAATGCAATCTGTAGTTTTCTTTAGGTAACAGACTTCCATAAAACCATAAGTAATAACGCACATCAGGAGTTACTGATGTATATCAGCTCGGATTGTCTTTTTTTATATGTATGGTCTGTATTTCCTTTCAGTTCACTTGATCCTTATGTATCACTCATATATTGTACAAGAATAGATATGATAGAAAGATATGGATATACTGAGACTGTATACATAGATTGATAGACTGATAGAACGCATAAGCATACAAACACACATATACACACACAGAGGCTCACACACACAATCACCCAAATAAACCCACGCAATATATATATATATATATATATATATATATATATATATATATATATATATATACATATATATATATATATATATATATATATATATATATATATATATATATATATATATATATATATATATATATATATATATATATATATATATGACAAATGTAACAAATAGAAATAATTATACAATTATCAGTTACAAAAAACGTTGAAACACTCTTCAACAAAAACTTTAGAAAGGAAAATACATACATTTACTTTTTTTTCTTTCGTCTCTTAACGAATTTTGTGCAATAAGGCGAATGTGAAATTGGAATATATATGAGAAAAGAAAAAAAAAAGAGAAGGACCATTTCATAGAAATATCCATTTGACTTTTTTTCTTCCTCTCATCCATTCTATGTTTTGCTCAGTGGTTGGTTCGTTGGAAACTTCAAATTTGCTAATGAGAGGAAAATAAACAATTATTACGTCAAGGAATGTGTGACTATGTCTTCCATTTTTCAAATTCTTTAGATGTTGTATTCCTCTGTCGAATTATTGAGACAGTAAAAATAAACCAAGACATATTGAGATTTACAACAAATAAAATCATATTTATAATGGAAGAGAATTCTCAACAATTTTTCCCAACAGTTTTGTCATTGTTTTGATTTTATAACACGCTGTATATTCAGTTTGAAGTGAATACTAACTGTTCATCATACTTCCGATAATATTTTTGAAATTATACAAAAATTGAAACTTACAGTTATAATGTTACGACAAACTCGTCATCAAATTTCAGAGGACCTGATGTAATAATCGTGAAAAATATCAAAAACATGTTAGACAGTGTTCAACAGCTACTAACAACTACAGAGTTAGGTTAAACAGGAGAAAAGAGGACTTGATGAATACTTGGAACTCGCTGATGAGTTAAAAGCGTTTTCATATAGGGGGGTAAAAGTTGTGCCAGACATTTTCTAAGCAGTTGGCACGATCTCAGAAAGTCAAGCAAAAATGATTGTTGAACTCGAAATTTTTATCATACAAGACTTCAATACGTCTCAAGTGAATAAGATTCCGTATTAAGCGTTCAGTCTGCAATCATCAATCCTTCACAGGGAGAATCTTCAAATGAATCATACCCAGTCGTAGACCTGTAATATCACTTTTGTGGCAGGGTCGGTCATTAACAGTATTTCCAGCCTTTGTACCTATTCTACAGGGTGATTCTGCCACGTTATATTCCACGCGACCATCATTTGTCATCATTAATGTTAACAGGCTCTCATTTAATAAGATAAATCTTTGTGTAACATTTCCTGTTGAATACCTCCGGAATAACATTTCAGCAAACCTGCCATCAACTGGGCCAATTTTATAGTTCATTCTTTTCTATCATAATTCCAATGTCATCTTGTAACCATAATTCAAAATCAAACCCTCTGTCATATTTTGGTATCAAAAAATTATTTCTTGGAAATACTTTTTAGGATCCTTATGCAATAACAAATCATATCGGTACACTCACTTTGCTGAATCATTGATCAATTTTTATCTCTTTTGAAAACTAAAAGACACACGTCTACAGAGCAACTGATAAGTATAGATATGAATACTGTCCAGCCTAAACTTAAAGATGTATACAAGTTTGTTTTTAATATCGACTACTCGATGATCTGAGACTTTAAAAACCTGATTCAGTTACGTAGCACGATTCTATCATTCTGTTCCATCATTTGCACTAGCAGGTTCAAATATAACCAAAATACCAATTCCAACGGCTTATTTCATGCCTGAGATCACTTTTTACAGTTCCCTGCTTCCTGTGCAAGACGTTTCCATGATGAAAAAAAATCAGAAAATGGCAAAGAACACCTGAATCTCCCTTCATCAAAGATAGGTTGTTAAGATGTTGATAGCATCGATGAAGTTGGCGTTTTCCATGGAAATACTTCTTAAATTTCTACAAAACCATTTGAAAAAAGCCTCTCTGGCGCTAAATGTCTGTTAGGGCTTCACTTATAACTTAATCGAAAGAAAAATTTGCGAGTGCTTTCATCTAGAACTTTGTTTGGTTTTCTCATTTATCGCAACTCAATTATCGTCGAACAGATAGTGAAAATATCTGTTTTGCAACAAGTGCATTAAGATAACCGAAGTAGGTACAAAGAGAATTCACCTTTTGAAGTATAGAAGTTAATCAAATGAAAAACTGTCTCCTATTCCTTCTCATCCAATAAACATAACAAACCTTCTTATGATCTTCAATATTTCCGTTGCTAATCACCTTATTCGATTTATCTGCAGGTATCATTGGTTCATACCTTTGAATCAACTACAGCCAATGTGCAAACCTGCCGCTACAAGACCGATGACTTCCTAATCGATACATCCAAGACTTTCATGCGTATCTACTGTTTTCGTTCCCTCTTCTCAAAGTTTGATGTGAATCTAGAAAAAGAGGATTGCACGATGTTGACAGAATCTGAATGCAATTCTTGGAAGAGTTGCATTCAAAACGCTGAAAGATGTTGCAGTTTACAGAAAGAGAAAGAATCAATGGAAATCCATCTAAATGAAACACATCAAGAGAGAAATTCATGTGATCACACTTGGGATGGTTTTAGTTGTTGGGAACAGACACCAGCTGGTTATTCTGTCTCTAGAAAATGTCCAGCTTATGTTACCTTTCCTGGTGACAACGGTAAGAAAAAAATTGACGATTGATCAGTTGATATTTTCCATATAATTTTTATCCATGCTCCCCTTTATATCAAAGTACAGTGTTCATATAAAAGAAACGATCAAGATCTTAACTTTAAAAGGATAAAATAGGGTATCCACATACTAAAAAATGTGTACTCTCAATGTATTCAACTTGCAAACTTTGACTATCAAAATACGATAAGCTTAGTTTTCTGTGGTGGGAAGTACATGAAACTGGATTGTACGGGACTGAGACTCACTGAATGTATACAGCCTCTCTGTAAGACAGACGCTTGGTACCATTTCAGCTTTTCCCGAAAATCAAAAAGGTTTAGTGAAACAAACCTCCAAAAAATGACCAAACATGTTAAATCATTTAACTGAATGAATGCACTCATATGGTGATTTGAAAAAGTGTATTGGTGGCAATGCATTCGAATCAGCTGCATTCAGCTAAGAGTATTATTCATTTTCACTTGATTTTCATACTAACTACTCACACAGTCAATCAACAACAGTGAGTAAACAGGTCAAAAATGAAAGATACTCCCCTGACAAAATTCGAACTAGCTTATATACAGCAACTGATCTAGTACTTTTACAGTTTTACCTAACCCGTGGTCAATGAATGTAGGTTGAATGAGACCCCCTTCCGGTTAACACAATCAGAGGGCTTAACGGAAAGATGCTTAAACATTTTCAATAGAGTTTTATGGTGAACCTTTTTTTTCTGATGAAACATGGCTCTCCCCACAATATATCTGGGAGTAATGAATGAAAAGAATGCAAATTCGTCGAATTGGAGGCGATTAATCATTAAACTTTGACTGAATCTTTCGGCAGTTCCAGGATTATTATTCGATTTAGAGCCATCATCAAACTAATTAAGGTATGTCAACGTGGAATCCCCAACAGTATTTAAACGATTTGTATGCATTTGTCATCGTATTTAGGAGAAAATGATGAATAATGAACAGTATTAATACCGAAATACTTGATATCCTAGTGATAAAGCAAGTCCTGAAGGGGTGACGCTTGGAGTGACACTAAATGGAAGCTTGGAATATAACCCTTAAATAATCCTTGATTTTCCCTCAACCGTACATTAGCAGGCTTGCTTGGGTAGACATTGTCAGTTCGAGTTTCACTTAATCAGGTCAGTTATTTTCAAACCTGTTGAGCGGGCCATGGAGTATTCGTTCACTTGAAAACAATGAGTGAAACAGTAAATACCCTTATTCTATTGTTGGAAAGTATCCATTATGACCCCAATCTAACAAAATCCATGTCCGTCAGTTTTACGCTGAACATGACATCTTTACACACTGGAGTGTGGCACAAACACTGTTCAGCAGAATAGCAGGTTTTGGTCTTAGGAACTAGTAAGCTTACATAATCAAAACTGTAGTTTCGTATTTGGCCATTAATACACGTCTTACTTTTCTCTTCTATTTAAGATGGACTTTATGTGACCAATCATTGTTGAGAGAGTGGTACCTTGAGTACCCATCCCAAAACAAATGACCAATGGACTGATTACTCGCCTTCTGTTCTTGGGAAATATGAAGTAAGTAAGTAATTTTACTACGTATGTAAATCGGTTTGAACAGTTTTGATCTAATGAAAAGACTTGGAGAAACATCTGCATCTGCACATTTTCCTCTTGCATTGCCAATCTTGCCTAATGGAGAAATGAAGTTGACTTTGGGATGACTGATATAGCTTGCACTAAATTCTTACTTTTAAGGATTTCCCTGTCTCAATATGTATTCATTATGATGAGTAAAACGTTTGTTACATGTATACTCACATATCACAAAGATAAGGTTCAAATATCTAACAAGGTTCCATAATGATGCCCGAGTGCAAGTTGGTGTGGCAAATTGGAAAGAGAATGAAGCTAATCATAGAGATGATTTGATTGGGCATCAAATGCCCTATGAGGATTGAAACCCCTTACAATGTTTGCTCATCGACACCGGACCAACTGCTCACTGATACTAATGCCTTTGTTTGCCTCCAATTGTTTATTAGAATTCGGCTGATCAGGATTTACTGGCTCTTGGAGAACATTCGATCTTCACAAATGAATTTTGTAATTTTGTTCGGTACTATTAATAATCTGAACGCTGGAAGTGATTTTGTTTGCTCGACTAAAGTAGGTGTAATTTCTCATTAAAAATCACGCTAAACATTCAGAGACAATGGCCCGTTCCTTTTAGATGAGGGATCGAAACAAGACGTGCTTAGTGTACTCATTCAGCCTTTTTACATTTTTTTGCCCAATTTCTGATTGGGGGGGGGGGCATTGGATTGACATCTTTTTAAGCAGATATGGAAGGTAAGATTGTGAGTAAACTAATATTTAAGTAGTAAGACTTAAACAATAATTCTTTTCGTTTTTTTTTTTTCACCAAAAGTTTGTTCGTTAAGTATCCACCTTTTCTAATTTCGCAAAAAAAAAAAGTGTTTCGGGGATTTAATGTAACTTGAAAACTTTTTAATCAATAGGGAATGGGTCTCAAGGTGCACTTTTGAACAGGAACTTCCCCTATAGGGTAATCACCTTTGACCTTATTGAATGAGCTTGTGAGCAGCCTGACTGTTTTATTCATAATAGACAGTGTCTTTTTGCAATACATGACAACATCGATGTGACAGACCCTTAAAATAGAAAGTTCTGCATGTGATCTGGGGGGATCTATGTCGTGACTCCCGATGTCAATCGGTTGTTCACTAATTGTGCAACATGGCAAGCCCACTGCCATTTGAGATTTTCAATGGATTCTCTGATGTCCCTGATTTTTTCCCCAGATATACTTTGCCGTCTTGTGGTCTCTCACTGTGAGGCCAAACATAATTTTTCCATGTGCATGTTGCATAGTTCTCAACTTGGGGATCTGTTTCTTGGTTACGTTCCATGTGTCAGCTCCATAAGTGACTATTGGGAGGATGCATTGGTTATACACCCTTCTTTTTAGGACGAATTGGATCCTCTTTTTTTTTAAGGTTGAGCTTGCTCTGCCAAAGGCTTGCCATCCAAGTGTAATTTTTCGCTGGATTATTTCTCTTGAGGGTGTCATGGAGATTTGCTATCCTAGGTAGATGTAGTGATCTACTTTCTCCACTTTTTGTGTCTTCAATTCTGATCTTAATGTTTTTATCTCCGATGTGGTTGTTGCATATGATTTACGCCATGCTGAAGTCCATGTGTTGATAAACTTCTTCGGTCTTTTCGTTTAATTCATTTATCAACAGTTTGTGGTCGTGCAGGCTCTCTGCAAAAAGCGCCACATTGTCTGCATACCTGAGGTTGCTCAGATACTCACCTTCTATTCTAATTCTTTTTCTCTCCCAGTCTACTATCCTGACAGTAGATGAATCTGTTTTCATTTGTCTCCAGTTTGTTCTTAACAAATTGAGAAAAAACGAATAGAGAGAGAGAGTGAGAGGAGAGAGGAAGAATAAGAGAAGAGGGGCTGAAAAAGACACAAAACAGAAAAAAAGGGAGAATAAAAAAAAAGAGGATCTAACATTTCCACGTTTGTTTTCTTCACTTCAATTCGTCAGAAAGAAATAGTTTGCTACTGGGCAGTCGGGAAAACCTATATAATTTGCTCTGAAATGTGGCACTAAATTATCTTCGCTTCCACAAAAAGGACAATCAACCACACTTCAACTCATGAATGATTAAACTATTCGTGATGGGAAAAAATATACAAATCTTGGAATGAACCCTGATTAGACTGGGATCAAGATGATTCTTTCCAGGCTGTCAAATCTGACTAAATGGTGTAGGAGATAGAATCTTTTCAACTCAATTGAAAATCCTGTGTCATATGGCTGAAGTCAGTAATATCAGGCACCACATTCACAGAGAATCACAGACCAGGCGTTTCTCTAGAGTACACGAGTATAAACTGGAGATTATCACTTATATCCATTCTTATACATATATATATATATATATATATATATATATATATATATATATATATATATATATATATATATATATATATATATATATATATATATATATATATATATATATATAATTATAGGGAGAGAAAAGTTGATACTGAGAGAGATTTTGAGACATAATGAGTTATTCAGGTACGAATTTTTCAATCTAATCCTTTGGAAAAATCTCATATTATTTCTCTGGTTTCTTCAGTTTATGCTATCTGATATTACTATTTTTTTACCTGGTATCTAACCAGTTAAATTTTCGATGTTTGTTCCCCTTGTTCATCTTTCTTTTTGTATTCGAGGGACATTCATTGTGATTCATGCTGCAATTTTAGGTGTGTCGATAATACATCCGACAAACGGGATCCTCGAATGGGATGATTGTCAAGAATGGGAGAAATTCTTTTTCTGCTTGTGAAATATACACTGATTGCGTGTCTCAATGATTTACCAAAATCAGATTGTGGTGTCACCAAAACGGACTTTGAACGATGATAACGTAATAATGTAATCATTGAAGCATCAATTGGTGTTATTTTTTTAATTACTATCACAATCTTGCCGCTTGTTGTAAAGCAAATGGATGAAGTCTGTGGCGTAGGGGGTTAGCAGCAAGGAATATGGAATCACACAGCTATATCGAGATCAAACATGAAGAATGAATGTGCATTTAATGTTAGTCATGCAATTCAAATAAATTTTCGACTGACATCCCTTGAAGATAAACGGTGTACAAGCTACATAAATTCAAAATAGACTTCTAAAATCCCCAAATCATCGACTGCGTACGTCATTGCAGTGGGATGGAGGACATCAAGAATATGGCTATAACAAGTTTGTCAAAACATAATATTTCCTGAATTTTGTAATATATCCAGCAAACATAATAAGATGAGAGTAGCTAACAGTGTTTGGACGGACTGTGACGATGTTGGAAGATTTTTGCTTGATTTAACATTTGTAACTAATTCCTTTGTCAATGTTTTTCGAAACTTGTTGGATGCTATGAGAATATTGCAAGGAAATCTTGAATTAAAAAACCTGACCTGACTCAGACGACATGAAATGATTACATCCCATCTTTTTTTGGTCCCCTTGCTCTCTGTCTATTTGACTCTCTCTCTTTATCTTTCTCTCTCTCTCCGTATATATATATATATATATATATATATATATATATATATATATATATATATATATATATATGTGTGTGTGTGTGTGTGTGTGTGTGTGTGTGTACAGCTGTCTTTCTCATTTTTTCCTACGCCCAAATAGATAAAACGGTATGTATTAACTACAAGTACAAAAGTTGTGTTGAATTTTCTACTCACTTATCTCCTAGGAGGAACAAGCTGGATGAGATAGAAATAGACAATCCAGTCAAATTCTCTGTACATTACGACAATGCAGGGAACTGTCGCCAGTCCTGAAAAAACAGTTTACAGGCGTCTTCACACGTTGCAGAAATATCAGTCAAGGAACTGTCATAAAAATGTTTTTTTACGATATTTCATCGCGTTCTGATAATGGCAGTTAAGTATATAACATTTTATTTAGTTGTATAATGAAATAGTATGGCACTGTGGAGGATTCAAATGTGCCGTTATTGCAAAATTTGCCGGTATGACGGTGGGATTATAACTGAACTCAATCGATAAGGAGAAATCAGAACAGTACAGATAGGAAATACTTTATTTTGAGGGTAACTAATTTCATTTTTTTAAAAACTACATAGGACTGATATCAATGCAAGAATTCAAAGCAAAATTCATTAAAACGCATGTTTCACTACATAGGGACGTTAGAACAAGTGTCTGTGCAACGTATTTCGTTTACTGTATAGAATGTTCAAGGTTTGGATCACAAAAGATATTGATTTTCATCAAAATAAAAGAAAACTGATCACGAGAAAATAAATCGAACTTACGCTGTTCAAGACATCAGCTAACCCAACTTCAGCGTCACTCATATTGTGCTTTGATCAGTCTCCTATTTTCTCTGTAAGATAAACAATTTGTTGAGAAAAAACAATTCCAATGCGTTATTCTACCCATCAATTTACACATAGATAAAGAGGGGGATGGATTCCCAACTTCCTGGATGGGAAATTGTGTATTGAATCATGCTAGATTGGCAAGCTCTCGGTACAGCAGGTTCGTCTTTTGAAAATAAAAAAAATCCAATCCGTTTTAAAAAAAACATGGTCTACCGCTAATGCTTCCTCCTGATAGAAATTTATTCTGACAAGTACAGTTTGTTTCAACATATTATAATTCTATGATAATTTTATGAATTCTGAATAAAAAAATTCGATCAAAACTACTTTTCTTCGTTTGGGAAGGCTTCACTCAATTTTTCTAGATCTAATGTTCCAATTTTCACTAAAAGTGTATCTCAGGTTCATTATGATTTCACATTTTTATCTTTAATTTCATTTTATAAATATATTCTATAATTATATTCTATTGTTTCTATCCTATATTCTATTTTATCATTTATTTCTGTCGATGCTATTCAATTTCATTCATTCATTCAATTTGTTCTTGTTTAATTGATATGTAATATGCGCATTTTTCATTGCTAAATTGAAGTTAAAAAATAAAACAAATATTGTAGAGAAAATAAACCGATTGAAAAAGCAGTATCATTTTAGGAAACATTCGCCAGAATAAATAATCTGTTTTTAATGGAAACATCATTGTGCTTAATTTTGTCTGCAACAAAAACGATGATTTAATTGTTTTGATGTTGTGTGAACATTGTTTAGTGATACAATTGGCTGACAAACATACATGTCTTAAACATGTACCACGTACATTCCTAACACATACGTATAATTATACTAAATTCAAATGCATGCAACACACACATATATGCATATACACACGCATGCATACAACATACACATGCATATATCCAATATGCAAGCACTACATCCACAATTACAAAAATAGAACGTACTAAATACATCCAATTTTCTCCAATTATTTCGTTCTTGATCAATGCGCCCCGATATTCCGGACATAATGTGAATGAACATTGAAACCATATCGAAAAAATTGAATATCTATACTTTTCTGAATCCCATTACTGATCATTATTCATGTGAACAAAAATGAAAGTTAATGATTTAAAAAGATACCTAAATTTTCTATTCTTTGCATCATGTTTATACCCAAGATACATTCTTGAATTGGCTTCCTGTGATTTTCAGCATTTTGCTGTTGAAAGGGACAACATTTTTGACCATGGACGAGATCGAGCAGAAGGTAACAAAGCAGCTAAGTTAAAGCATGAATTAATGACATTGTTTTTCGTCTTTTCCAGGAGGCTAAAACAATCCATCTAGTATTTATATACGTAAATGCAGCATCTGTATTGATGCTGGCTCCATCCATTGGAATATTCATGGCTTTCAAGTAAGTGATTTTCTTTTCGTTTCAAGTTAGAGATCGTTGTGACAGCACAAATTGTTTCATTATTCATGTGTCCGTGTGTCCACCATGGGAGAGTATGATGGCACCAGTCTCTCATCAGGGTGGTTTGGAATCGGATTTTTCTGATTCCTAGTTAGGTTATCAACCGTATATAGATAGCCAAAGTCATTCTTTATTTCCCAAAATTTTTAACATTCTCGCAGGATATCAACTTTCATGTGTATAAACACATATCTAGGACATTTTCTCAACGTTCACAAAATATGTTATGCATTGGGACACGAAGGGGCATGTTTATATGCATCATTTCACATAAAACTAAGGTTTACAGACGGCATCTGATTCAGTCCTAGTTTCGTTCAATTTTAACGGTATTTGAAATCGATATATTCTCTATTTATGAACAGACCATTCCTATGCAGTTAGTATTCAAAAGCTATACATCGTATTGCGAAGTCAACGTTGACAATGAATGAGATTTCATACGGGTTAAAGTGGCAGTTATCGGAAAATGGTCTGTATAAATGCTTTCTATCTCACTTTTTAATGTATTATACCGGATACAAAGCATTCTAGGAAGATTTTGATTCACACCCTTCTTATCGTCACCAATGCTACCGCAACTTAAACGAACTTTGAAAAGTTTGAGATCGATTTAGCAATTCCATTTTCAACTAGTCTACTGGGTCTTATCCTCGAATGAATCCCATAATTCTTGTATCAGAATACGTTGAACCTTGTTATTAATTCTAGGTGCACTTCTTGATCGTAATTGTTTAAGGACTTGGACTTGTGGTCTTGCATATCGAATTGTTGCCTTACTTAATCAACAACTATTTTAACAGGGTGTTAGACGAAGTTGAGATGAGTAAATTTCTACATATTCACTCCGTGGGTGATAGAGTTATGCATCTATCATCGGTGATCGAATCCGATGTTTGGTTTCGGATAGAAACCAATGTTTCGAAACGTGGTGTTCCAAACATCAAAAACGCACCATTCTTACAAACGGGATCGACACCCTGTGCGTTACACGAAGTGGGAATTACTTAGAGTGAGAGTGTCTTCCTATTCAGAGAATCATTGCAGCACAAAATTTCTGCTTTAATTTCTGTCATTCTCCAAACATTGATCATGTCTTGAAGCGTAACCATTAGTGTTGGTGGAATAAACATAACAATCTCAATAGTCTAATGACAACTGTTTTTGATAGTTACTCAACCTAGCTTAGTATGGAACAAGGCAAACTGAAATTGAGATATATAATTTGGCATTATTTCAAATAGGGTGTTTCCAATTGCCCTGGAAATCAGCATTTCCGCTCTATTTCACTTCAATGGGAACACAGAAAAAATGCGCCCTATGAAAAATATGCAATTATCTCAACTACCGCAGATACATTGCCTGCATATATCACAAGTCTACTCTTATCTATATTCCAAGTTTGCACGATCCACGATGAAACTTAAATTTGTAAATGTTGATATTGATTTGCCAAAGTGAATGGAGCTAAGTTTGTAAGGGGATGAATTTGAGATTTAAATTAATCCGATGAAAACCTTTTTTCTACTTTTTGGTTTTGTCTGCTTCTTTTCTCAGTCTCTATTATCTCTATCCCTTCTTTAGTTTCTTTCTTCCCCTTTTTTGACTTTTTTCATTTGCTCTTTCTATTGTTCTAATTCTTTCTTTTTCATTTTCTCAGTCTCTTTTCCTCTCTCCAAGTTCACATACATCACTTTATTTCTATCTCTTCTTTATGTATTCCCATCGGTTCATCCTTCCCTACGCTGTCACCATTCTTTTCCCTCTCTTTTTTTCTTATTCTAAATTTAACTATTTGAGAATTAAATTATTGAAGCAAAACAACATAGTCGTTGTTTTTAACTAATGCCTTGTGGCAACCGTATTGTTGAAGATGTTTGGAAAAGATCGTTTTGCGTTGCTTCCTATATCACCAGGAAAATACCTTGAAATTTTATTTTCAATTTCCACGTGATTGGCTGATTAGAATGATTCTATTCCCTTGACCAGGATTAGAAAAGTCTTCTCCAGCCCGAAACTTCAGTTTTTGAAAACATACTACAGGTATTGCCAGCTTATCAAAAGTCTTTACTGAAAGGGAAATGTCAGAAAATGAAGTCATAGTAGACTGTTTAAACTCAAGTGTATTGTTATGCTACCTTTGATACAATGAATAGAGTTATTTTTTCAAATTAAATCTGGTTTTGATTGCTTGCATCATTTCTAACACGTCGAGTGAACATATGGGTATCAACACAATATATACTTGACCAAATCAGAACTTTAGACACGAATCTGGCGACAAAAATATAATATTATCGAAACTATTTCTGATTGGGTTGTTTCCGGATTGTATGAATACTTCAAAGAGTCACCCACGTATATTGACAATATAATATACCAGACAATGCTAAGCCACCCTAAAAAGACTGGATTCATTGATGTATTTGGCAACAAAAATGGCATCAGAATGAAGGCTCGCCGTTGATTCATGGCTAGTTAATTCACTTAGTAGACCTCTTGATCTTAATAACCGTTGGTCTGTGTCAGTAAAAGTTAGGCAAAGTTAATATATGATTGTGTCCGTGCCAGTCTCGTAGACAATTGGCTTGTTTAGTGAGTTGATCCTCACCGTGTACGTTGATATTGATTAGAGGCTGACATTTGAATAAAAGTAAAATCTTCAGTGAAAAGCATACGCTGATTATAATTTACGTCCAAGATACCTGTGTACAGAATTAGCCACTCTGTCATTCACAAGAATTAGATTAGTTGTAAGTGACTAGAGTTGCATTTGACTTTAAAGTGAGTTATTTTCTATAGTCTAATTTATCAAAAAAACTACGTTGAAATTGAATATCTCTTCGTATCGTTTTTTTTTCTCTTATTTGATCATAAACTTCCTTTGAAAGAAAATTCAAAGTTTCTAAGTGCAATGTTTTATCGATGCCTTTTGTTAAGTGGTGACTCGGCTAAAACAAGAAAAAAAAACATAGCGTGCAGTTCCATGCAAGTGCATTCTTTCCAGACCGGACAATACTTGAAATAAGGCCAGTATAGACTCTATTCGAGGGGACAGATGTCTTTTCCAATGTTTGTTAGTCACATGTTACCGTTTTTTTCTGACTGAAAATGGGAAGCCATCCTCAACGTGGTTGTCTCGTACGAGTGAGTCCTTTCCTGACCGAGTGCACAGCGAATCATGTCATTTAAAGATTCTATTCGTGTCACTGACGTACCTGACGAATCAAAACTTCAACTCTTTTTTGTGGCGCTTTGAAAAGTGAATGCTGATGGATCAATGATCTAATCTGAAAGCTGTAATTTCGACAATACGTATTTTTTTTATTTTCCTAACCTCTCTCTTTTGATTCATTATACTTTGTGTTTCGATCGATGATCATGTTACAGTGAATTAAGCTACACACTGGATAGTTTTGTAGTTTTTTTAGTTCATTAATTTTGTAAAACAAAAATGTATCCCTACAGAGAATTTCAGCTTCGTAAGTATAACTCCAGAGACTACAGATCGATCCACATGTTCAGAACCCAACACATATCCAAACACATGCATACACACGCACATAGAGACAAATGTCCTGATATATATGTGTGTGTGTGTATATATATATATATATATATATATATATATATATATATATATATATATATATATATATGTGTGTGTGTGTGTGTGTGTGTGAAGTAGATTCTGTCGTGTTGACCCTTTAAAATCGATCAGTGCTTAGAAGATATATACTTGATTGGTACAGGAAGCCAAAAAAAAAAAAAGAATCTGAATGTCATATCGTCTTTTAATTTAACATAATACTTGTAAAATCACACTAGAATAATTCCTTAAATTGGCAATGTCTTAACCGTCCCTGCTTGTTGGGTTAGCGTTTTGTTAGAACTTAGCACTCTGAAATGACATGCGTACTTCTACCAGCACTACTTAAATCATTGTCTGAGGTATTCATGGATATATGTTTTTCTTGTATTAGTTGAAGTTGAAACACCCTCACACACATTTTCTGAGTGGAAGTTTGAAATGGGCTTGCCAAGCTGACTCACAAAGCTGTTGCTAGCTCGGCTAACTAATATCACTCAACAAGTTTTTTAGAAGTAATCAAAACAGACTAAAATTTCAACTCAAGTAGTGTTTCTTTTATATGGAATGCTATTATCTGGTTCAGTGCAGAAAATTGTGCATTGAAAAAATCTGGGGATATGTTAATGCATTGAAATTGAAGAATTGTACGCTACTGTATATTTTCTACAATTATTTGTTAACTTCAAGAAATAACTCAAAACAACACATGATGCATTCCAAAAGATGAGTATTTTCATTTGATATTAATGATGTCATCAAACTGTCAGTTTTAAGACCATCAACATAAATCTTTAGACATTGAGACGATGTCTGTTTTTATCGTCCTTTTGTACACTGTGTACTTTTATTGTGAAACTACCCACAAAGTTTGCATGTGTGAATATATGAATATCCTTTTTTTTTTTTTTTTGCTTCCTCGCATATCAAAATCTTTAAAGTGAGATTTCTACACTCACACTATCGGAGAGCTTGTTAACTTCAAGTAATAATAGTAACACTACGATAAGATTAGTTTTACATTTTACTGTCAGCAATTAAGCAACAACATTCAGAAAAGAAAGAATCTTTTTGAAAACTATTCCAATCTATGCTGCCCTCCTAACAATCATTGAATGTAAAATCAACATGAGAGTAGCATTTAAAAGTAACAAAACTTTAATGAAGAACGAACTGTTCGAAAACTATTACTGGCAATGCCTAATTCAATCAACGCTCAAAACAGAATCATTAATTATACTTGACGATTATTTTCTCGAATCGAGTCTAAAAGTAGAGCAAACCAATTAGAAAACACGTCAGCTTATTTGAAAAATACTCCAAGTAAGTTAAATGAAATACTTTGTGTAAATTTTTAAAATATAACAAATCGAAATTTATCGTGACCGAAAAAAAAATGTAGGTTACAGATACACCAAACAAATTTCAGAAGATACACTAGCATGGATCTATTTCTAACCCTATTATAGGGGAAACTGCAGACAGATGGACACTCGTAGCAATGAAAAAGATGTCAGACTATGAGAAGCTGACGGTGCACACGGAATCCAGTATGTGGGGGGAACTTAATGCGAAGTTTAAAATCGAGCAGAAAATACATAATCAAAAGAGACAACGTTCATGAAACTGAAAGCAAAAATTTGAATCATTTATTGAGGATATGTGTTGAACCTGTGTCAGATACCCTCATTTATTTGTTCAATCAGTCATCTTTAGTGACTGTTTTTTTTCTCAATTTAAAAAAAAATTCATTCAAGCAGGAAAAAGATGTGACAACGTGACTTGATTGATTATATTTACGAATTCAACCCCGTGAAAAGAAACCTCTTTAGTTAGTCAGTGTACCCATGCTCAACAACGTCTATCATATCTGCGAGGGAAACATGGATCCTCGTCATTCATATTGAAAGATCTAGGAAAAAAAAAAAAAGAAACAACAAATAGAAAAAAAAATCCGCCCAAAATTCATTAATTTTACAGTATGCTATCAGCACTAAATAAAACGGAATAAAAACAAACATTTTAACTAGTGCTGCATTCGTGATTTTCTGGTTGAAGGAGGGTGATTTTCCATAAAACAAGTTTGAAAGAAAATAAGATGCAAGACAAATGTTGGGATTCAAAATCAGATCTTTTTTTTTTTTGGTTGACCGACCAAACTATCACTGGTACTGTGTGCAGGCTGAACAATTCTGCACTGAAAGAGAGAGAGAGAGAGAGAGAGAGAGAGAGAGAGAGAGAGAGAGAGAGAGAGAGAGGGGGGGAAAGTGAGAAAGAGAGGCGAAGACAAAACGAGACGAAGTCACAGAGAGAGATACCTTGTCGAAAAAGAGGGATATAAGTTAATTACTTTTTTTACCATCAGCAGCCAAAGACTGGCAGTTAGGTGACCGTCTGACCCTTTTTGTGGTCTTTTCCTATCTGGTGTGCTATTTGGTCCCCTATCTATAGGTAAGGGTACCTTCCCCTTTCACAATTCATTCGACTGAATTAAGTTACTCTCTTCTTTCACATGATACTGAAACTAACCTTTCTCTTTCATTTTCCTCCTGCCTTTTCCTGTTTCTTACACAAGTGAACTTACTGTCAATTTTCTAACCTCAGCTGATAGAGTTTTACACTTATAAAATCATTATATATCATTTTTCCTCTAATCATTTTTTTAAATGAGTTTCAATTGGATGGGTGCGACTGACTATTTATCTATCAGTGTGACTTCTAACCGACCCAGATTAATCATGTAAATAAATCTTTTTGTGATGTTTCTATCGTCCTTCGGCGTCTGAAAAGGGTTAAACTCTACCTTTTTTTTTATCTCCACTCATCATATATTCATGCTAAAGTATTCGTAACAAAAATGCTATCCACAAATAAAATTGAATACAATATTCAAGTAGAGAATCCGCATCAGCCCTCATATTGTAACATCGGTCGATTATTCCAATTTCTTTGTAGCTTTATTGAATCATATAAATAATTGGCAATTAAATTATGGATAACAAAATGAACACTTGGAAAATCTAATATTGAATCGCCAGCTCGTAAAATTCACTTATTGAACGCCAAAAAGAACAAGGGGAATGTGATAAGAAAAACGTATCTGCCAATATTTCTCCGGGCTGCTGTCAATATAGTCTTGAATATAATTTTCTTATTCAAGCCAAACAATGAAAGAAACTCTTAGTGTCAAAAATATCATCTGAAAATTTACTGAGAAGACGGTATTCCAAATATATTAAACAAACAGTATCTGACTAATTTGATGATAAACTGTTGGGATAAAAGAAAAACTACCGATTGAAATTATCTTACAAATTTGTAAAATAACTGTTACAAGTTACTTTATGTTGCGATCAGCTTATCCCAAGGGGAACATCTTCTACTGCAATAATATTCAATTGTTTGAAATCAAGATAAGTGAAATATTGCATCGAATATTTTATTCGATTTTCAATTAATACTCTTTGCAAGAAGATTTAATGTATATTGGCATGTGTATATGTACATATATGTGAGTTTGATACGTATTCCACAAATTTGTGTTGTTTTTTAATCAATGTACCAAGGGCCGACGTGAATTTCAGTACATAATGCTAGAAAATGAGAATGAGTTTGGCAGAAAGGGTCTACAACTCATGAATCCTACTGAAGGTAACCTATGGAGCTGTGACATTGAACCTAACCGGATATTCGAAACAACACAAAACACATCGGAGAATCATGCTCAACAATACATTGAAAGATTACAAACCAAGATGTTATAATGAAAAATAAAACAAGAACAATAGTCGAGTATATGATAGAATCGACTCGAAAAACTCGAATGGCAATGGTCTGGTAGTGTTGCAAGAACGTCGGACAACTGGTAGATATTATAATTCACAACATAAAACCCCAGAGATCATATGCAAAATTGCGCCCAGTAAAATATGAAAAGGTATGGCGACGGAAATTAGTTTAACAAGTATTGGCCAAGCAATGCCTATCTTAGCTACGTCAGGTGCTATCATGGGTATCAGAGAAAGTTTTAAATCAAATGACGGACACTAAATAGATCGTGAAGATTTGTAGCATGAGGTTTTTTTATGAAAGAGGGAAACGTATGGAATTAACTTTTTTTTTTATGTCAGAGTTGATTTGCCAGTCTCTTGAACCAAGAACTATCCTAAATTTTGACGATTTAGCGTAATGCACAATCATAACAATTTTGGTCTGGGGAACCAAAAGGTCATCAAGATCAATAATTTCTCTATCACTTTGCTCTGATTCGGCTTAGTAAAAAATTAATTAGATGGCTCTATTTTTAGATAGCAGAGTGAATTTACAATAGTCAAGACAAATATTATAAATGATTAGCATTCCTTCTTCGAGGAACGATTGTATCAGAAACTGCATCAAGCAAAATCTTTTTTATTTTTTCGGTAAGTGACAGATAATCCTAATTAGGAATTAACACATCTTCCTGGTCCTTAGCTAAAATAATAATTCTCTACTTATTGTTAACGGATATTCGGATCAATTATCATTGTGCAAAACTGATCAATAACAGAATTTTTTTTTCCACTATGTGTTTCCCAATCGTTATTTATTTTTCTCAATACATTTCTGGAAAGATTCACATTTGCATCAAAACAAAAAACCAAAAACTTATGAGTAAATTGTATATAAAGTAAAATAACAAAGCAGAACAAACAAACACCAATCGTTTCGATGAAGAAATTCATTTACTTCTGTGTGAACGCTCTTTGCCTCCAGTAATCCAGCTGTTGGTCTGAAATAAACAACGCTGTGTAACTTTGAGAATAACTGCTCTAATTTGGAACTGGATTCAACGCTTCAGAACTCCTTATAATCATCTGTATTTGGTGTATATATATATATATATATATATATATATATATATATATATATATATATATATATATATATATATGTAAACCTCAATAACAGTCATCATCAGCAATTGAAATATATATGAGTGTGTGTGTGTATGTGTGTGTGTGGTTGTGTGTCTGTGTCTGTGTCTGTGAGAGAAAGAGAGAAAGAGTTTGTACATTTTGTTTAGGAAATCTTGAGCTTTGACCACTTAATATGAGAAAAAAACTACTCAAATTCTTGTATTTTCCACTTCAATCAACTATATCTCAATTACGTAATTGTTTCCAATTTTGTAATACCCATCCTACTTGCAATTGAGTTTATGCCATACACATAATCATTCATTTTATTTTGAGTATCATTTTTTCATACTGTCAATGTTTTTTCTCATACTATCAATAATTTAGTTCTAAATTTTTCATTCATATATATATATATATATATATATATATATTTACATACACACACACACACACACACACACACACACACATATATATATATATATATATATATATTGTGTGTGTGTGAGGTTTTCTTGCATTTTTGCAAATGGTAAAATTATCATTTGTCTGGTACAGACTTTTATTTCGATGATAAGATAAGAGGACAAATTTCATATTGTCGACTGTTTCCTGTCTTTTGTAACCATTAAGCAACTAAATATGAGATAATGAAAATGGAAAAACCTTGAATGGTACAAAAACATGATGTTGACAGCAAGTTTGATTCATTTTGAATTTTCACTTCTAAAATCAATTGCATTCTGTATATAGGAAGATATCAATCTCAGAAATTATGTCAAATTCAGAAAAATCCGTTGCTTTCCCCTGTACAATGGTCGTTTTGCTTGTGAATAATTCAGATTTAGACCCATTTACGGAATAAACATATCAAGAGAAAATAAAAGGTGAAATAGAAGTTTGACAATTGAACATCAAATCAAGGTATCTGTTTACCTGTTCTGTTAAATGATATCGAATGGATTTTTTTAAAGGAAAAGATGAATACTGAATCACTATGTACCTGGAATGTCTTGATCAGGATACAGGGAAATCCCTCAACTTGTATTCAGAGATATCCGTTCGCCTGTCAAGTTACATTATAGCAAATAGACCTATAATTCTTATGAATAAATATGCAAACAACATGTATCTAAGAGCCATTTATCAATAACTGAATTAAACAGAAGATAATTCAACTGGAATTCAATCACATGCACTCCTCACAGCGATCAACAATATCCAAAGAAAGCCATCAAATTGAATTTTTTCGTACTGTTACTTTCACTTTCACTTCATTGTAAATATCAGATTATTTTTCTCATCCTGTTTGTACCTTTTCAACTGTGAAAAATCGATCTCTGTCAGAGCATAGAAATCTTTTGGACATTGAATTATGGGAGTAAACAAGTATACGTCGATCCAAACAAACATATTTGACGGAGAAGTTGGATAAGTAAATACAAGAACGTCAATTTAGACAATAAATTGTCCTAAATTCCAAGTTAGACGTGACTTGTGTCAGAAACAGTCGTGTTTCACTTACCGGTGTCAGTGGTTGATTTTTTAGCTAAATAATGGACATAAGCATTTTAGTGATATATACCAGTATATATCACATCTGTAAGGAGGTTCGGACTTGTGTCTTAGATGGTTATGCATTATCTGACTGTACTAGCTTTTTTCGAATCAAGCCTCAACGGTATCACAATCAGTAACAGCTGCGGCAGTCTTTTGACGTCTTCTGTTGAAAAGGATTCGTCAAACCTCTCAATCATGGGCGTCGTTGACAATAATTCCAGCACTTGTCTAGGTCTTACCATCTTATATTTTTCCAACCACTATTTCGGATGTGATTTTTAAGGATATCCTCGTTGTGAGCCACGATGTCCTGTGTTGTCTGGTATTTCTGCAACATGGCCAGCCTATTGTCATTATATAAGGTTTTCCCCATAGTATATTGTGCTGTTCTGTGATATCTACATGAGATATTGTGCATGACTTTCTTATATGCACACAGCATGGTTTTCAGTTTGAAGGTCAATCATATTCATATCTTAGCTACACAGATATTCCTTAGGAACAGCTTAATGATTCGTGTGAGATAAAGCATTGTCGATATTATATGAATTATGTTGGTTCGTAATGTTTATTTCTTGTTGTGTTGGATAAGGCTTTAAACTAGTCTAATGTCCATCCTTCTTCGGGCAAACGTGATAACTTGTCCAATGTTTCGAATAGAATAATGAAATCTATAGTTATATGATGCTGGGGAATTAACAGTGCAGAAAATTGTGTCGATTGTCAATAAAGTAATGTGATTTATTAAAACTCTTTCCCAAGAATCATCGTTTCGAATCTTGTTCCTCTGACTAATATGACAATCACGACTCTGATTGTAGAATTCTTAGAACGATTTACAACTTGTATCATAGGGAATATTATATAATTTTTGTGAATACCATCAGCACACGATATGATTAAAGGAATATTGGCATGTGCATATTGAAACAGGAAGAAAATCCCTGAAATCATCAAGAATCCACATAGATGAGTACAGTCACCTTTTGCCGAACTTCTAATCATTATGAGACCGTTGGGATATTCTTGGAACCACATTACATATTGTCATGAAATTTTCATTTTTGACCTATGGAACAAGAGATTGATTTTTGTTAAAAAGGAAACTTTTCGAGGTTTTCATGGTTTTGCAATTTACAAACTAAGTATTGAAAAAATGGACACATGCGTTCATGTTTGCCAGAGAAAGATAGTGTGTATTAAGGAATGCCAGTTGGAAAGTGGTGTCAGGAAAATCGGATGAAGCTGAATTATAATCACTTTTTTGGAACAATTTGACTTTCTTTTTGACTGCTATAGATTTAAAATTGTGGTAAAGATTTTGCAAATAGAATGATCCTAGTCAAATATACATTGAGCTATTTCAAAATGTTGTAGTTTGATAATTTATGTTTTAGTTTTTTCCATACTTGTTAAACATTTTTAGAGATATTCTACTCATCAAAAACAATTATTTTACTTGTGCGGAAATACAAAAATTGGTTTTTTATCGAAAGTTCATAGATAATTTTGGAGTCGTTACTAACATACACTTCAGGATAATTTTTAAATCATTTTTTCACACTTGAAAAAATTTGACGGGACATTCAAATATTGTATTTTCAAAATCTTTCTTTAATTCCATAACTGCTGGTAAAGTTGTGAAACAATGTTTTGGTCAATTACGTTACGAAATCAAATAGGGCAAACAGGGACAAAGGAATTCTGCCGAAAGTCAAGGTAGAGAGTGTTTACCTGCCTTGAAAATTGGTATTTGTTATCTGGAGTTTTATTCAGCAAATATCTCCCACTTTTTCATATCGTATGTGCCGTGTCCTTTTACGGAAAGGTCAATTGCATTTTTTCTGTTTCAGACCTCGTATTCCGATAAATATTCCCATAGCGAATATTGTAATACCTTCATTTCACCCTCTCAACGATCTTCGTTCGGGATCTATTTTTCTTATAGACATCTATGAACCCAAATATGTACGGACCAGTGTGTCATACTATTCAACCCACAGCAAACAACTCTCCAGAATGTGTCTATGCATACATAATGCTTTCTAACAAGTTGTTATGCGTTGTTTCATTTTGCTTTGAAGGTCCCTGACTCACATGTCATCGTAGAATGTATCCGTCAACCCCTTTAGGAACCTCATCCTCTATTCTTTCAGAAGCACTTTATCTTTGACCATAACTTTGGTTTTAATTCTGCGCATATTCAGGCTTACTTTCTTACTTTCACTACTTAGATCAGTCAACTTGTTTTGTAATTATTGCATGTTTTCTGATGTTATAGAAACGTACTTCCGAATTTCAAGCAGTTTACATATTATTCGACTTATTATATAACACCCACATACGCACACTCTTTCACCTCATTCAGTTTTCTGAAAGACACTTTCAGTAGGCATTGTAAATAAATCAGGTGATATGTATCCCTCGTTTCTTTCATCTAATTATCTTTATCTTGCTTTGATTGTTCTTTTTTTCAATCATCGAATCACAATTTCTGTATATGTTATGAATGACTAAAATGAACCTTTCACCAAGGCCTTGCTCTCGTATTGAGTCATGGCATCTTCATATTCTACTAACGCAACTCAAACTGTTTTTTGGTTGATTGAAGACGTTAAGTGATTCATTTTACGTTGATGGTATATCGTTACATGGCAACTTCTGAAGTCTGCCTGTATTCATCATTGATTTCCATCTATCAATGTGTCTGCCGGACCGTTCGGGAGTAATTGTGTAAATGATCTCTATATGTTAGATTGATGCGTGATAGTGCTTTGGTTACTTGCAAACTTGTTTTTCTTGTGGAGTAAGATCGTAATTCTCAGGCAGAATTCTGAGGAACCGTATGAATAGCCGTACCAGACCTTCGTGAAAAAAAAATTCTTACACCTCCGAGAAAGTCTTTTGATATGCCATCCTCTCTTGCTGCTTTTCCAAATTTCTGAATCCGTAGCACCAACGATATTTTGACTTCAAGTAGGTCTAGGATATTATTAGTATCTATTCGTTTATCGGTTAGGTAATTTAATTCTTTGAGGCTTAGACGTTTGAATGTATTCCACATCGCCATTTGAGCATTTCATTGTTGAAATATCGGTTATGCATGATTTTTACATCATATAGTGCACTGTTTTTTGAAATCCTCATATGTGTGATGTCGATACGATGGAAGCTGTGTAAAGAATATGAATACGTGAGAATATTTTGAAACAATTTTAAATTTCATTCTACGTGTTCCTATTACCAAAGTGCGTGTATTTGTCAAACATGGGCGGTAATTAAAAACTTGGAATTGATTTCAAGGTGTCTTGTCTGTGCATAAACATTCGTAGAATTTGAAAGCTCTTCAAAGGGGATGGGTCCTAAAAAAATTAACAGAAGATTTGGTACAGGATTCTTGGGAGCTAAGTTAAGGATTTTTAACACTTCAATAGAATGAGAAAACGACTCACGCAACTCCAATACGATGCTCAATTGAAAATGTTCATTAGCATGGGAATCGATAAGGAGTAGGAATCAGGCAACATGGTGATTAAGAGAAAGAGAAGGCAATGAACTGAGCGGGGGAAATATTTCTATTGAAGTCTAAGGAGATACATAATACATTCCCTTGCTGTCACTGAACAATGAACATAGTTTTGCAGAGGTTTTTAGTGCTAAATCAAACTTAGTAACCTAGAAAAATGTGGCCGATTATATTAGACACAAGAGAATCGAATTAAAAGCCTCTAAAATGGGATTAAATTTCGTGTTGTCAGATTCTGTTTGAGAATTAACAATGTCCATGGGTTATTGCTCGGGTTATGGTAATAGTTCTATAGCTCATTAAACTAGAAAACTCTGAGAAACAAACATTTTTGTATCCACGAAACTGATTGTTTTCATAGAAATGGAGAGTAAACTGGTTAATCGATAGCTAATCTTCATTTGGAATCATTTATCCTCGGTCTCAATGAATATCATTAACAGTTTCTATTTGCTGAAATCAGTTATTTACAAGGTTCATTGATGAGTCATGATTAATTCTTAACAATTGATTCTCATACATCGTAGATATACTACTATTTCAATATCCAGAGAAAATTAGGACCATTAAATTAGAGTTACCGACTGAGAAAGAACGATAGGTTTTTTTTGTGCTTTTATCTTGATTGACACTTTCAGAAATTTGGAACCGTGATCTTTATCACGTATATTTTTATCCTGCAAGAGTATCTCCACTGACTTTTGTATCACTTTGTTCGATTTGAGACTGTTTACAATTTACTAGTGACTTTAGTATTATTTGTTTGTTGCGACATTAAGTCACAACCACTCATATGCCATATTTCAAAGCTCAAAGAGGAGCCATTCTCAAATGACAAGACGAACGAAACCGATTAGATAATTCTATACTTCGACTGACGAATATTGACGGACTGACCAGCCATACATTGCACAACGGCTGTCCGGTGGAAACAGAGCAAGTAGTTACACCCTATGCTGTGCATATGTTATGCCGATCGTATTATCGACCTCCTCAAAGTGTGACTGCGCGAATATCCGTAATCGGTCGTTAACCTCACAAAAAAGAAATAAGGGTTGGGCACAAAAATCTTGGGAGACTTAGTTACTGAATTTGCTCATCATTGTTACTTTATCAAGATAATTATGAACTCTTTCAATTATCTTTGGAACACCATTCTTTCTTTCTTTTTTTTTTGCTTTCTTTTTTCCCTCTCCCAATTCATTTTTTGCCTTTCTCCTACTTTCTTTTTTTCTTTACCTTTCACTTCCTACGCGTTGTTAATTTCTCCTGTTTACCTTTTCTTTCTGAAACCCCTATCTCATTATTTTCTCTTGTCACTCCCTATTGTCTTCCCTCATTACTTTCCTCCCTTTTCCCTGTTCCTCCCTTTCCCTCAAATTCCACCCTTCTTTTTTTATGCCTTGTCATCAGAAGGTCCAGGATAAAAAGTGACTTAAACCAAAATGCCATACAGTCTCAAATGACGTTTATCATTAACCATTCCATGACGTAACAAGTTTACAATAATGGGACTGCTTTTGTTTCCTTTTATCTGGAAAAAAATTAAATGTCATTGGTTCTAAATAGAAAAAGAATAAAAGGAAAAGTATAAACCTATCCTTCATCCCGCCCCCCCTCATTCCCTCTCTATCTGTTCCTTTCTCTTGGGCTGGGGGCTTGAAATTTCATTTGGTAAGTCTTGAGCAAGTAACAGAATGAAAAATCGTATTTAAAACACATCGCATGGTAATCCTTTCATATTTTTCCGTATTCAGGGTTGCAGAACTTGAATCGCTGATCAGATGTATTCAGTTGTTTGAGAAGCGTGGAACCATCTGATTTTCTAAAAATTCAGGAAGTCCTAAATATAAAGTAATATTTAGGACAACTTTGAACAGATATATATGTGTATATGCGGTAACACAAAACATGTATCTTCAAAAATATGCATGAATGAGTTGAATAGCCACAAAGACTGATACCAAATAATGGAATTGAGATCGACGATTAAAAACTGACCAAGCAACAGCATAACTTAAACTTAAAGTTAATGAGATTCCTGGATGTAAATATTAAGTATTTGCTGCAATTCAAATGAAATGGGTGGGAATTACTGAATTATGATAATCTGAACCTTGTTTTCAAATATATTGATGATTATATTTCTATCAATGCTAATGAAAACACCTTTACAGCTGAGATAAAACACAACGATAAACTTCATGCCAATTGCCTGTTCAGCCATTCGGAATACCTGGTGAGAATTTTAATATTTCATGAGGACGCAACATGTCCGAGACAGCTATTTCGAAACTTTTCTGTACGTAGGCCAAAGTAGATATTTCACATATAAACGTATCATGGCAGCAGTTGTGAAGTCTTTTTTCTATGACGAAACATGAGGAAATTTATCTATGGTACAAAGCACAAAGCACAACAAGAGTAAAATTGGAATTGATGAAACAGAAACATTTCAGTAGACGATGAATGCAACTTTTGCATCGCCAAATTGGTTTAGGGTCATAACATGCATTGTC
Organism: Thysanoteuthis rhombus; assembly: GCA_963457665.1. Classification (NCBI taxonomy): domain Eukaryota; kingdom Metazoa; phylum Mollusca; class Cephalopoda; order Oegopsida; family Thysanoteuthidae; genus Thysanoteuthis; species Thysanoteuthis major. Next base: position 8,991,502 of record OY735218.1, read on the forward strand.
CTTTTTATCTGCAACTAAATGGTTCGACGGACAACAAAATGGTAATAAAACAACTTGATTGGTTCGAATTAGTGTTTGCAGCCCATTAGGAGATTAAAACATATATTAAATACGGGACAGCATGAAAAATCATTTTTTTCTCCATTAGTTTATCAATATTTTACACCCTGTCTTGGAGTCTTAATCCATGTTAAGCCATGTGTTTGTACGTACATTTTATATTCACTACTCGTAGTATAGCTGACATAACATTCTGTATAAATCTGCCATTGTTGTCAGGAAAGAAAAGCAAAATATCAGGTGTTATTGAGTTTCTGTCTCATTAAAAATCTATTTTGACGCCAATATGCGGTGGAGAAAAAGTTACTTGGATAGACCTATGGAAAAAAGTCGAGAATTTCCAATTAAACCTACGGATTCTAATATTTTGTCTCAGATGTATCGCAGGAAGTAGACACTGCGGTTTGTTATGATTTTTTGAATGATATTCAGTTATTTCTCAAAATAGCTTTCATTTACAATAAAGAAATGATATTATTCTTTCTCTAATATTATCCTGCGATGAAGTAAAGCAATATTTCAATAATTTTCTGACAAATATATACCTTTATCCAAACTTTCAGTCTGTTTTCATCATAAGTTATGATTATACTATTATAATTGACTCCGCTGGCTAGACTGTTTGCTCGATTATCAACATGATATTGCACATTATTTTCTGATTTCGCTGCTAAAATACACATATGTACACACACATATATATATATATATATATATATATATATATATATATATATATATATATATATATATATATATATATATATCCCTGATAATTCACCGACGGAGCTGATATGACATCTGATGATCTTATACGGCAGAGGGGTTAACCCCCCTTCGCCTGCTTTTTATCAAACTGAGATATGCTCAATTTCAGCACCGATGGTGAGAAAAGCTGTTAACTCACCATAGCTGAAATTAACAAGAAATGAACCCCGGTGACCTCAATGATCATAGAGGTCAACTATCAGAAACAGGCTATCAGTGACCATTCCCCCCGTTTTCTTTGACTTGATCGTCACTAGAGAGCTCAGAAGATATAATCGTATGTGAATCAGGAAAGTCTCCATCATTCAGACTATTAAGCTGAAAAAGCAATAAAACATAGAGAATTTTGATTCCAATGACAGAGAATTACTGCATTCTGTTGATACGTCAGTGAAGCATGTATTCACTTATACCATCAAAGATGTCTAGGGATAATACTTGTAAACTCTGCTAGGCCACTCAAATCTTCATAAAAACTCCATTGATTGTAATTTTTGCATATATCTTCTCTTTTTCCTCCTTCAATTTGGTTCATTGATCAATTTTGGCGATATCTAACTGATGACCAAATGTACCGTCCAACATTGTTCTGGTTGGTTGATATTTCTGAAACAAATTTTGGCTCAAGTCAAGGGTAATGGAGTGACCAGATCTTTGGTAGATTTTTGACTGATGCTGACTTCCATAGACTTTCAAACAAACAAAACAGCGAATGAATAAAAAGTGATGTTGATGTATCAGAAAGTTATATATGAATTGATGTGTATTTCGATTCCAAAATGTATATCTCAATTCCAAAAATCATCCCTAGAGGGAATAAAAGGGAATGTTTGGTTTGAATATGATCCATCACAATTACAATTTTTTGATTTCATCCTGGTGCCCTAAATCTCCATACATGTGGATCTAAAATATTTGATAATTTTATCGAGGATAACAAACGAAACACTTGCTGCTCCATTGAATATCTCCACAAAGACGTGTCTTTTTTTTCAATCTATTTCTTCACAGATTCCATCGTAGAAAAGGAATTTGTTCTGCAGCAGACGGAAATTGGAGAAATGATTGAAAAGAGTATTTCAAATCATAATTCCTAATTGTGATATTTGCTCAACATTATTTCAAAAACCTCCGTTCTCCCTCCATTATACATTGACATGAATTTGACATTTCCCTCTTTCACTTTTCATGTTGAAAAGCAAAAAATTAAAAGAACTATTCATTTTTTTTACATAGAAAATGTACAGGTAACGATCATCTTAATTTTAATTTGACAAATGTTAAAATTCTTCTGACGATTGTGATGATATTCACAGTGTAAATAATGCTAAATTCCATGGGTTTGATTGAAAATCATATCTTTCTACATTACTCTCACTATGTTTCAGCTCTTTTTCCTAAATACTACTCATTCTGCCTCGCATATTCTGAAATGAAAATTTGAGCATAGTATGAAAATAAAGGAATGTTTGGAAACAAAGTTCAATGATGAAAAGTTCTGCACAAAAATCATATATCTTTGGTCAGAATGGTAACAATATTTTTCATACATAAAAATGAAAGTATGGAAATGAGTTATATCCATTATTCACTCACTATGTACGTAAATACATAAACGGTGACATGATTGTGTATGTGTTATTTTCAAATGTGCATTTTGAGATCGAAAATTTTTTTCCGCTCTTTAATGAAAGCAGAATCAATACTGATTATCTACATTTCAGTATTTTCCTCATAGGGCGTTCTTCAGAAATATAGGATTTGTAACGACTCAGTTTTATTGGCTAAAGTTCCCAAGGGGGAAATAATAATCATTGGCAATATTGGTTATTGTGAAGGTCTTGAAAATTAGGGCTAATTGTCTCTTCATATGAAAGATTGAAGAATATAAAGATTTTTATTTCTTCGCAACAATGCTGTACATTATAGTCATATGCGTAGTTTTCTTTCAGCAATGATTGGACACTTATAAGTAACGACGCTATGATAGGATATCAGCGACCAGAAAATTTTCATTAACTTCAGTTCAGACTTTTGCTTAGTAAGCAAATCTTAAATGGCAAATGCAATCCATATAAGGGGTCCGTAAGGTTCGTGATTCATACTTTGATCAGTCATCCCGAGAAAAATCTAAACAATACGGCAAACTTCAATCTATATGCCTCAAAATTAAATATTTTTAACTGTGGAATATAAATCATTCATTGATTTCTATTCAGATTACACTTTACTAATAGCATTCAAAATATATAAAATTCCGAATATTCCAGTGAAAAATCTCACAATTAAAAGATTTTGAAGCGATACTCTGCAGTGATGAATGTCAGATATTTTGCTCGGGGTTGAACGAGTCCAGAGCATTGTTTTTTTTTTTTTTTTTTTTTTTTTTTTTTTCAAAGCATAAAGCTGTAGTGATGAAGTTAGATATTTCACTTGGGCTCCATCATGTGAGCTCATCTCATGGATGGTGACTTTTTGAAACAGTTAGATATTTTGTTGGGGCTTTGTTCACGTGACCTCATCTCCTGGCAGGGCCGATTTGAAAAATAAAACGATACTCCACAGTGATGAATGTCAGATATTTTGTTGCAGTTGGTCGATTCTGGTGCATGGGTATTTTTTCAAAGCATAACGTTGTAGCGATGAATGTCAGATATATCTCTAGGGCTCCATCACGTGAGCTCATCTTATGGATGTCAACTATTGGAAACAGTTACACCGTACTGATTATTGTTGAATATTTTGTTAGGTCTTGGTCGAATGAGCTTATTTATAGTTAGCAACTTTTTGGCAGCAATTACCCTGCATCGATTAATATTCGGTCATGTGACTTGATCTCAAGACTGGGCCGTTCTTCGAGAGTGATACTCTGCAGTGATGGATTTCTGATATTATGTTTGTCGTTGGTCGAGTCTTATGCATGAGTACTTTTTCAAAATATAACGCTGTAGTGATAAAGTTATATATTTCACTCGTGCTACGTCACATGACCTCATCTCCGGGATAGAAACTTTTTAAAACATTTACTCTAAAGTGATAATTGTCAGATGTTTTCTTAGGGGTTGCTTACATAAGCTCATCTTTTGGTTGGCAACTTTTGTGTGCATTTACACCGCATTATTAATGTTTAATCTTTTGTTGGGCTTGGTCATTTGATTTCATCTTATGGCAGGGCCGATTTTTGAAAGCATACTCTGCAGCAATGAATGGCAAATATTTTGGATCCGTCGGTCGTGTTATGTGCTCGGATATTTTTTCAAATCATAACGTTGTAGTGATGAAGATAGATATCTCATTTGGGTTCAATCATGTGAGGTCTTTTCATGGATGGCGACTTTTACGGACGGTAACACTTCATTGATTAATGTTAGATACTTTGTAAGGGCTTGGTCCTGTGATTTGATCACATCGAAGGTCCGTTTTTGGAAAGGAATACTCTACATTGATGAATGTCGGATATTTTGCTGGGGTTGATTGAGTGTACTGCATGGGTATTTTTTTCAAAGCATAACACTGTAGTGATAAAGTTAGATATTTCACTTGAGCTCTGCCATGAGCGCTCATCTCATGGATGGTGATATTTAGACACAATTACACTGCAGTCTTTAATGTTGGATATTTTGTTCGAGTTTAGTCATATTTGCTCATCTTATGGTTGGCAACATTTTAGAAACATATACATAGCATTAATCATTGTTAAATAATTTGATAGGGTTCTGTCACGTGGCATCATCATATGGCAATGTCTTTTCTCGAAGGCAATAATCAGCAGTGATGAATATCAAATATTTTGATGGGGTTTGGATGAATCTTGTACATGAGTATTTTTTTCAAAACATAACGCTGTAATGATGAATGTTAGATATCTCACTTTGGCTCCGTCACGTTAGTCCATCTTATGGATAGCAATGTTTGGAAACAGTTACGCTACAGTGATTAATATTAGATATTTTCTTCAGGCTTGGTCACGTGAGCTCATCTTATGGTTGGTGACCTTTTGACAACAGTTACACTACAAGGACGATTGTTATATATCTTGTTATGACTACATCACGTGACCTCATCACATGACAGGACTATTTTTTAAAGCAAGAGCTCTGCAACAATATATTTGAGATATTTTGGGTTTTTTTGTCGAGTCTTGTGCTTGGATATTTTTTCAAAGCATAATGCCGTAGTAATGACGTTTGATATTTCACTTGAACTTACTCATGTGAGCTCATCTCATGGATGGCCACTTTGGGAAACAGTTACACTGCAGTGATTGGTGTTGAATATGTTGATTGGGCTTGGTCACGTGATATCATCTCATGGTTGGCATTTTTTCGAAATATTTACACTTCATTGCTTAATTTTAGATAATTCATCAGGGTTTGGTGACCTGACCTCATTTCAGGGTACAGCAGTTCTTTGAAAGCGATACCCTGCAGTGATTAATGTGTGATATTTTGTTGGTCGTTGGTCAAGTCTTGTGCTTGGGTATTTTTCTAAAGCATAACGCTGTAGTGATGAAATTAGATATTTCACTTGGGCTAAGTCACATTAAGTACTTTCATGGGAGGTGACTTCGAAAGACAGATACACTGCATTGATTAGTGTTGGATATTTTGTTGGGGTTTGGTCATCTGACCTCATCTCATGGCAGGGCTGTTTTTTCAAATCGACATTCTGCAGTGATCAGAGTCGGATATTTGGGGGAGGGGGTTTGTCAATTCTTGTGGATGGGTTTTTTTTTTTCAAGCTGTAGTGATCAGGTTAGATATTTCACTTGGGCTCTGTCACGTGATCTCATCTCATGGATGGCGAGTCTTAGAAACAGTTGCACAGTAGTGATTCATGTTGGATATTCTGTTAGTGCTTGGTCACGTGAGCCCACCTTATGGTTGGCAAATTTTGGGAAGCAGTTACACTGCATTGATTCATGCTAGAAAAATTTTCAGGACTACGTCATGTGACCTCAGCTCATGGCAAAGATGTTTTTTGGAAGCAATATTCTGCACTGATGAATGTCAGACATTTTGTTGGGGATTTGCTTTTTTTGAAACAAAACACTTTTGAGATGAAGTTAGATATTTCACTTTTGTCTGTCACATGAGCTCATCTCAGGGGAGGGGTGGGTGACGTTAGGAAACATTTAAGCTGCAATGATTAATGATAGATTTTGTTTAACATTGACAGGAACTGATACTCTGCCATGATGAATGTCAGATATTTTATTGGAGGCTGTTCAAGTCCTCCATTCGGTACTTTTTCAAAGCATAATGCCCTTTTGATGGAGTTACATATTTAACCTGGGCTCTATTGTGATAGAGCCCAGGTTGAATATGTAACTCTATCTTAAGGATGGAAACCTTTGGAAACATTCACACTGCAGTGATAAATGTTAGATATGAGTTCCAGCTTGGTCATGTGAGTTCATCTTATGGTCGGTGACTTTTTTGGAACATTTAAACTGCATTGATTAATGCTCAATATTTCGTTATGGCCATATCTTGTGACCTCATCATACGGCAGGACTGTTTTTTTAAGCAATACTCAGCAGTGATGAATGTCAGATATTTCGTTGAGTCTTGTGTATGGGTATTTTTTCAATACATGTGAGGGCTTGGTCATCTGAGTTCATCTTATGGCATAGCATTTTGGAAGCGTTACGCTGCAGTGATGAAGGTGAGATATTTTGTTACGGCTTGGTCAAGAGGACAAATCAACTTCCATGGAATGTTGAACCATTGAAAGCCAAATATTTTGACAGGTCATTGTTACCTGAGCTCATCTTGATGTTGAGGACTTTTTGAAACAGTTTTGTGGTTGTGATGAAAGTTGTTTTTTTTTTCTATGTTTGGTCACGTGAACTCCTTAACGGCGTTGGCACTGTTTGATAGCTTTTCACTACATTGAATGATGCTCGATATTTTGTTTGAGCTAGATCAAGTGAGCTCAAGTGGTGGATAGGGGAATTTCGAAACAGTTACATTGCAGTGATGATTTTGGTAAAGCTCAGTCACATGAGCTCATTGTGTTGGTTGACATTGTATGATAGCATTTTACCTCAGCAAATAATGTTCAGGCTTGGACATATGATATCTTGTGATTGAGGACTTTTTGAAACAGTTATATTATAGTAGTGAATGTCAGATATTTTGTAAGGGATTAGTCACTTTTTGAAAGTGTTACACTGCAATGATGAAAGTCAGATATTTTGCTACGGCTTGGTCGTGTCAGCTCACCTTGTGGGTCTCAGACTTTTCAAAACAATTAACTTGCAGTGTTGGTGTTTGGTCACGTTTGCACATTTTGTGGTTTAAGGATTTTTTAAACAGTCACGGCTGCAATGATGAATGTCAGATAATTTGTTGAGGCTTGGTCATGTAAGCTTATTTTTAGGTTTGTCATGCTGCAGTGTCTGAGGTCAAATATTTTGTCAGGGCTGCATCACGTGAGCTCATTGAGTGGATGGGCACTTTTTGAAAGCGTCGTGCTGCAGTGATAAAAGCCAGATATTCTGTCAGGGTTTAGTCATTTGGGTTTAACTTGCACTTTCCCGAACAGTTATGCAGCAGTTCTGAACGTGACTTCACGTGACTAAACCCAACTAGAAGTTTGGGCTTGATCATTTGTGCTAATCTTGTGGTTGAATACTTTTAGAAACCGTCATGATGAAAGTCAGATATTATTTAGGGTTTGATCGCGTTAGGTCATCTTGTTGGGTGGGTCTTTTTAAACAGTTATGCTAGGGTGATAAAAAGTCTGATATTTTGTCGGGGCTTGATCGAATGGGCACTTCTTTTGGCATGGTACTTTTTGAATTTGTTACTTTGCAGTGATGAAGTTCTGATATTTTGTTTGAGATAGGTCATGTAAACCCCCAAATGTGTGACAAATATATATGAGAAAGTTATTCTAGAGTGATGGAAAGTCTGATATTTTGGAGTTTGTAATATGAGGTATCGTGTTGTCCAGGACTCTCTGGTTCTGCTTTCCTGCACTTATTTGAAAAAGTCAGATATTTCTCAGGGAATGGTCACCTGTGCTTATCTTGTGGCAAAGCGTTACACTGCAGTGATCATTGTTTGTATTTCGTGAAGTTTGGTCAAGTGAGCCCATTTTGTGTTGGGAATTTTAGGGAACATCAAGCTGCAGTGTTGAAGGTAAGATATTTTGTCAGAGCGTGGTCATGCACAGAACAAAATAGGAGAGAACACAATGTTTTGTATCCATGCAATCTGCATTTTTTTTAAAATTTCCCATCAAACTACATAAAATGCCATTGTGTTGGCATAAATAGCATACATCTCATATGTTGATGGATTTAACACTCGATGCTCAGAAGTAATAAACGATCAAACAAATGCATGATGTCTTCACTGAATGGACCTTAGATTGACATAGTTGATTTTTGGTTGATTAATCCGTTAATTTTGATTGGAAGTGAGAATGGACTTCAAATCAGACGTTCTTTTTTTAATTGATCATATCCTTTATCAACACACGAACACAAACACACACATGTATATATATATACATGTGTGTGTGTGTGTATATATATATATATATATATATATATATATATATATATATATATATATATATATATATATATATATATATATGTAGGAGCCCCATTATAGTAACCGTGTAAAGATGAGAGATCGTTCAGAATAGTATTGAGAGGGACATATAAACCAAAAATAAACCAATAAAAATTTGGCTGGAAACGGTTTTTCGGCCATAGCATTATTGGTGGTCGATTTGGTTCATTTGTAGGATCATCTCTTCGTTAAAGTCGTCTCGCTATCAGTGACAGGTTCGATTCCTGCTGCTGCATCAACTGTTTGAATTGAATGAATATATATATGTGTATATATACATATAAGTGTGTGTGTGTATGTGTGTGTGTGTGTGTTCAACTGTTAATAAAGAAATAAACACATTTTTTATGACCAAGCATAAGATATCAGATTCTATGCTTTAGCAATGAATAACGACAAAATTCACCCAAGGGGTCTATGCTCTGTCATTGAAATTACGTCATATTCTAAGTGAACCTAGCCTTTCCCCTGGCCCCATATGTTCAGTCCTGTTAGTTGATGAATGATGTGTGCTGGAGTATGAACTCTCCGGGTATTATTTAATTTATTATTTATTTCAGCTTATTGTTCAATGAAATATTCAAAAAATGTATGATGTGATGTTTTTGTCTTCATTTGATCTCAAGAGTCTTTTTTGACTTGAACCTGCAATCCATATTTGCCAACCCATCTGATCGATTTGGTTTTTCAATAGAAAGTTGTGTTTTTTTCACGAATATCCCTCAAGAGATTTTTGATATTTTGTTCCCATCCATCCCTCGATGAATGGGCCCAACGATACGCTGGACTCAGTTTTTGCCTTGCAGCAGTGAGCAGGGGGCACTTTAAGTTTGTGCAATGCAAGGTGTGCTATTCAAGTTATTTATGAAAGTGTTGAAAGACATTTTTCCATGGCTCCACCTATTTGACCTCATGTTTTGCAAAATTAAACCGACTGAATCTAAGGAAATTCGACGGCGTTAACTACGAAGATTATCAAACATCCAGTGCATCCGTTCTTCCCTCAAAGTTCGCTCATATTTCCTTATTCATTCCTATATCCCTCTCAACAGTCTTTGCTCATCTATGTTTTATTAACGTTTACAAACGCAGAATTGTTTGAGAGATCCTAGCAAATCTCAAACTTTTGATCTACCCTCAGAAAAAATGTTTATGCATTTTATCAGTTACTGCAGACATCCCAAAATACGCTGAACCTCAAAATGCTATATGTATGTTAATTAGGAGAAACGTTCGTGCGATTGTTCACAGCGATTTTCTTGGGAGAAGATGATTAAAGAACGGGGTATTCTGCAATTCTGCCCTTGTGAGACACGAAAACAGGATATCTCTGCTTCAGTGTAGGATACACACATAAAGCATGCTAAAAACCAAAGATTTTTTGAAATTCAAAATTGAAAAATCTGCTTGTAATATTCATTAGTCATTTTATGAATCATGCAGACAACAGATTGGTAAAGAAAACTGTATCAAACGGAAGAAAGTATGTTCACAGAAAATCAAATGCATGATTATTCGCTTGAGAGATAATCAAATGCATGATTATTCATTTGAGAGATTAATTATCCTTCCCTCATATGATGCTGACTTGAAGGAAAAAATGCAAAGCAAAAGGCACAATATTAGTAACCGTATTTGAAAATAACATCGATTTACTGGAATATTTTTCATCGACTTTTCTCTGAGGAAATTGCTGAATGAGAAAAAAAAATGCCAACTCAGCGTAGGGAAAATCAGGTGATTGCACATGAGACATTTTGTTAGCCGTGGGATCCAATCAGATTACAGTTGAAAAACCGATTTTAATGTGTATGTATTTAAAAAAAAAACTTCCATAAGATTATATTGTCAAGTTATATACAAGAATGTTAGATATTTTACATCACCATATGTTATCTTTGTCATGAATCTGAGTGCGTAATTCTTATTCATTAATCATACACAAAAGGGGTTTGTCTCGTTCTTTTGTTGCATTAGTGTTCTTCAGATGACAGAACAGCATTAAGAAAAGTTTGAAACAGGAAAGTGTAATAAACAGTACGTTGTTGAGATATTAAAATGTCAGGTAGACAGGGAAACTCAAAGATCTAACATGGGGGGAACAGTATGGAGCAGGAAAGCTGACAAATTCCATTTCTAATTGTCTCCTGTAAGTTTCCTTGATAAAACTTTTCAATGAATATTACTGACCTTTTGGAAACGATGTTGATATTGGATTAGGAGGGAATAATCGAATTTTAGGAATTCCAGATGACCCCCTCCCGATAAAAGATATATCTGTATGAATTCACTTATAGTTGTCCAAAAATGTCTTTAAAAGTTATTTCAAGTGATTTTCGATAAAACGTGGCAAAGGATTTATGTATTTCAGGTTTGTCTCATTAATTATTCAAATGGGGTATATTTTTAATATAATTGGGATATTGAAAGAAACAAAAAATTCCTCTTGCCACCCTAGCACCATAGTTGCTTATGGAATGATTATAGTTCGGTTTTTAGCAATTATATGGTATAGGTACGCAATTGCTGAGTGCATCCTACTTCGAACATTCGGCCATTCAAGTTGGGGCATCCAAATGAATATTTCATCTAATCAATAAAAGAGACGATATGAAAGGTAAGGAGCTGTTAGTATTCAGAGTTTCAATGTTATTTTCTGTCAACACAAAAGCACTCACGAAGCCTAGTCGCACAAGGGGTGACACATGATCTTGTAAAAAGTTATTACTTTAGTGATTCCGATCCTGGTGGGTCTGCTCATGTGACTCGGTAATCAGCTAAACCAAGTGTTGCTGGTTTCAACGCATTTTCCTCAGTAAACCTACTCAAATATAACATATATTCCACGAAAGATATTCCCTTTAGCACAAAACAATCGCAAGGGATTCGATTTTAATTGAAAAAGGAACCTGTTGCAGTAAATGATAAGTGTGCTAAAGGTACTTCTTCATCTGAATCTAGATGTTAAACTAATGTATGTTCTGTAAAGTTCAGTCTTTTGGATAATCGAATAGCGTAATGCTAATTGCAAGGTTTTACAATGAAGGTTTGCTCACTGTCAGACAGATTGCATGTATTTTGTTTCCTTTTACTTTCGCTCAGAGACCAAATCAAAAAAAATGTTCATTGATGAATAATGTTCAAGTCCGTCATTATTCGACTCAGAGCAAAGGCCCATGTTTTAGACTATGCCACAAAATAGGTAATTTTTAACTTAAAAACATCCATTGATACTCAAGATGTTTCGGGGAGATATAATTTTCTTCGCCGTTATTTTGTTATGAAAAGAAAACAATTACATGTTTTGTTTTCTGTTTTTAGTTTATAGCCATTAGACGATACAATTGATTTTGAACAAAACGTATCCAATCATACATCTTCGAATAGATATGCAGACGTTTGTATTGCCAGATTAATTATAGAGAAGTAGCATTGGACTGTAATTCGAAGAGTTTCATGTGAAATTCTTTTTATTACATTGGAATTAGAAAGACTGCAGTTACTCGCTGAATAAGCAGTACCATCTCTTTTTTTCAGAAAACTACGAATTGCTTTTAGAGCTCGTTGAATAAACTCCCCTCTCCTCTTCTAGATCATAGAAATAACTGTGGCATATTTTGCAAAGATTGATATAATAAATCATGGACTGTTATAAATTACACCTTACTGACCAAGTTATATCATTGAACATTCTGCAGAGAAGCATGATAAAATAGAATAATATTTGTATTTGTTCCTTATGAATACTTTGCTGCTTTCTTTTGTCACGATCTTTTCTCAAAATCACATACTCCTGCTCCCAAATGAATAGTTCACTCATGCTGTCGAAAAATTACATCGATGTTTAAATAAGTTTGTGATTGCACTTTTATCAAAGACACATATCAAAAGAATAACATTACACTAAAATTTCAAGCTGTTCTGCCATAATGAACCAGAATTGTTTATGCATTTTATAATGTAAATGAATGGACTAAAACGGGAGAATGATTTTCATTTTTGTCACCCAAAGCAAGAAATAAGTTTTAGAAAAAAACAGCTGCTATCCATCATTCCTAACAGAATGTTATAAAAAAAAAATATGTTTGGGCATTTAATTTTTTTGTGAAACAACTTGAGTTTTACTGGCTTCCAGGATGGGAGGTTTGATTCCTACTTTATGACGTTGCCTCCAGCGGTAGGCTGTCATAAATCAAGTTGAAATTTTCTTTCTTGCATTTCAATCATTATTCAAATAATAAGTTCGAATTATAAAAGCAAATACTTCGCAAATTGAAATGAATACGAACTCAAATATTTTCATGTCGGTGTATTTGATAACAAATTTATTTTTCTTACGGTTTAGAAATGGTCATTTAATCATAGTAATTGAAATCTGGAGAAAATAGTTACAAAAGATTTCTCAATCGTTTAATTCTGATCATAAAACGTTATAGCTATTATTGGACTCTAATTTCCGAATTTGGATAAAGCGAATGTATTCACTTCTGTGTAATCTGTCTGTCAGTTTGTCTACTCCTTATCTCAATGAAGTATAGTTTAAGTGGTCGAATTCTTGGAATGAATCAGGAATATTTTACTCTTACCCCCCTCCCAGCATGGAATCTATGACGAATGCATCCAGTTTTCAATAACAATTGCGTTGGCTTAGAAATGCACTCCATGAGAGATCTGTATATTTTATTTTTTTTTAAATCATGTTATGGCTAGGTACCCAATCAAACACTCTCAACACCCAAAGATCTCAGAATATCTTTTATGGAGGCTGATTCATTCAAGAAAAATATCATATTTAACCTGCCAGCTGACTATATATTTTATCTTGACCTTAACATCGAATGATAATGTTTAAAAGAATATAGAAAAACAGAAAAAAATACTATGAGTAAAATAAAACGATAAAATTGCAACTATGACGTAAAACCGAAGATTTGATTAAGAGTGACATTGTCATATATTTCCCTTTACCGAACAGTGACCTGAACCTGCCAGATGCTGATTTTCAATGTATGTCTTGCACGGTATCTTAGAGAAAGATGGGGTATAATGATCACGATATACACTATCTAAAATTTGCAACAGAAAATCCCATGGCGTAATATCGAAATGCATGCAGATATCAGCAGGGTACATTATTCTTTTCCTCTCGTAACGATGTTAACAGAGGAAAAACTCATAAAGAGATCATGCAGAGGTCTTGATTAATAAATAAAAATGGAACATTTTCGATTTTACAATGTTCATCGATGGTTCTGTATTTTTTTGCAGCTGTTATCTTCTATGAAAATCAGTTTGATGGAATTTGCTGATAAATGATTATCGGAAAATATTGCATCGTTTTCGTCATCTTCATGAAGATTGTTGTTCTTGCTTTTGCGTTGATGACACTTTTTTTTTACTTTGCATCTTTTTGGTCACTTTCTTCTGCATGAGAAAATATAATGAGCATCTTTCATGCGAATTTCACTTTTGGAATGAATTCAATAGGAACTGTCGATAAATTCTAAACAAAAATATATGGAGTTAAAAGGGAAGAAATATATTGCAAAAGAATGTTTTCTTTCGTTTTTTCTTCATGCACAAGGCTATCATCATATTCCACTTGGCCACTAATGTACATAAAATGACGTATACATTGAAGCATCCTTTGGACATTTTCAATCCATTAAATTATTCACATATTCTGACCTTCTTCTGAAGGGGTCGATTGGAACATTTTCTGCATTAGACGATCTACAGGCTCATTGGCTTCCTATAAAAGAGATAATCTATATTTTCAGGCTTTACCATCAAAGCATTTTGGTTCTTTCTAACGCAAGCTTTACTTTCATATATTTGCGTTTTTGATCACTTTCTGGAGTAAATATTTGCTTTCATCGTACCAATCATTGTGATAAGTATTTGAACTCAGTTTACTGTGCTTTTATCTACGCTGTTAAACTGTATGACTCTTAATGATCTTTGTATCATATATTGTTATGGTAGAGTGGTTTACTGATTTTCTGCAGAAAAAAAAGATGTTTTGTTTTGTTTTTCTAAATGTAAAAAAACATCCATCTGTATCATTGTTAATCCCAACGTTGCTTTACATCATTTTTCTAGGCGACCAATAAGAGATAACCATAAAACTAACTCCGGGTTATAACATTACATCAAAGTATTTAAGATTATTTGATAGTTCCTTTGTCGATGAGAGATTCAGTCAATGATGTAGTAGTGAAAGAGAAACGAAAATAAACATTAGTTGCATGTCTTAGTGTCTAATGGCAGAATTGCTTGCGTCGTTGACATTTGTGGCTGGAGGCACCGATAAAGGTGACCTGAAACATAAAGAGATGCAGTAGACTCTAATTATTACTGCCCTCTTGGCATTTTAAGAATGCGGTTATAACGATTGCTTTTATATGCAACTTTTTGGTAATATGTAAAATTTATTGTTATGGAGAGAACAAAAATGTACAGACAAAAAAGACGTTTATTACGGTTTCACAGTCTGATATCTCCTGTAACTGTACGTAGCTATATTCAAAGGGTTTACTCATTTTGGATTTTAGAATGAAGCACTGAAATTTACCAGTGCTGTTGCTGTAAACTACTCTCTGGCAATTATCTTGCAAGAACATCAAAAGTAAAGTTAAAACGTGTGTGACATTAATTTGTTCGGTTAAAACTAATACGAGTACGATTAAAGTATATTCGCAGAACTTCCTTCAAATTATTCTATCACAAAACAGTATTTTTCAAACATTCATTCTTTTTGTGTTGCTTGGTTAAACAAGCACAGCGGCAATTTCTGAAAATTTTTCTTTAAATCTGGTCAGTTCAACATGACTTTCTATTCTTCTTACATATATGTACAGAGTAATTTTATTGTCCTCCGATATTCTTGGTTTTCTATCTTTTTACTTTTCTTCCTAGGGAACATTTTATTTCATCTCCTCAAACAAAACTAAACAGTGTATATGTATTGTCTCATGTCTCTCTGTTAACCCAACCAATATCTACGGACGTTCTCAATTAATTTCTTTTACGTTTCGTGAAAGTATAGACCATGGGCTTAGGAGGAATTGATGCATTGTTCGGCTGACACGATAATATAAAACTGTTTGTCCGTATGATATCTCCGAGTGCTATCAATCAAACATTTCAGAATTGCACGCCATATGGTGATGTAGAATTGATAATGTTTCCATTGAGGGATGGGAGAACGAGGGTTGATATTGATTCTTTCAATTGGGTGATATTTTCCATTTTCCCTTTCGGCAGTCAGGTATCCACGCATATTTTACACTCAGTATCTCCTGAAGTTCTCTATGCATTTCAGTGACTGCTCTCATCGTCGATTCCTTTTCTTTATTTTTGTTTTTGCTATTTGTCTCGCATACTGCGATTTTCTAATGTTCACTTCGCCTTTTTAAACGTTCTAGAAGATTGTTTGATTTTGATCTTCATTTCTTTTGCTTTTATTTTGATGTTTTTTCCTCTAACGCTTTTTATTTATTTCCGCCCTGTGAAGTATATCGGAACATTCATAGTTGTATATCTATATCAACAATCTCTATCTCCCTCTCCCCTCTCTCAATACGAATGTAAGTCAAGTAGGCCTGAGCGTGACACTTAGTTATCTGCTGAGTATTTATTCGAAATATTCAGTATGAGAATTAAATATCATGTAATCAATGGTTAATTTACTTTGCTTTTTTTTAAGTGATTAAAAAAACGTTCCGGAAGCGTAGATGCTTTGAAAGTACTATTTAACACTGGACAGGGAGAGTTGGAATCATGGTTTCCCCAAGTAAAATAATGCTATTTTCTTGCATTTTATCTCAACTTTGGTTTCGCTTTGGCTTGCTGATTCTATAGTCTGTGCTGCTAGCCATTTCGAGATGAGAGATTTCCCGCAACAATCTGACATTACAACTGTCGATTTCTTAATCATATGTTTCTGCACAGAAAACGTTAATGAAAACCACACTTTGCCATCGTCATAGTTATTGGTGCGTCAAAAAATTATCCCCTATTGGTCTTTTTTTACTTTGCCCGTGGGCAGAATGAGATTTTACTGACATGCATTGGTCAATTAAATACAGAAAGAAATCTAATAAAAAGTTTTATACACATAACCATTCCTCTTTACTGATTGGGAGTCAAAGGATGCTTCTGGTTGCAAGAAGTATTCATAGATATATAGAAAAATGTGTACTTTGCTCTCATTTCTGATACTCCACAGGGAGTGTATATCCTGATTTTAGGCAGAAGTTCCTATCTATTTTCAAGTAATTTGTTCATTTTTGACGGGTACGATACTACCGTTTTAGATTTTATTGAGAATTATCAGTACTTCATAATGTATTCATAAGTGAGGTTTTCCGAGTACATTCATATTATGTCAGTGTTCAAAAAAGAAAAAGACTCCACATTCACAGTAGGAAATAAAGGATTATATAGAAACAATTTCATCAAAACGAAATTATCTCTGTTTGAAACATAATTCCAACTTACTGTTCGAGCAAAACTACGAGGTGCGAACCACACATGAACACCAAAGTCGTATTTAGCTACCATCAATGACTTTGAGAATTATATGCAAGCAACTGCTCGAAATTAGTTGTTTTAAAATTGACAAATGGATTCCTTGCCTACAAACTGATTTTATTAATGTATTTCATGTTGACTAAATATTAGTGTCAATAATGTGCACAAACTTTACCACTGTGATATATTCATAGTTTTTGAAGCTACATTCTTAGTCGACAGGAAAACTCCTTGTTCATTTTAAAAACACATGCAATAAATCACCAATTTTCATGTAGTTGCAATTAGCTCAAGGTAGGCATATAAAACTATTTTACCCTTTGAAAGTCTTCTAAAACAATGTTCAAACCTGTGAAAACGTATCTAATTCAAAATAATTTGACACTCGCACCTTCTGAAAATATTATTAAGGTAATTTCTTCAAAATTAGAATTGGTCCAGACTGTTGAAAGGAGAGCCATTGTACAGCTACAAAGGATTAGCTTGCTTGCTTCAATGGTGGGCAGACCCAACCATCTTGAGATATTGAAGCGAAACTTTTTCTGTTACTGCATTGTTTCAGATTAGCTGTGAATCAAACCTGTGTTTGATAAATATTCAAAGATTTTGGAACGTAAGAGGTACATTTTGAACTCACTGTATTTATGAATGTAAAACTTTTTGTACGCTAAATCATTTAATATTCACGTTTAGACGTAGGTCAATATTCCATTGACAAAGATTAGTCCTTTTTGTTACGGATCAAAAATTCATATTTGAATTGAAAACAAGTATTTGTAGGCTAGATATAAACATTATCCAACGTCTACATATCTGACTAAATGTTGATGAAAGTGAAAGATCCACTTAATTTTCATTTTAATTCATAACTCAAACATTGATATCAGTCATGCACACTGATATTTGTTTTATTCCATCGGAAAACTGTCCATGGTTTTCCAATCAAAATGGAAATATTAGTACAAGATATCAAAGAAGATAGCTTGCAGACATTGGTTTATATTCTATGAGATGATTTGAATTTCTGACATAGATAGCAAAGGCAAATTCTCGATCCAATGTTAATAGTGAAATAGTGAATACTGATTTTCAAAGCAGCCATGCTTTCCAAATTGCAAGATTGGAGCAACCTACGCTACACACCTAAATTCACTTCCAATTTAACTAAAAGTAGGAATTGGCTGATTTTAGTATATACCAATAGTCTCCGTATCATTCAAATTTGCGATGTCAATGTTTTGTAATGTCGAAAACAATGAATATACATCGGTTAGTTGTGGTCCACTCCGTACATCCAGATTAATGTAAAGGGTTTTCGATGCATTATTTAGTTATATTGAAGCCATTGGATATTTTCTGTATCAATTACATTGATTTTTTACAAAGAGTCATCTTTCATCAATAGCTACCAACATCATCAGCCGATCGTAGGGTATGGTCTCGCCGGATAAATCTGAAAAAAGTTCTGCCACTGGTAATCTTTCAAATTCATATGAACATATTCTCATCTACTTATCTGCATTTGAATCCAATTTAAGTTTCACGGGGGATTTGATATCTCATCAGACGTGGCTCCTTTATTTGAAATAAAATTTAAGATCAGTGATGTTACTGGATATTAACTTGCTTCTGTGAGCAAAAAATATAACTTTTGCTAAACAGAAACTCATTGAAGAATAAGGAATCATTATCGTTTAAATTATCAGCCATTTCAAGACTGATTCTGGACTAAGGCCTTTCATGCAGGAAGCCTTCTTTTTCACTTCTGAACATCACTGTGCTAAAACATTCTGAACTTAAAGAACCGATGTATTGAGTAAACGGTTTGTGTAATATCTTAGTACCATCGCATTGCCTTTTTTGCAGAAAACTTACATGACCTCCAACTAACGCTATAAGAACTAAATGAAGAGAGCAAGAAAGTATGCCTATACATGGAGTTCAGCGATACAAAACCAAGTGCAGCAACCACATTGGATAAAGAAACACTCTTATCAAAATTGAGGACACTGAACTTGAGAAAATAGATCTCACCATCATCTAGAAACAAATCTTCATGGAAAAATCAAGCAAAGGATAACACATATGGCAAAACTCTGGAACAGCAAGCTCAACTTTCAAAATAAAAAGATCCCATTCGTTCTAAAAGGGAAGGTGTATAACCAATGCAGCCTTCCAATTGTGCGTATGGAGCTGAAACATGAAACCTAACAAAAAAATATCCACAAATTGGGAATCATGCAATGTGCACATGAAATATTTTTTCTTTGCCTCACATGGGAGGTCACCCCACATGACAGCAAGGTACGTCTGGAAGAATACAGCAGCCAGGGACATCATGGAACCCATTGAAAATCTCAGATGGCAGTGGGCTTGTTGCAAAAATGGCAGACAGCTGATAGACATTGCAAATCATGATATGATCCTAAGAGATCACTTGCGTAACCGTGGCCGAGAAAGTATTAGATGGAGAAACAAACTGAACAAATTCAAAAATTACTGGCTCCACGACGCCCACGACCGAGAAGTGTGGCAAATGCTTTGGAACGTCTATGTCAAACAACAGACTGTGAAAGACTGATGATGATAATGATGTCCATTGCCATCCAAGCCATAAACTACGAAAGAAGAAATTCGAGCGACAGAATCGAATGAAACCATCCAAGAGAAACAAAGAGAAGTAAAGGAATATGCGCAGCAGCCATAATTGAAACTGTCGTCGTAACCCTGGGAATCTGGAGCTGTTAACAAAACTTTCAAGATAAGATTGAACTTTAATCGACCAAAAGATGTTATTATTGCTGTTTTTAGTATGTCATTAGGTTTTACTGGCATTTAATGATATCTTAGAAAAAATTGTCTCTCCTTGATTTTGTGATATGATGTCATGTATATGTGGTAGTGGGTACCTATCGTTCTGAGTCGTTCTGAGTCACGATATCCTAAGAACGATAAATACCGCCCGCACACCAAGTGCTGCCTTTTTTCGGGACCATGTGGAGTGGGGAAGCCCAGCTACTTCGTGATGGCTGAGAGACAATTGAACTGCATTGAACGAGGGTTTTGCTAATTTTGGGTTATCCCCTAATTATTCCTGAATACTTACACTAGAGCTACCTATGGAGGGACTTAATTTTTCAGTGGCTCGGTGGAAGCCTTTTGTTTTGAAACTTGTTACAGGGTCTAATAGCCGTTTTTGTCATGTCTATCAGTAGTCAGAAGCACTGTAAGAAAACTGCCCCTAGTATAGTTGTAGCAAGTCA
Organism: Thysanoteuthis rhombus; assembly: GCA_963457665.1. Taxonomy (NCBI): domain Eukaryota; kingdom Metazoa; phylum Mollusca; class Cephalopoda; order Oegopsida; family Thysanoteuthidae; genus Thysanoteuthis; species Thysanoteuthis major. The sequence continues at coordinate 9,011,717 of OY735218.1, forward strand.
GCTTTTGTAAAAACCCATTTAAAATTTCTACGGATATTTATATTGACGTTTATACCTCTCTGACCGAGTGTACGGATCAGAGAGCATTGACGGCTTGTAGTGTCAATCTTTCCGGACCCCTTATTCCATCTTCTAGGTTGGTGGGTACCAACGAAATTTTCGTGCCGCTATCAATTGGAAAATTGAGTCAGGTTTCAAAGTCGTATATGCGTAACAGACGACCTTAATTTCTAGTGGGGGGATTGTGGCCAACAGAATAGGTTGTTGAATTCTGCTAGCGTGCTAGTTTCCCTGAACAGTACGAAAGGCGCAGGGAAGTACACATTTTTTTTCGCCTGCATCCCAAGCAAACTGTGTTACCTACAGACAGGCGCCTGTATCTCGACTTTGACCTCAATTTCTACCTGGATCGTTCTTTCCAGCAGCCGTGGGCCTATTGAGTAGAAAGATCGTCAACCTTATTTTCTAGGGAATGTAGTTGCTTCAACAATTCTGCTACTGCTGGGTGCGTTGATAGAAGCGACTGTAGGGAACACTGAATTAGTACTGTCCATAATTCGGTCTGCCATCTAAGCCATTTTTCTACCGGTAAATTATCATCCATTATAGCAAAAATCAATCAAGGAATAGTACCGAGACGATGGAATGTATTGAATGTGCACGAGCTGATGACAGTTTAACCTATAAGAAACAACTTGGCAACGGTGAAGTTTTTTTTAAATTATTATTCTTGCGAGTAACTGATAGAAATGACAAATAAAATTGTTTGCTGCTCTTAATAAAATTTTCAGAACAAAAAACAACTTTCCATTAGTCTCCCCTAACAACTTTCTCTACGTAAACAACAAACATCTGATGCCACTTAATCTTTAATAGCAGTCCCACTAAAAAAGATTTACTGCCAATCTTACTTAAAAACTCCATTTTCCCAGTATAGGCAATATATTTGTTAGTCATCAATTATGTTTGTGGTTTTTGAACGCAGAATCTCATCCAAGCGTATTTCTTCATTTAGGAGGGATCATCGTGACTATTGGACATTAAAAAGCATCGTCTTTTCATTCATATAAGTGTAAGATGTATACACATTAGGAACAGCTAGTGAAGACATGGTTGTTCAACAGCATAGCTATGTACATTAGAGATGCCTTAACATTGGTGAACTTGGATGGGAAGAGTAAGTACAGATATCGGTCACACTGGAAAAATGTTGGGACCAGATCGGCTGGGGAGTCAGAGAAATGATACTGATCATAGGGAAGAGGAAGGAGACAGGAAGAGCCGCCTGCAACAAGTGTTGGGGCAAAAGCTTAACAAGCAAATAGTGCTAGCGGCAATGAGTATGCATGTCCAGGGCTTTTATCCTGGTGGGTACAGAATGTGACGTTTACAATATTTACGTGGAGGATTGGTTTAGTATCTAATTCTTAGGTGCAAGTATTGGGGACACTACACTGGCTAAAAAGGGGGTCAAATAGGCTGCGGATTGTGATATCTCATTATACAACATAAAATGGTCTGGGAGGCTGAGACTCAAGAATATGCAGTTGGAACAATCCGCCAACCTTGAAAATATCCAAGCACGATCAACTATACAAGTTTCAGTGCAGTCGTAGAATATAATAGTCTCTAAGCTTCCATTTGATATATATATATATATATATATATATATATATATATATATATATATATATATATATATATATATATATATATATATATATATAATTTTGGAAAAATAATTAGTCGGCCTGGACTCTTATATGAAGTTCAATTCATTGTCATTAGTAATTCACTCTTCGGCTGAAAGTTGTATTATGCAAATTGATTTGTATTTACTCATCTTAATTTAAGGATAAAACAATTTCAAGTGTCTACAGCCAATGCTTGGAGCATCCATCATCATTTGATTGCCATATTACACGAAACGAATCATATTTTTTTTAGGTAATTGACAGGAAAGGGAATTATGAGAAGTGTTTACAACCAATGCATCCATTCGATAGTCAGCCAAAAGATTCATTGTAAGAATTTGTTCAATAATCAGCTGCTATCAAGAGAAAAGCCAAAACAGTCATTAATAGGACACTAGTCATGTATTTTTGTATCCATTTTGATATTTGAATTTAGTGCACATATCCTTATTTTTCTTTTGCTCGACCACAATCGGTCTCCAGAGACGATAAATTGATCATCGCACATGATTTTTCGATTTGGTGTCGACCCAAGCTATCAACTTTGGGCAAAACATACTTTCTAGTAAGCTGGCTAGTGATTTTGAGGCAGAGCAGCAGACTTTCGAAACCTAAATTTGAGGAGGATATTTTTTCATAAAACTATGGGTATATATAGGTATTGATTTGGCCATAATCACAGAATACGACCTTGTATATTGATAGCAATAACATTTATCGTGTGGTTTTGATTAGTGTAGGTTTTGACGTAGTTTGGATAAAGTATTGGTGTTTGAATTAAACACGCAACCAGCAAGAACATAATCAAACATGCATTGACTTCAACAAACCTTTTTTTTTTTTGGCTGACTTCCAACCCTCTGTCATTTTCTTGTTCTAGTGTCCCTTGCTTACTTGCCTTTCTTATCTCCTCATTGTACCTGAAGCTTGAGTCTGAACGGACCAATTGGCTACAAAAACACGTACACATACAGCAGAATCTGGTTATTAGCTGCACATTTTGTGTCCATCCATAACATTTCCTCCTTTCTCTGATGCTTGTGTGTAATGCAATAGACAGGATGACATGGCACAAATTATGATATAGATCTGTGAAAGAAAGGGGGGAATCTTCAAATGAAGGATTACAATTTGTACAAATTTTATACAATTCAACAATTCATTTCTATCTATGACGCTCTCTCTTCTATTTACATGGAGTCAATATCAGATGACGTTTACTTCCTTTCGTTCAATTCAAAGACAGCAACAGAATATTTTCCTGGAGGTTGCATGGGAGTCATTGTACTAGGCTGCTCCCAAAGAGAGTGAATGAGCGATGGAGGAGTTTCTGTTTACACCTGATAACACATCTGAATCTTATAAATACAGAATACGAACATAAATATACGAATATTTCATTGACAAACTTTTTAAAGAAGAAAAATACATCTAGTCAATTTTTCCCCCTGTCACTCCTATTTTTTTTTCTTTTTTCGCTTAATCATTAATCTAACCGTAATGTCAATTCACTGGTGTGTTTATAAAACAAAAATGAAATCAATTATCAGGTGATATCACATTGCACCCTTTTCAATTTCTTATTGAAGGTTTTTTATTGTTAATCTTTGCACAATTGACATAGATTGAAACATCTCTGAAGTCAACCTCGATGAAAAGTAAATATACATGAGAAATGTTCTACTAATAAAAGTAAAACAAGAGAATTTTCCATTTCTGATGAATATATGATAAGGTTATCGCCTTAGGGGCAAGAGCTTTCATATTTCATCTCAATATTCAATAAATGTTGCAAAGAATATTTCTGATACATATTTTCAAACTTTATGTCAACGTTTTTGATGGTATAAGGTGCGATACTCCTCGTTTGAAGTTAATAACTAATAATGTGTTTGATACTACTGCTCTTACTACTGTCTGCAAGAGAGAACGTTCAAATCGCAATATGAATAATGACAACAGTAACAGCAAAGAACCCTCTTTGAAGCCAGGCCAGAAGACCAGATCTAATCATCATAAACAAACTCAGAAACTTATCATGAAAGTGATCTCGCTAAGATATTCCTTTTGTAACTTGTTCGTGAAGAAAACTAAACTGCACAAAAAATGAATCTATTTTTCGAAACGTAATCGTAGATATTTAGCTTGATAGAGGAAATATAAAAAATAAAATGAATTTTTTATCTTTATTTTTTTCACTTCATAAATTGAACAATTTTTGTCACCCTTTTCCAATACTTTCCTCCAACTGCGTTTTCAGTGGTCAAAAAATCATCCTTGTTTGTCAACTTACAATAGATTTCCCATCGTATACGGTGAGAGATCTGGAAGGAAAATGAAGCGTTCGTTGAGGATGAAAGTAATAGTGTAAATCTTAATGACAAGATAGCATAAGACAAACCAGAAATATTTAGGACAGTATTACTTATTATCAAGGAAAAGTACTTGGCCAGAAAGTAAAAAAAAAAAAGTTCAGGTGACTAGTAGAAAGTAATTAGGTAACATATACCTAGGCTAGTAAAATTTCCCCCAAAATTTCATCACCATGCAGTATTTATTCATCATCATATTTTCCGTAATAAGTTTCTGTCCTGGATGGATTTTGACTCTTTTGAAAATTCGTTTCCCTCAGAACCTAATGTTGCCCGTTTGAGAAGCATATCGTATTTGACATAAGTGTTTGATATATAATCATCCTCTATGTACAAAGAAAAAACAACAATTTGATCCTTGGATTTCTTTTCCAGTAATATAGTGGTAGATGTTTAAGCACAACGTACACGCACGCTCGCACGCACGCATGTATATATATATATATTCCTCTAAATAACATCCTGGTATACGATTTCTATAATTGCTGTCTGCATTGGTATCAATGAATCACGATGATCTAGGCAAAATATATTAATAAACAGTATAACAGAAGCCATGATGGACTTTTGAATAAATATTCATGGCGTTTTTTTTTTTGAGGGAGGTGATGAAAGCTTAATAACTCTCACATCTATAACGCTGTGGAATAGGTGCGTGGGTTCCAGTGCAGGTTATAGTATTTATGTGACGGATTTTTCTTTCAAAAGTCAAAAACTTTACGACCGTCAATATATATATATATATATATATATATATATATATATATATATATATATATATATATATATATATATATCACGTCATTGGCCAGGGAATTTGTGCATATCTCTTTGCTGATATGCCATACACTTACTTGGCAATGTCAATGTCAATCAACAGTCCTGAAAGGGCCAAAGCCTTAACCTGCAAAATTTTCAACCAACTCATACATCTGATATGCAGTCACCTCACGCCTCAATTGATTGCAATGAAAAAATGAAGTTGTTGGTAATATGGCCTTTTTCTGGCTTCGAAAGCGGAATCAATGAGTTGGGCTTGACATGATTACAAACTTATTCACCATGGAAACTTGTTGAAAGTAACAGTTCAGTGCACACGTAAAACATTAAGAGTTTGTTGAATATATATTCGGCGACGTGACTCAATAATGCTGAAGATTTTGGATTGTTTGATCAAAGGACGCGTTGATGATTTTGTAGGTGGATAATGTGATATAGTTACCTGACCTGAGCACATTTCATAGTTATGTTGTTTTGATCTCAAAACGAATTTAAAGCGACGAATAATGCACGTAGATAAAGCAACCAATAAGACACGTGCTTGACATTTGGTAAGCCTGAATCCATGCACTTGTAAAGCATCAGTAGAAGTTCGCAGACAAAAAACTTAAAATAAAAACAAACCATCCCTTTTTTGACTTCCCGTCTCCATTTCCAACTGAGATCAAGACAAATAAAGCAAGATCTATCATAGAATACTCGGGAGGTCATGCTGTATTTTCATCCTGTTTCATATATCATATCCCACCTTGGAATCAGTATTAGAAAATCTCTCCGATGTCGATTTCGTGGAAGATTATTTCTGTTAGATCTGCTCCAACTGATCGAAGTAAAACCATTGCTCACGATTTGCTTTCAGGCATCGTTGCTTAAGATCAACATATTTCTTTTTTCATATTCTGCGGATTTTTCTTTCAGCTTTAATGGAGTTTTTTCGTGATTTGGTTGGTGATAGTCTTTGTAAAAAGTTTGTATGCACAGTTGGTATGGCTTATATGCTAGCAGTTGTTGAGGTCTTTCAGGTTTAATTTTCATTCATAAGAGCATTATGATAGCTGTTTTTCAATGTTCTGGGGCTTTATTGTGCTTTAAACACAAATTGAAGAGGATTGCCAGTTCCCTGGCGATGATTTTACCCGCTTTTCAGAGTAGGTCGATAGTGATTTTGTCTACTCTAGGGTCTGTCCCTCTTTTTGTCTGTTTGATGGCTTGTTTAAACTCCCACGGGGTTACTTTTCTTCAACTTGATTGCTTCCGACTTGCATATCGTACTTATGGTTGTGTAGTACTTGTTTCGATGGATAAAGTTTTTGGTAGAATTCTTTTGCACATTCGCCAATCCTGTCTCTGTTTATTGTTAGATTTTCATTTTCTTCGAGTATACTACTTATTTGCTTTCGTTCTGAGTTTAAGCATATGTTTATAGCTCTCCCCAAAAATAGCATTGATCGATCTCAAAAAAGCATTCAACTAAGTGGAACTCCCTACTGCAATGGAGGCCATCGCTCGAAAAGGTCTGGATCCAGTATTTATTGAAGTGCTGAAACACATACAATCATAGCAGCTCCTTTATCATGTTCCATAAAGATTTGGACACCCTTTCAGCTTAAAAAGGAGTAAGACAGCTCACCTGAACTCTTCACTGCCTAAACTACACGGAGAGTAAAGGAATTAAAATACACAGCTGATATCCGAGCAACCTCAAATTTGTACACGATATTGCCCATTTTGCAGAGAACCTAACCGCCCTCCAACTAATGATATATGAACTGAATGGAGAGAGGAAACACCCGGCCTACACATGGACTCAAGCAAGATCAAGATCATGTGAAACAACCATATTGGAGATAAAAAGACTAAGATCAAAATCAAGGACACAGAGCAGGAGAAAGTAGATCACTGCATCTACCTAAGACAACGAATCTCCATGAAACCCTCAAAAGAAGATATCAAGCAAAAAATCACACAAGGATGGCAAGTTTTTGACAGAGCAGGTTCAATATTTAGAATTAGGAAGATCCGATCATTTTTAAAAAGGAAGGTGTATAACCAAAGCTTCCTCCGAAATAGTCAGTTATTGAGTTGAAACATGGAACCTAACAAGGAGACAGATCTTCAAAATGAGAACCATGCAACGTGCACCTTGAAGAATTATGCTTGGCCTCACTTGGAGACACCATGAGAGAGAAAACAGAGAAAAGAGTCATGGACATCATCGAATCCATTAAAAATTGCAAATGGTGGTGGATTGGCAATGTTGCAAGAATGGCTGACAACCAATGGACATCATGACTCAAGACATGGATCCCTCGAGATCACATGCTCAACTGAGGCTGGTAGAATATCAGATGGAGAGACGAGCTAGACAAATTGAGAAACTACTGGCCATGATAGAGAAGTGCAGTGGATTCTGGGGGGGGGGTCAATGTCCAACGACAGACATAAAATAAACTGATTATGATGATGATGATGATTATTATTTCTTCCTTACTAGCCCTGTTTTAAAAGTGTGGAATAGACTTACAGATTACGAGCAGTCGAAGAAGTAAAACTCATTTACTCTCCACTATTTTATCCCTGGTTGAAAAGAGATATTGTTTCATGTGTCCTCGTGCTAATTAATGCAAATTGAACACAAATTGTTTCAGTCCAATTTCGAACTCAACTTGCCGTCTATTTATCGTGAAGTTACCCGCTCACCCTCCGGTGGTTGTCCTGAATAGGTATTTTTTTAGTATTAATAAAACTATCGCTAAAAATGCTGAAATCCAGGCAGTATTTTCTCTGCGAGACTATTAAAGTGTTACTTTTACGAGTTCGCTATCCCGTGAACGATTGTTTTATTTCTCCACGTTTATATCTCTTTGACGTTCGATTTTAAGTTCCACTAAGTAAAATTGCATTCAACTTATATCTCATTATTGACAACCGATTTCAAAGTATTTTTTCAACCGACACATCTTTTTAACAACAATAAATCCATTGAGGATTATTGAAAGGCAAACTCCATCGTCACCATTGTTCATACATTTCCAAAATGCATCTACATTTATTCTTTCATTTTTTTTCTTCCGGTAAGTGCTATTTTCAGTTTCACTTATCGTTAGCAAGGAGATAACGGGAATACTTAAAACATAGGTGTCAAACAATCAATTATTTTATAATTTTCATATACATTGATAAACATATATCTTTTTTTTTTCTTTTGTCGAGTACGATATTAAATTTCGTTTCCATGTCCTTTTAGCGGGAAAGTGACTGGGATAATTTTATCATAGAAAATAATGTTATACGATTGGCATTTAGTATTATGTTTCATAGACTTTATGCATTTTATGAGTACACATAAATGGTTATCTAATTTCAATGAATTTGATTTGTCAAAATCTACTTAAATTATCTGCATTCTTTTTAGTGCTCTAAGTAAGTTAACAGGATTGAATCAAATACATTTGATCACCAAAAAACATTGTGTACCTTTCTTTATCATTCGAAAAAAGATTCTCAGGGGAAAATGGACGGATACGCTTTAATGACGATGTTAATTAGTTAGAATCAGTTAGAATTAGTTGTAATGTTTGATGATGTGCAGGTTCAATCCAGGAGATTGCAGCTAAGAAGACTGCAGAGCTGGAAATCCACAATCTGGAAGCTTCGATTTATGAAACTAAATACCTATAAAATAGAAAATACCTTTGATTGTTCATATCGGAGAATAATGCAGAAAAAATACTTCAATGAAAACGAACTCAATTATTTTTATGTTGGTGTATTCGATATAAAATTCATTTTTTAGAGTTTAGGAATGGTCATTTAATTATTGTAAGTTCCAATTGTTTTTTTGCGTTGGAATATGGAGAAAATAGAAAAAGTTTCCTTGAGTTCTCAATCGTTTGATTCTAAACATAAAATGTTATAGCAGCTATTGAACTCTGATTCACCTTTTTTTTATTTCTGCACAAAAACATTGATCAAAATCCCACTTTACTGTCATCGTGGTTTTATAAGCGAATTTTAGTTTGGCACAAGGCCACAATATTCAAGCAAGAGACATTTGTATGCAAGGCCAGGTTAGTAACCATCTCGTAAGCAACGAAGATATTAACTAGACGGATAATATTATCACGCAAAGCAACACCACTGGAACACTTGTTTCAGATCAGAAAGGTAGGTTTTCAAGACTTTTTGGCTGAGTTATATCCTTTATCATCTTCATTAATGAATTTTGATTTTCCACTTGTAACACTCATGCTCACTAGGTGCTCCTCAAATGTAGCTCAGTAATTTTCAATAACAAATTTTCATTCGAAAAAAAAGTTGTTTCTTTCAGTTTTTCATGTGGAAAACAGAACTTATGAATCTGATCCCCTCTTAATGTTCTTCAACAAATTTTTATAAGATAAAAAATAGGCTGTTATACTGAAAAAGGAAGATAACTGTCTTATGTAAAGTGTATTTTGTTAGGTATCGACCTAGGGCAGCGAAAAGTATAAAACACTGTCATTCACATATTTCATTTTTATAAGCAACTGAATTGAGATAGGAAACAGAAACATTTGATGTTTATCAGATAACTCTATTCTATAATCCCCATTGAACCCAGTCTGCACTACTAAAGAAGGCGGTGGGACTATTCACTCAATCTGTTCTCAATAAATGTGAACATCACGTTACATCTACATTGAATGTAACTCAAGATGACTGACGTCATAGAAGCACTATCATGCTGCTCAACAAACTTCTAACAGTTATAATACTTTTTAAATAATTATGACGTGGGTAATATGTAAGATTGGTTCAGTACAGCAGAGAGCTGGATGGAAGAGAGATGGAAGTTAGAGAAACGTATTATATGCGTTTGGAAAGTGTCCTTTTCCTATGGAAAGCAAGCATTCTTGAAGACTATACATTTTCTTGTTTGATACAATCCTTTTTTAAGGCTCTCAGCGAGACTTAACTTGAAGCGCCAGTGAGCATCCAAGAACAACATTGATAACTATTACTCCATGGTGATGCATCCGTTTAAAAGATCAATATCCATATACTAAATCATTAATCATGTTGCCAAGATAAATTAAATGTAGTATATCTGCCATTTTTGATACCTAAAATCGATAACCTCACCTTTTATCTGGACAACAATACCGTCCTCTGGAACTTCTGGATAATATAAAACAATCTTGTCTGAGCTGCTTCACATGTTGTAAACGCAGCATTTCTCGGAAGAAAATACCTTTCAAGATTGTTCCCAGGAATCTCATCGCATAGAACATCATATCCGTAGTGAGTTCGACTCTTTATCATCAACTAGTCATTGAATCAGACAATGCTTACTATGGCAAATATAAGGCAACCTTAAGCCAAAATCAGCCAATATATGTTGTACATAATAATATTACTCTGAGTAAGATTTTGGAATGAACCCTTGTCCAACACGAACCTATACTTATTCTATAAAATTATATTTGCTGATAGAAGTATCAAAAACTTGTAGCAGTTCTAATAACATGAATCCACACTCATGTAATCGACACACACGCTATGATCTACTTTTTATAAATATGGAATTTACAATGTGAGAAAAAAGCAAATATTTCAGTGGTCAATTTTAGTTGACCCACTGCCTTCTTAAGACCTTCCACTGTAAAAAAAAGTTCCAGTAAGCACCAAATAGCCTGGTGTATATGTGCACAAGTAACACATCGTTTCCCCTTTCAGAAAAAATGTTCTGCATTAGCATCCATCCCAGGATATTGTTTTGATTCGATCTAGTTCAATATATTACCAATAGTTTTATTTGCACAACTACATTTGGATATATACTTAATGGACCTTGGGGGACGTTAAAATGTGAAATATACATGACACAAGGCCTGACTCGTAGAATTTCACTTGGAATTAAAAAATTGCTTCATCTTTATATTCTAGAGATTTCGGTATTCTATAGCTGATTCTAATATCTGCTGCTGAGCAGCATAACATCATTTGAACACAAGATCAGTCTAATGAACCATGAAAATTAATCGAGTCTCCATCCTATCGAAGAGAAAAAGACTGTGTCGAATACAAAGTATTTGTACAAAGAGAAATGAGGATATTGATGCTAGAAAATTTGTTTTTTTTTATTTCTGAATCGTAACCCGTTGCAGAATATAAAGTAATTAATTGAAATAAAGATTCCCAACAAAGCATGAGTTCTTTCAAAAGACTTGGATACAGTCAGTGAAGCAAGGAACAATACAAGTAAACACCAAATAATTAATTTAAGAAAACAATTAATCAATCAACTAAGTAAATAATTATAAATAATTCAAGTGCTATTCAAGCTTGGAATGTGTCAAGAGATAAATATACGATACGAAGGCCAAGCTGCATAGGATTCATCGGTTTGTATATGAGAACAAACAAAAGCACTTGTGTGCAAGTGCTCACGTTCAAGTATATATGTATCTTCTATTCACACCTAATAGCAAGTTGTTTGACAAAGGACTTCAATACAAAAGCGTTAGGATGTTGAGTTTTGCTTTGTCACATCACTAATGTGTGTTTCAGGGGATTTATGCATTGATATTACTCATCAATTCGTGTACGCTTGATTTCCCACGCATACACGTAACAATATAGCTCTATATCTCCATCTGTGTTCGTAAATGAGTGCCGCTTAATAGATTCTGATTTATGTTTCTTCCTAATGAGAAAAATATACTGGAAAGAAGTACAAAAAGGTAGTATGAAGGTTACAATAAGTCTTTAGTTCAACCGGCGGTTAAAAGCCCCTTGGTAGTGTCGATAATCTTGATCAGTCTTGTTTGATGACAAAGGTATATTCTAACATTAGAGAATGGAATTTTAATCGATAATATAAGTATAAATCCTTCATGGCATTGCACTGATTGATTCATCACAGAATTTCTATATCACTCTTTGAGCTAACAGAAAAGAACATTAAAAAGTATCCAGTGCTGACAAGTAGACGAATTGATCTTTGAAACAGCTAATTTGAAATGCATTATTTATCAATCATAAGGTGCAGGGGATTATAACCGTTGATCATCCGGATAATACTTAGTTCAGGTTCTGGCTTGATGATCACTTCAAACTCATCAGTTTTTGAGAAGCACAAATCAATTGCAGTTTCTAAAACATGGATGAGGTTTGAACATTGGTAGAACCTTTCTGTGAAATCACCCTTCAGAGCAACAAAAAAAACCCCAGCTTTTTAGACCACCAAGCTACCAAATATTTTTTTTAGTTTCTCGTGAGTAACTAAGAGATCCGACGAATAAAAATATTTGCTGCCCTTCATAAAACTTATTTCAATTTTCAGTTCTTGAAACAATTTCCTGTTGCTCTCCCCTTATAGAAACCTTCCCAGGGTGAATGGCAAGCAGCTGATGCTACTTTAATGTCAGTCCAATTAAGAGAAGTTAGCTGCCAATCCGACTTACAAAATCTTTGAACACAGAATTTCATCTATTAAGAAGTGTCTACAACCAATGCATCCTTTTTATAGTCACTTACGTAGCTGAACCATGGAAACTGACCGGGAGAATAATTGTAAAAATCAATCCGATAATCGGCCCGAAGGTACATTGCATGAATCGCTTTCAGTTGTTGTTCCTAATTGTAACAGAAAAAAAAAAAAAACGATTTTGAAGTACTTTTCTGGAGTCAGTCTTTTTAGGCCTATTGAGCGAATCAAAGATTTTACTGAACTTCATGTCTTCAAATCTTTTTGGACTATTTTTAAAGTTTCCATTTTACCCCCCATCGTTACTTTTATTGTAAGGCTCTGTCCATTTTCTTACAGTTCCAATGGTTTTGTAAGTAATATGGATTTAAACAAATCTGAATCTAATAAGTGATTATATGTAATTAATTGTAAAAAAAAATTCCCGTAGAAACACTTCAGTGATTGAAAGCGCTTTAACCGAGGTCTTAATGAATCATACATCTTTGAATTTTCATCTGATATGGCACAAAAATGGTGACAGTTTTCAGACCAATTTCCTTAGAGTAGTAAATATGATTTCCATTAGGGGTCAACGATTATGGCTTTGTGTTCATGCAATGGTTATAAAATAGTCATACATCTTAATGTCCCTAGCAGTGTTGTTACTGTACAGGTTTTGACTTTCTCAAATCATACATCATACATATATGTAAGTGAGTGTCGTTTTTGGTGAAGATCTCAAGCAGTGTTATCTTCACTTTGTGTCTTGTGAGTACGTATCATCCAACCAGGGCAAATCTGCGAAATTCCCAATAATATGTGATGATATCCTCCAGGAGGGATGCAGTTTTACCTATGCTATCAAGATAAAAGCCATTCTTTCACGAAGGATAAGGATACGGATACAATGATACCGATGAAAAATAAATTTACATGTATTTTGTATCCACTTTGATATTACACTTTAGTGTACATATCCTTTTTTTTTTGTCCATAATCTCTTTCCTGTGACGTTAAATGAATCAGCACACTTTTTTCATGACATTACAGTTTGGTATCAACCCGAATTATCGCCTTTGGCCCAAACAGATATTCTAGTAAGCTGGCATGGCGATTGGCTGTCATTTGGGTTATTTTTTTTATCTGAGAAGAAAGGCAAAATCAGTTTTGAGGCGGAGCAGCAAACACTTAAAACCTATATTTGAGGATAATAATATTTTTCTTAAAAAATATATGTATATATAGGTATTGATTAGACCATAATTACAGTATAGAAATTTATAAATAGATAGCAATACCATGAATAAGGGAGTTTTGATAAGTGTTGGTTTTGATGTATTTCAGATGAAATATTGCTGTACAAATTAAACACCCAACCAGCAAGAACATAATCAAATATGCGTTGACTTCAACACTATCTTTTTTTGCCTACCCCTAACCTGCTCCCGTGTCAATTCCTCGTTCAAAACATCCTTGTCTCGCTTACACACCTTTCTTATCATCCCTTTGTTCTAGAAATTTTAGTCTGATCAGACCAACTGACAACAAAAACACTAACATATATAGAAGAATCTGGTTTTCAGCGGCACATTTTGTGTCAATCTGAAAAATTTCCTCCCTTCTCTCTCCATGTGCGTTATGCAATTGACAGGCACACGTGAAGGAATTATGATATACATTTGTAGAAGAACGGGGGGAAATCTTTCAAAGAAGGAATCCAATTTGTTGCAAATTTGGATCATTTAACGATTCATATCTAGCTATGACGCTTTCTTTTCTATTTACTTCGAGTCAATATCAGATCACGTTTCGTATGTTTTAGTTAATTCATGGACAGCAACAAAAGATGTTCCCAATGGTCGGGAAGTCATAACGCTCGGGCAGCTTCCAAACATTTACTCTAGCGTTCAGTGAATATCTGTTGTCTCCAGATAACACTTCTGTAACTTATAATCCATAGATCAATATGGACCTTCAATTGTAGTGATTACTTTAGAGGACGTGGTTCTATTTTCTTTAACCCCCTTTTTTATTCAATTTTTTTTCAATTATTATCATTATTATTATTATTATTATTATTATTATTATTATCATTATTATTATTATTATTATTATTATTATTATTATCATTATTATTATTATTATTATTATTATCATCATTATTATAATAATAATAATAATAATAATAATAATAATAATAATAATAATAATAATAATAATAATAATAATAATAATAATAATGATAATAATAATAATATTATTATTATTATTAAATTATCGATAGAAAATATCTATACACACATACACATATATTTCCCTTGGACCCGAAAATCTGCAAAATCAATCTCTGCTGACTCCTGATAACAGAACAATTATTCCAGTTCATCATGGTTCATTGATTTGAATAAGTTTTCCACACTTCCTGCTTTTAATCGGGTTAATTTTCCTTTTTTTTGAGAATCTTGTTTAAAGAGTAAAACTGAGGGAAAAAACAGGGAAGAACACTCATTTAAGAAAACATAAAAATGCTCTCAAACAAAAAATTTTTAAAAAGGAAATATCTCCGTTTGTTTCCTTTTGAGGAAATGTAAAGAAAATACCCTAATGTCAGAATATGAACATAAATATACGAATATTTCTTTGAAAAAAAAACTCTCAAGAAAAAATATAACTAGTCATTTTTTTTCTCCTTTCATCATTTCTTTTTTTTCTCACTGATTTATTAGTTTCAACCTAATTTTCAAATCACTGGTGTATTCATGAATAAAAAATCAATTATCAGGAGATATCATGTGTGCATGCAAATTGCATCCTTTCCAATTTCCTAGAGAAGCTTGCTTTTCTTTTCAGTAAATTATTTGGACTATTGAGATCCATTGAAATATCTCTTGAATAAAACACCGATGAAAAAAAAATTTACATTAGAAATGTTTTACTAATGAAGTAAAAAAAACAATTTTTTACCTCAGCTGAATATATGAAACAGTGACTTGATTAGTGACAAGAGCTTTTATATATTACCTAACCATCCTATATCATATGTTCCAAAAAGTATTTTTTGGTATATATTCACAAACTTTTATGTCAACATTTAAGAATGTATAAGGTGCTTCACTCCCAACGTATAGAATATAACATAAACAAATCGTATTTGATTCTACCGATGAAACTTTATCAGTAGGGGAGAATGTTCAAATTGGCAACATGGGTGATTACAAATGCAATAATGGATAATCCTCTACGAATCCAGGGCAGACGACAAGATTTGATTTTCGCGTTAAAAATCAGGAACTGATCATGAAACTGATCTAGAAAAGATATCCGTTGCGCAACCCGCTCATAAAGAGACTTAAACTGCACAAAAAAGAATCAATTTTTAGAAACATAATTGTAGATGTATAGATTGATGGATGCAATGTCAAAAATTAAATGCTAAAATATCTTTCACTTCTTTACTTCTAAAACAAACAATTTTTCACCCTGTTAGATCTTTTCCCCCATACATGATGATTCAAACTCTTTCCTCAAACTGCTATTCCAGTGGCCAAAATAATCTTACTCGTTCGTTGGAGGCAAAATAAATTGTGTAAAACACTATGGCAAGTTAGTAGAAGTCGAACTACATATATTTGAGATAGTATTAGCCATTATCAACAAATTATACTGAACCAGAATGAGAAAAAAGCTTTACACCTCATCAATCGGTCAGAAGAAATGTTCTCCGAGTGACATCACATTGTCTCCCTTTTCACTTCCTGTTGAATTGATCGGTCCCTCTTGAGTGGGGAAAGAGGTGCAAGTTTCGTATCTTTCAGCATTGTTAGTTGCCGCTGTACTTGTCTCTAATTGTTTAGTAACTTACATAAACGAAATGTGCATATCATGATAATTTCAGCATTAAAGTTCTCTCCTGGTCGGACGTTCTCTCTTTTGAAAATTTGTCCCTCAAAGGACCTAAAGTCACTTATTTTGGAAGCATATCGTATTTGGTAAAAGGCCTTGGTATGACAAAATCATCCTCCTTGTACGAAAAGAGACACTCCGGGACTGGGAGTTGTTTTTCCATGTACAATTCAATGGATTCTGACACACACAAACACGCACTCACACGTGAACACACGCGCACACACACACACACGCACACACACACACACACACACACACACACACACACACACACACACATACACACACTTACATATATATATCAAAACAATGTCTTCACTCATGATATCTATAATTGTTGTCTCTAATGGTATCATTGAATCACGAAGCCCCGAGCAAAATAGGTAAATAGACGACATAACGGAAGTTATAATGGACTATTGAGAAAACATTCATGGCATTTACTCGCTGTGATATGAGCTATAACGTTGTGGGATACGTTTTTGAGTTTTAATCTAGATAAATTATGCTTACGGGATAGATATTTCTTTTTAAGAGAGTAATTTTTAACAACAAACTGATGTCCTTTGATATATTTCAGTAAACATTGATATACACATATAACAGTTATATTTATGATAAAATGTTTATCTAAATGATGCTTACATATATATTAGTTCGGAATGAAAAAAGTTTTTATTCCATAGAATTGATCGTTCTTGTTCCCCAGTGCATAACACAAGACAATTCGAAAGGAAAGTAACAATATCGCTGATATATATATATACACACACACACACACACACACATATATATATATATGTATATATATATATATATATATATATATATATATATATATATATATATATATATATATATATATATATGTATATATATACATATATATATATATGTATACATATAAATATATATGTATGTGTGTGTGTATATGTGTGTGTGTGTGTGTGAAACTGTCATAGATAAATGGCTACGAGATGAGTTAATAAGGCACACAAGTAAGAACCATATTGTATCACTGAATTACAAATTTCTTCCGGGAGCATGACATGAATGGATCAAATATTTTCCTAAACTTCTGTACTATATCAACTGTCAGAAATGTCATCTTTGTTCCTCATATCATCAACAATGTTGAATCAAAGGTCTCTCTAGGATATGAGAGACATGTCCATCTTCATCACGTAATGGGCCAGGGAAGTAGTACATATATTTTACTTTTTATGCCTTACACTTATTTGACGAGGCCAATATCAATCAAAGTCCTGAAGTGCCGAAGACCAAACATGCAAAATTACTGTATGTTACGATACGGTAAAATCATCAATCTGATATGCCTTCTAGCCATTCAAATATCCATAATTCCACGTAAGTGCAAGCAAAGGTATAACCTTAGTATTCCCAAATTGTCTAGACATAATTTAAACCTTATAAGTCGTTCAGTATAAAAAAATATATTGAATTATATATACACGTTAAAAGTTATTTAATTCCTGTATTTCCTTCATGACCTAATGATACTTTACTACACAGATCTACGCTCAAAAAATCATTTTTATTCCCGTTTCATCAACAAAATACGTGTACAACAAATTAGAACTCATTTTGACTCAGATATTACATATAAAATGCTTTTCTGATAGAGTAATGATGATATAAGATTAATATGTAATTCATCTTTTATTACATATTTTATTGCATAATATTGTTTATTATATGCTAATTATACTTGAATATGACAATCACCCTTAGTAGTTCCCTGCTTAGAGTCTATTTTGGAATCTGAACGGCGATGGATTGTTGAAAGACGGGAATTATAGATCCTCGTGTGTGATGTGTAGTGTGCTGCAGCCCTGTAGCTGTGAAATGAAGGAAGCTGTACGAAGAGAAGGGAATGGAAGGAGCGCAAAGTATGAAGTTGGACGCACATTTAAATAAAAAGGAATGAACACATACAAGAATTATAGCCAGAGAAGAGATATATGTTTAATACAAGGATTAGGATGAGGTACATGTACGGGTAACGTAAATACGATCGATCGTGTGAAAAACTGACTGTAGAAGAGATAGTAAAGAGTGGGACTTCTTTCTTGTCTTGCTAGTACTGGCGTCGGAGTTGTAGCAGAGTTATCTGAACGCGTGGATTCCGTATGGTTGGATTTCTCCCAGATACGTGGAAACTGGGTTCAGTTTGTGAGCCTCACTGCCAAGTAAGTGAGTCAACTTGGGGGTTATTCTCAGACGCTGTTAGACTTTCGACGAAAAGACTATGAAAGACAGAACATAAGAGGAAGAAAGAGAGTGGAAGAGTAGCCGGCCGTGAGAGCCGTGGCCAGTTAGAAATACTGGCGCCAAGGAACATTGGGCCAGTGAGAAGGAGGATGAGAGAATGTCCGGCTTCAGACGCCGGGGCTGGAAGGTGCTGGAGCAAGTGAGCATTTGACTATGTGCGTCCAGGGGTTTTATAGGGGTTGTCAGAGGAAGTAACGTTTTGGATATTAAGTGAAAAGGAGAGTATCATAATAAATTTCTAACTAAAAGTATAGGGGTCATTACAGTAGCATCAATCATTTCCACCATTTAACACTTACAGCTCGTGAATGAACGAACTCACTCATTGCCTATGAGCACTAATGAAAACTGAACATGACTTACCGAATAAAACCCTTTTCAGTGCTGTTACTCCAACTGTCAACTCAAATCTACACAAATCACTGTAGAGAAAATAGCAGGTGTTGGTGATTTAGCCATTCCTGACTCAGAAAACAGAATCAATGAATCGGGCATGGCATGATTACGCAAGCTACAAATAGTTGCAATACAACAAATGAAGGTTAAGCCAAAGTTATTAGCTATGAATTTTACAACCTACTAAGAGCCAAAAAATTAAAAGCTCTTAGCTTTCATCTCAAAAAGATGGGAGATAATTATCTGAATGTGAAAGAGCAGCTTCAAAGTAATGATTCTATGTCACTGGTATTAAGAGCACGATCCTTATTCATCAGTGTAGTCGAAACCAGTTTTTAGGAACAGCAAAATAATAGAAATGTTATCAGAAATTTCTACTGCTGACCGTGTTGTATTTTTTTTTTCATATTTTATGTATCTGAAAACGATGGAAATCACCGTGGAATCAGAATCACAAATCTCTTGAATGGGGACTGTATTGAAAATTGTTAGTGTTCTATCTACCCTAACTGTTCTATGTAAAATCCTCACTCTGGATCCAGATATAAGCATCACTGCTTTGGATCAACGTATAATTTATTTCCTTTCTGACCATGTTTGTAACGTGTACAATAGACTTACAGAAAAACTAGCACTCATTCAACTTGCACTCTTCTATCCACAGATGAAAAGAGATATTGATTCACGTCTTCCCTAAGAGCATTACAGCAAATTTAACAAAAACTGTCAAGTCAGATTTTGCACTCAACTTGCCGTCTATTTATTTTTTAAAAAGGTCTCTTGTTAATCCTAATTCGATAAACTTTGCTTCGAATTTTATCTATTTTTTAGAGGTACTTTCAAAGTATCGTCAACAACGTTGATATCTGGGCAATATTTTTTAGCAAGAGGATTGAAGTGTCACTTTTCAAATTTCTTTAGTCCTCAAGGAGTTGTCTCGATTTTTCATGTTTACATCTCTTTGATGCTAGATTTTCAGTCTCCCAGCCATAATTGAAGTCAACTTATTATATTAATATTGACAACCAATTTCAAAGTAATTATCCATCAAACACTTCCCTTTCACCACGGTAAGTCGATTGACAATTATAGAAAGAAAAACTCCTTTCCATTGCCACCATTGTTCATACATTTTCAGAATGCTTCCAATATTATCCATTTATTCTTTTCTTTCATCAAGTGCTATATTCAATTTCTTTTTAATTTCTCATTAGCAGGAAGATGGCAAGAGTGAATTTTTTTTAGAAATAAGTATGATACCATTTGTGAATAATTATATCCTATTAATTATAATCCTTTTATCTCTTATAAATGAACATCAATCTCTATTCAACTCAATAAAATTCCATTTCCTCAAATTTATATGTGATATCTGCATTCCTTTAGCTGTCTCGAGAAATTAGAAGGATTGAAAAAAATACATTTGACACCAAAAATCATTCTCAACGTTGCCATATCATTGGAGAAAATATGCATGAATAACGATGTTTTTTTTTTTTTGTAATTTTTATTTTGATACTTCCTGATGCACAGAGTCAATTTTGATGATTTCTGCTAAGAATACATCTGTTGTAAATCGGACAGCTTACATTATCACTGAGAGGCTATTATCCTGACAATGATTTGAGTCGTGGCTTGTTCTGTTCTATAGGGCTGTCACCAGAAGTGCTGATTAGCAATATGTACCTGACTCTAAATGCAATAGCCCGACGGTTTTTTTTAAACATTATCGATTATATTTGAGCTATAGAGCATTGTTTCTATATTTTCTCGATTGCATCATTGAATAACATTGCTGGTCAGTTCCTGAGAATCTTACATTGGAGTTACAGTACTGGAACGAGTCACGAGATTGAATTTACGACGTGTTGAAACATAACAACCATTAGCATATCAAGACCTCTGCAGTCTTCGAAATACATTGGATAGATAAACCCATAAACAAATCGATCAGATGGACAGATAACCGTTTGCACATATGTTACAAACAATTGTATCATTATATCCTTGATCGAACATGATTAATGAAATCTGAATAGAAGATTTTTAGTTTGACGGACACACCCTTTGCTTTTGCTCACATAATACTGCTATTAGGAGAGAAGAAACATTCTGTGGAAAAAAAACATTTTTCCGCTGTTTATTGAATCAATTCATCCTGACTCATTTTTCTCTGCAGTAGTTTTTAATCCTAGAATTCAGTAAGAACTGCATCCAATCCTATTACTTGATTTTACTGAACTCATAAACTTTAATATATACATGTAGGATTAGATGCAATACTCTGCCATCTTAGATTGAGTCTCTAGTGTATTATTGTAACTCTGTACTCCATACACAAATATCTATACAAAATCTGTCCAGGAAGTAAGTTGCCATTTTGAATATCTTAAAACCCTGTTTTGCAGCTTTATTGCAATCCAATCTACTGATCACCGGGGATAGATACTGCACGTGTAAGCAGACATTACCCCCTGCATTTACTCAGTTATCAATGCAGGATTTCGTTGAACCATTTCATTGACACTGACCGAGTGAGCCTTCTGTTCAGGCCATCTCCCTGCGTCTCAAATTCGGCACTTGTGACTTTAGCTTTTTTTCTGAGAAATGCTTTTGCATAGTCAATATAGGTGAGGCCAATACAAAAAAATGCAGACTGTCTTGTCATTTTACATGATAAATTAGATTGCCTTATAAGAGTTCATGAAACTTATAAAACAATTTGGAAAACAACATTCTTTAAAAAGATTCCGCTAATAATTTAACATTTCCTTTGCATTGAGCTTATCGGTTTTACGTCGAAGTTTGAACTATGTAAATGTTCAACAGTTGCGTAAAATCGATGAAGACAATATTTTTAAATATTTTAGCAAACAAATATTTTTTTCTCAGAGTATATGTCACACGCTGATGTAAACTTCTCAAGCATTCTTTGAGAAAAATCGCGTAAAAACATGTTGGTGCACAAAGATTCTGCCGATTGACAATTCACGATATGCAGGGACTCTGTGAAAGAGCAACTGTGTGAAAATATCTCCCAGGTCTGTGGAAATAGTGCACACTGTGAATTGACGTCTTTCTCCAAGCTGATAACTTCACAGTAATCCCAATTAAAAAAAAAAAAACAAAATAAAAATAGAATTAACATAACGACCCAAAAACTCCCCAGTGACAGCACAAGATTTTAAGGTTAGATTAGGAATTACAGTGCAGATCGTTTATTATATACATGATCAAACGAAGACATGACGATAAGTAATTTTGAAGACGATCAAATATCATTTCAAACAATCACTCTGAAACTAATATATCATCAATAATCATACTTATTAGATTAAATGAGAGGAATCAGAACTATGATCTATTTATTTCACAAACCGTCACACTGTTAGAATGATATTGTCCAAAAATGGGCGTCATCTTTTAATAATTCGGATTTTCTGGCCATTATGATAATAATAATTATAACAATAAAAACGACGACAACAACATTACAACCATTACTACAAACATCAATACGTACACAAAACAGAAACGTTCCCAGATGTTGGAATTATCATGTTTTTCCCTTAAATTGATTTCTTGTTTTGTCCTTAAATGGAATGTGAAATTTAGTATTTGATATTTTCAATAGCCAAATCAATTTTGGATGTGAGGGTTCCAGTCTCCAATAACTCAAAACGTATCCACGTATATTATGCTTTGATTCGTAGTAAGTAGATTCATATTTTATCATCTTAGCCAAAGAAGTTGTAATATCATTCACAACAGCTGTTTTGCTGTATTACAACCGTGTGGATATGGACTAACCAATACATCGGCCCAGAGCAGCACTGTCGATTACCCCGAGGCCAGCACTGCTCTATTGCACTCAACGCCTCGACCTCGTGTCACATTTTGCTGTGGTGGGAGAGCGAATAAATAGTGTCCTTTTCCTGAAATATTTGGCAGGATCAAACAGTAGTATCTGTTCCCTGTCAGAAATTGAGGCGCCGGTACTTACACTTGCCCGTCGAATGGGCTGGAAAATGGGGCTGTGCTTCGAATCAAGACCGAAAACGCAGGTGCAATGCCATTTTATCGAGACTGCAAACTGCTGCGCGCGTGGAGATCCATCGGACCCGTCCTTGGGCCCTCCTACTATTACTTGCCCCAGGTACAGGGGATCCGTTGCCGCAGGACAGCACTGCTCCATTGCACTTAACGGAGCAACTCGTTTTGCTGATGTGAAAGAGTGGATGGATAGACCGTATGCACCCCCTTTTCTGCCTTTTCGGCTGGATCAAAGGGTTGTATCTGTTCCCAGGCAGTACTGACACTTCCCTGTCGAATGCGCCACTGATTGTGTTGTGGGTGGTATAAAGACCGTGTGCACATTCTGGTTCCCTTTCTATTACTTGGCCAAGCTGCTGGGAATATGACAACCCTGAGCAGCACTGTCTAATGGGGCTAGTCCTGACACTCTTGTGGTAGAGGATACTTTATCTACTTAGCAATTTTGAATGCTTCGATGTAGGATCGAAACATTTGCTCCAGAACTAGAAGCTGGTATCTTACTTATGCTCAACGGAACTGGACGGTAAGTAAAGCTTAACTCAAGTGACCTATTCATTTGCATATATATTCCCAATACACCGAAGGGCTCCATCCCAATCCTGAAAGAGCACTGCATAAGCTTACAATGAACAAATTACCTCATTTAGAGAGTGATCAACCCTGATATATATATATATATATATATATATATATATATATATATATATATATATAGATATATATATATAGATATAGATATATATAGATATATATATATATATATATATATATATATATATATATATATATATATATATATATATATATATATATTTATCTATTTTCATACTTGTCAGGATATAATTATTGAGTGAATCGTGTGGTGGATCAATGTTTTTTTTTGCTTAAGATATATTTTCTTTCAATTCTTTCCCGTCTAAATGAGTTTGAAAAGAGCAGTTGATTGAAAAAAAAATTTTTTAAGAGGCAACTAAATTTTTTTTCTTTCTTATATCTCTACCTCATTTTAAACAAGTTTTTTTGTTGGTGTAAGCATTGGTAAGATTTGATATGGTATAAGTTATTACCAGTTTACAATATGTTCAACATCTGCATTTATTAGACCGAATAGCAATTATAAAAACAGGGATGAAGTAAAACGGTTGTTCTCCAAATTGGAAAAAGAAAAAAATGTTATTTTATGAACAAAATCGGTTGCTTAAACAACAAAGTTTGAAAATTTGAATGTATTATTTTATGTCCATGTTCTTCCAAACAATACTTCCAAAGATTTGCAAAGAATTTTCGAACGATTTTAGCTAATCGTCGGCTATGAGTCGGATTCTGGATAATATTCTATTTCGATTTTTTTCGTTTTCATTTACCATTTTTCATTTGTACCGACTCATGTTTGTCAACATATAATCTCCATTCGTTGTAATTGAAATTTAAATATGTTTTATAGAAAATTGGATCATTATTTTTAGAAGAAATTGATAAACAGGTATATTTGACGATGTTTCAAGTTACCTTATGGAAGAGATATTGGCTCCTTGGATGCTTTTTAGTTTCAGAATATGACGAAAAATCATTTCGTTCCTAGTGAACTGATCTTTTCAGTGAGAGTCACGAGATTAAACAATGTGCACAAAACCCTTGGAAGAATGATGTGGGATCTCAATCGAAGTAATTCCTTACATCATGATTCCAGGTGAAAGTTAGAAAAATGACAAAATTTTTATTGAGAAACTTATTTCATGAAAAATACTTGTAACCCTTCCAAAGAAGACATGATCAAGTGCAAAAAAAGTTTCCAATTATCTTGTTTTGTGAGGCAGAAAGAGAAATTTGGACATTTTTAAAATTGTCCAAGCCGCTACCCCCCAAAAAAATCGTCCCAAAATCACACTGAAGAAGGAGATAAATGAATGCCAATCCACTACAACGACCAGCTGCTCGTTATTTTTGTCATATCTTCCACAAACATCCCATATAACAAAGAAAAGAAATCTGTTAAGTTTGTATCGATAGTGGCAAACCAAATGTTGGTGCGCCACTGTATAACAGAGTGGGATAAGACTGACCGTACATGAAAAGTTTTTAAACAACAGAAAGAAATTACTTCTATATGAAAACTTGGATATTTGGTGTTAAAAAGCCAGTGAAACGGACAATTTACAAAGAATTTGATTCAATACAGATCTTCAAAGTTCGATACACTCACATAGTTTTTAAAATGGCACAAATGAAACAAAAGCAATTGGATTTTTTCCAACAAATAACAACATAACTTATGTATGTTCTTATGTTGTTGTACTTCTATCACAGAGGGATCTATCACATAAGCCTGGGCGTATTTCAAGTCTAAATTTCGTGTCTTTACTCACCCATTTTTTGTTTCGACTTTAATGTTTTTTAAGCCTTTTCTTGGGCCATCAATCTAGGGTCGTTACTGAATCACATGGATCAGAATTGGAGGAGAATTTATCAGTGGGAGGAGGACAATTTTACGTATGTATTTGATAATAACCGGAATTTACGTTCACCCAATGATTAACAAGTTCACAAAAGGAATCGGTTCAATTTTCCTTGAGGACATCAACACTGTGCTATTGTGCCAGACATTGATAAAAACGTGAATAACACAAATGCCCAATTCCACGTGTACACCAATATATTGACTTCCAGAGAATATAAATTGTGTAGCACCAGATTTATGCCTGTTGATCTTGAAAACATTCAACATAATGGCTTTTACCAAAGTATGCAACAGAACTAAGAATTAATTCTCAAATCAACTTATACTAATCATAAGTCAGAGTCAATATAGAACAAGGATTCCTCTCATTTGTATGCTTTAATTCTCTTTAGCTCCACCATTCCAACTTTTGATGGCTAACGAGAACACAACCGAAACTGTCTTTTTGTTGTTGATTTTTTTTTTCAATTCTGAGCCAAAAAATATCTTTTAATTAACTTCCTGGTGATTGCTTCATCACATTACGCCATTTCGGCTACGAAAATTCGACAAAAAAAAACAACGAAAAACATAAGGACACTGTACTCTCAGGTAGCTTGGAATACATGTTTTTTAATATTACCCAATCAACTAATGGAACTAAGAGCTGAGTAATCGCCGTCTCACCCAACAACCATACGTAAAATCTATCCCTTAGAACTAAGACACCAATAAATGTTCATTGGCTCAGGGTTTTATAACACTTAGTTGAATTAGTGGTAAATGCATAATTCTTAATTCGGTGCTCAACTTCTGGTTATTGACTTCATATTTGCTTTCAATTTTTACCGAAGCCAGTTTTTGTATTTTGCTGCTACTTTCGCTAATGTTTATAATTCATTTGTTTTTCTTCTTATCTTTTCTGCATTCATTTGAAATTTGAAAAAGATATCTGGAATCTCAAGTGCAATGAATCGTCTTTTAAATTCATTAATAACATTCCTAATTATTTTGATCTGAGCTGATATCTTTATTCTCTTTTGGAGACCTAAAAATATTTATTTTGATACAATCCTGTCATAATAAATGCTATTCATTGTAAAAAAAACAAAAACAAAAGAAACTGAAAACAACGCTTCTCGGTATATTGTCGGAGTTATGGTGAGACAGAATCATATCAGATGAGCGGTGATTTATAAAGATTGGAAAACTGTAGGCATTGGAAAGAGAGCTTGATGATATGTGATGTTGATGACAGGGGCAGTATCCAACCTGAGAAAAAAAATCCTCAACTATAATAAGTGCCTTGACATGGAGTAGTGGCATATGTATTTGGCAGCCCATTACTACCCCATTCACGAAATATGTCTCCACATGTTGTCAGACATTTGTGCACTTTTGTTCAACTAAGGTAAGCTTATGAAAAAAATAGGAATCCCTGAGCCTTGACTAAATGGTTGGCAAGCAACGTAATGTGAACAGTGAACCGAGAAATTAGTGATGCGTTGATCCCTGGTGTGGATGACTGGATCTATATAAAAGACTAGCAGGATGGATTGTAGGTTAGGCTAGCCTAACAGCCCATCACAATTGTTTTGAGTTTGGTCATTGTTTGATGTACAACATTTGTGTTCCTATGTTTGACTGAGGTAGACTTACAAAACAAGACCAAGCCATCAAGCTCCATGTATGTAAATTGTAGAGCAAGCTGCTCAACCAGGCTATTAATGCTGTGCAAATATATCGAGCCTTGAATCGTATCCAACGCATGTTGCATTATTCTAAACTTCGATTTCATTTATTTAATTGCAAATGCGCTATTTGCATATTCAATCTAGTGACACGAGATAATTATCACTCTAAACTCCACGCTATGGTAACAGGAATACAGTTTTTTTTTATACTTATAGATGGTAAATGTGTAACGCATATTGGGAAATAAATTTTCAATTGCAAATATATATATATTTTTTTGTTTAAAAAAAGAAAACATTTCATGCATTCATGAATTTATCTGTTTTGTATAAACAATTTTTTGTTCGGATACAATGAAATATATCTCTTTGGAAAGATTCAAGATATTTTACTTTCTTTACAAACTCTCAAAATTGAAACGTCTGACAAAAATAACATTTATGAAGCAGAGATGCGAAAGTTACATGTGATTATTGAAAAATTGAATCATCTTAGTGTCCACTTTTTCCTTATATTATTTATATCGACTCTTTTTGGATTGTGTATATATATATATATATATATATATATATATATATATATATATATATATATATATATATATATATATATATATGTATATATATATATATATGTGCGTGTGTGTGAGTGTGTGTGTGTGTGTGTGTGTGTGTGTGTGTGTGTGTGTGTGTGCAATGCTCCTCCATAGGAATAGAACACTCTGCTGGATTGGGGATTTCTCCGTAAATGAGGTGTATCGCTTAAATTCAGCCTTACCGATAAGATAAGATATCGGCTTCCTGTTATGAAGCTTGAGTTTCAATCCTGCCTTGTGGTATTGGATTGGATAATGGGGAGTCTATAGCAACACCGAAGAGATGTAGTACACCGAAACAGCTGTCTGAGGATGACTCAATTATATATATATATTTATATGCATAGGAATTCTACAGTAATCTAATTGACATTTCGAATAGGAAAAAGTGAAATTTACAATTCAGGGCGAATTCAATAATTCATTTCCGATCGGTTATACTCTTACTTTCATTGGGTGATATATTCAGCCAACTGAATACCTCCAGAATTTTCTATGAAATTCAATAACATCTGAGACATGGTAAGTCACTGGCTAAGGGAGAATGATCGGAATATTTTAGACGATCATGAATTGATTTAAAATCATTTCCCTAAAATTGTAACTGTTTTAATCGATTCGTTTTCAGTGTTTGGCGACTATGTGATGGACAAAGAATGCCATTTTGAGGTGCGTTCTTATTTTGATTTCTGTTTGAAGCTTTTACTTCGGTCGACCTGCTCTTGACTGGGTGCATATGTTTTCTTCTTCCTGAAGCCAGCTTCTTTTCTTGGTTAGTTTCAATGAACTGTTTTCATGATTTGGTTGATGATTTTTGTCAAAAGTTTGTATACGCAGTTCAGTTGGCTAATAGGCCTGTAGTCGCTGAAGGCTTTTGAATTTCCCTTTATAAAAGCTTTATGATAGCAGTATTCGTCTCATCTGGGAATTTACTGTGTTGTAGACACGAGTTGGAAAGGATGGCCAGTTTCCATGTAATGATTTTACTTGCTTTTCGGAGTTGGTCGATGGTGGTGTTGTCTGGTCTAAGGGCCGTTTCTTTCTTTGTCTGTTTAATGGTTTCTTTTGCCTTCCTCTGGGTTTCTTCTAAGAAGTCTACCAGTCGGTTGTTCACGTCTTGCGTATCCTGTTTATTGTTTTGTAGTCCTTGTTTGGTCGAATAAAGTATTGGGTAAAATTCTTTGGCAATCCTTTCTTTTTTTTTGGGGGGGGGGGTTCCTTTTCCTCAAGTATGCTGGTTATTTACTTTCATCCTGAGTTGAGTCCTCGTTTTTAGCTTTGAAGCCCCAACTTAATTCGATGACTGCCATCATGTATATTATTCTGTCTTCCTTTCGTTTTTTTCTTGATTAATTTATTCAGTTCCGCCTTAGAATTTTCTCTTTTGTTTTGTTGGTGAATTAAGTTTTCTACGTTTCTCCATGAGATTTCTTGTTTCATCTGCGATATTACTAATGGTTTGTGTGCTCATTCGTTTGAATATAGTGGCAACTTCTATTATAGATGCAGTCATTTTGTTGTTTAGTTCGTGTTGTTGGTGTCGTCATGCTCAGTTAGAATTTTAAATCTGTTCTTTGGTTCGAGCTTGAAAGATGGAGTGTGCTCTTTTTATATGTTTAGAGGTTGAGGTTGTGTGTGAAACATTTTCCTGCGTTCTTTGTTTGTGTTCAATTGTATTTAACATTGAACCATTCAGTGGTCGCTGACTATATTGACCTGATATAGGACTTGAATGTCCTTGATGATATCGTTATTGTCCGTTAAAATGTAGTCTATTTTCTTCTTGTTTTGTGATTGATACTCCTTTAATTCTATTTCTTATCCAGCCTTTTTTGAAGGAGGAGTTCATGATTTTTAATCTGTTAGCCGTTGCGAAGTTTACAAAATCTTCTCCTCTCTCCTTCCGTACTTTGTATCCGAAGTTTGCCGACGAGATTTTCATTTCCTTGCCCTACTTGTGCATTATTGAGTCAAATATTTTCCAATGGAATTATTCTCAAGTTATTTGCTGAAATGTTAAAATCGAAACTTTTTCCATCAGATACTTTTTTCAACCATTCGTGTTGAGCAACAAAAATGAATTCTTAAATCAGTTCGAGTCAACAATGGTGGGGGGGGGGGAATCTTTGATCTGAAATAATGATGAAAAATAATTGATTCTGATTTTTTAAAGTCATTGCTTTCCAAAATTGTTGTTGGCGAGAAGTTAGGTTGAAAATATAGGTTTTGGCCTCAATTCAGTCTGGGGGTTTGCCTATTTTGATTAAACCTTCCCAAACGGCTGTGAATGTATTACAGAGAAAATATTCATTCCTGCATGAGAAAAATGGTGTCATCCTGATTAACCACGTATTTATAAGAATGGATTGTGTTAGTTTTGAGAATTACTAGACAAAAATTGTTGCATGTAGCAGAACAACTCTGCCTGTACTCGAATTATTCAATGTACCTAGTCAACAGCTGATAGATAGTTGATCATGAGAGTTTTTCAGAGAATTATATTGTCCATCTAAACTTTTATAGGTCCATTCAGGTTCATTTCCATTGTCTTTGGTTTATATCAGAAAGTAAGAAGAAAAAATCTTTGAAGGAAAAACATTTTCATCGATGATATTCATTTCTAAAATAAACTGCATTCAGTACATATATATATGTATTTGTATATATATATATATATATATATATATATATATATATATATATATATCGCCTATTTCTATTGAATAGTTTTCTTCCATGGAGGATCTTCATCCCTGAAACCCCCCAAAAGATTGACGGCAGTTTAACCGACACAAACAACGCAGTCGAAGACATCCACTTCCGGAGTGAAGTTAATAAACAAACCGACCGCATATTGATGACATGCAACTTTTAAAATGCGGCAGAGAGGGAATGGAGGAAATATTATTCACCAAACTATATCTAGTCTGCACAAAAAAGAATTCATTTATCATTTATCATCGAGGTGAAAAACAGATATGAACCCCTTTCTGAACAAGAAATGGAGATCAGCAATTTCAATGAAGCAACCAAAACGTTTAAACAAAAGAACAAAAAGCATCTGAAAATTCTTTGAATAAACTTATAATTATAACCTGATCATAGAATTAGACAAATCCCAAAGAAGCAAAAATAAGATTAAAAGATTATACATAAACACCCTTGTGGAGAGCATCTCCGAAAAATCAGGGGTTTCAAAGCAATTGAAAAAGCTCTCAGTTCAGGGAAATGCAGGTAAATAGAGTGCTCTGAAATTGAGATTAAACAAGGGACAAGGACAGTTTTACTGATCTAAACCAAGAAATTTACAAATTTCTGACTTCTCTCGGAGACACAGAACAAAAAACGGTAAATTCTAGTCACAGATGATCAGTCCACTGTTCCCCCTGAAGATATTCTGATAAGAAAAGCGAGCCATCAAACAAACAAAAATGGAAGGCATAACATCATATAACATATAGCATCATCATCAACTCACTCAAAAAAGCTGGTAGAGTCATCAATAAAATATTACCCATTCTATTTAACTTGGGCTCAAAACTGCAATTTTCCAAAAGATTGAAACATTGAGACCATAAGCAAAGTAAGAAATTGTACCCAAAAGATTATAAAAGGTTTAGGCTAATCGGCCAATTAAACTATTGCAACCGAATGTCCAACTAGTAGTCACGAACCTAATCAACAGAACAGTACATGATATTTCCAAAAAAGAACAGGCTGGCTTCACTGGACCATGTACTATCTCCATTTGGTAAATCAACTGAAATAGGAAGCAGCAGAATGCAATTCGCTATAGCACTTATCGACATCAAGAAGACCTATGACAGTATAAAATCCAATAGCCCCCGATGCTCTCATTAAAACAATTTTCATGTTCTATGAAAATGAGGGTCTATGTATCAACAGAAATTTTTCTTTCCAGTTAATTAAAGAAACCCCTTTCAGCTGGAAGACAGGGGGAACACGAGGCGATACCTGCTTACTCTATTCAACCTGCCTTCAGATAATCATCTGGAAGCTAAAATGCGATCAAAGGAATCGAAAAGGAATAACTGAGTATATCATTAGTTTTGCAGAAAACCTTCATGACCCCTATAATTGCGGGACGAACTAAAAGAAAAGAAGATAAAATCGTCTTTCACATTACTTCCAATAATACAAACGCCATGTACAGCTGTAAAATCACAAGGATATGATTTGAAAATAAGGAGCCATTCGAAATAGACCAGTAAGTCCAACTAGGACAACGAATCAACATGAAAACCCCAAGCAAAAAATCATTTTGTGTTGGTGAGTTTTTGTTAGAGCCATTTTTAACTTCAAGATCAGGACGATCTGATTAATTCTAAAAAAGGTGGATAAAACTGATAGATTTTCCTGATAACCCCCTTTAGTGCTGAAACATATAATCTAACCAGAAGAATAACCTTCAAACTCAGAGCCATGCAACATGTACGAGAGAAAATAACAGTCAAAACCATATTGAGATATCAGAAGACAGCGTTGTGTATTAGAGGGAGGACAGAAATATGAAAATCATCTAAAAGCTTGAATGGCAATTGGTTTGCTATATTGCAAGATTTTTGGATAATATTTTGAGATCCCTATCGACACTATTGATCCCCAGATACCAAATCGTCAAAATGCATGATGAACGAGGAACAGAAAAGTATAAGCTCTGCAATGTCCACGATAGAGAAGTCTGGTGAATTCTCTGGAAAATCCATGTCCAACAACGCATTCCAAAAGTCCGCTGCTGTGGATGGTTGTGCAATGAGTATGTAAAGAAAAAAAAAAGAAAAAAACGAGGAACTTTTTGCAACAATCCCACAAAAAGGAAAAAAAAATGATAACAAAGGAAAACACGTCACTAAGTCATAGAAAATATGTTGCTTTCATCATCATCATCATCATCAGTCTTTTAGCGTCCGTCATTGGACATAAACCTTCCCCAGGATTTGCCACACTCCTCTATCATGGGCGTCACGGAGCCAGTACTTCCTGAACTTGTCCAGTTCATCTCTCCATCTAATATTTTGCCGGCCTCGGTGCGCATATGGTCTTGGGGAATCCATGTTGTGAGTCGTGATGTCCATCGATTGTCAGCCATTCTTGCAACATGGCCAGCCCACCGCCAATTGAGATTTTTTATGGATTCTATGATGTCTCTAACTCTTGTCTTTTCCCGGATGTGTTGTGCTGTTTTGTGGTCTCTCCATGTGAGGCCCAGCATTATTCTTTCATGTGCACGTTGCATGGTTCTCAGCTTACGGGTCTGTTTCTTGGTTAAGTTCCGTGTTTCAGCTCCATAAGTGACTATTGGGAGGATGCATTGGTTATACACCCTTCTCTTTAGGATTAATGGGATCTTATTATTTTTGAAGGTTGAGCTAGCTCTGCCAAAGGCTTGCCATCCTAGTGTGATTCTTCGCTTGATTTCTTCTTCTTTTGAGGGTCTCATGGAGATTCGTTGCCCTAGGTAGATGTAGTGGTCTACTTTCTCGAATTCTGTGTCCTCGATTTCGATCTTAGTGTTCTTATCTCCAATGTGGTTGTTGCACATGATCTTCGTCTTGCTGAAGTTCATGTGTAGGCCGACTTTCTTGCTCTCCTCATTTAGTTCATCTATCATTAGTTGGAGGTCGTGTATCGAGGATGTAAATGTGTACAGTGCATGAAAACATAGATCAATGGGATCTGACTTCTGAGAAAGTTGTACGTCATTAACCGGTACCAGTCGCTGGTGTTCGAGTCCTGGGAATATACAAGTAAATTTATCATCATTCAACATTTGTCTACCTGTCTCTAAGTGACAGCGTACCCCAGGAACCACATCACATATCTTGATATGTTTTTAGGGCACACCAAGGTATTCAGGAAGTCAAAAAGATAATCATT
The DNA here is from genome assembly GCA_963457665.1 of Thysanoteuthis rhombus. Classification (NCBI taxonomy): domain Eukaryota; kingdom Metazoa; phylum Mollusca; class Cephalopoda; order Oegopsida; family Thysanoteuthidae; genus Thysanoteuthis; species Thysanoteuthis major. Next base: position 9,045,291 of record OY735218.1, read on the forward strand.
GAGGGCAACACTTTGTTATATTTTTTCTTTTGCTAAAATACGTTTACATAGAGTGATAGCTGTAAAGTGTATAGAAAACATTCAAAAATATTTCATTTTGATAAATTAAATAAATCAGTTTTGAGCCTTTCTATTAGCGTGGTTGGCCTTCTTATACTTTTCATTCTTCCAGAAGTAATTCACATAAGTCGAGGGCTAGGTACAATGAGAGGTTGTTGCCTGAGTGTAATATCTCTGTCCATGTAGTATTTTTGGACATTTTTGATGCATTTCTTCCTTGTTTGCACTGAATGAATAGCTGTTAGATACTTTGTAAAATACTTCCGTTCAAATGATTCAAATGCTTTTTTGTTGTTTTCTCCGTGGAGGTTGAGATGATATCACTGATGATTAACGGTTTTGAAACTGATGTATCGTAAAAACCTTTTCTTCGTTGATTAAAAATACTCTGCAATAATTGTGATACTGAAAAGTCGATCATTTTCAAAGATTTGATTCTTCAGGAATTATCTTCTGTTTCTCTCTGTTTTTTTGTTTTAGTTATTTGACCCCATATTGCCCTTGTTAGATTTATGTTCCCTTTTTTTTTAACTTTCCCACTTCTTGCATTCATCCATTTTGTGTTCCCAAAGTATCCTTGATTCTTTCCTTTTCATGCAACACTGTTTTTAATTTTCATGGTTCCTCGGACTATTTGGTCTAAAAAAAAATATTGTGGCTTCAATAGAATTCGTTGTGATAAAACAAATAGGCAGTGGACTGAAGCGCTGTAAAAAAATATTTTACAAGAATTCAAAGGTTTGGATCGGAGGAAGTCAGATCAAAGAAATTCATTGGAGTTTCGATTTATTAATGGAGAGAACCACCGTTTATATATGACTTTACAAAGTGGAATGAGATGATCTTTGAATTTTTCTCATAAATGTGATCGAAATGCCGTGTTCCAATGTCAGATCAATGTTATCAATAGTCTTTTATTGTCCTTTATTGGACATTGCCTTTCAATACGATCTGTCATTTGTTTGCTATCGATTGTCAAAACTAAAAACGTATTCAAACCATCACGTGACTCCTAATGAACCCCATATTGGTTCATACCTTTATGCATTCTAATACAGTTTGTTATCTTTTGATATACCGATGTGATGTTCAGGCTTGTTGAAATTTGAGAGCTTTTGATGAAAAGAGAAAATGTGATGTAAAGACCGTGAAAAGTAACCAAAATGTGGGAAGAGAACCAGACAAAAAAAACAAAATCAAACGGGAGCGTAAATGAATAGATCGATAGATAGATAGATAGATAGATAGATAGATATAATGCAGTATTTTTAATTTTTAATTTTGTTCCATGTCGTGTAAGTCATTGTTATTACTTGAAGGATCACAATTCTTTGCGTACAGAGAAACGTCATTCAAATGCCAACCTTAGCTTGGAAGGGAGCAGTACTTAGGGATAAGATGTTATATCTGCTAAACATAGCTGATTTTACTTTAACAGGAACGAGACAAATGATTATATTGTTTGCTTTGTATTTATAAATATTTCATTTACGACATCGATTGTTATGTATTGCGATGTCTTCACCTGAACTGGAATCTCCCCCCTAACATTTTAAGTTTACAATTGTTAACAGATTGCTAATGCGTACCTTCTGTTCTTTATTTCAGTAAATTAAAATTTCTGAGGGATAAATTGTGAAAAGTTGTAGAATGTTGTTGACATGTAAGTATGAAAGCAAATGTGTTCAAGTACTTATACATTCACTGAAGTGTGACTCTTGAAACCTGCTCAGTAGGAAAGAGAATCCAAATCACGGACAGACAAAACTTGTGGAAACTTAGCTGTACATTGTTCACTGCTTTGCAGAAAATGTATCTTTGGAATGTGTTCTGAAAATGTCAGAAAGATACAATGTGAACGCTCGAGTACAACTGTAAAGATTATGGTCGGATAATTGAAGTCTACAATAGATCCACATAAAACATGATTTTCAGGACTGTTATGTTGTGAAAGAAACTATAATGTAAGATAGTATTCCAGGAAAACAGTTCAACGGAAGTCGTTGATATAATGCTCCAAAGCAGATGTCAACAATCCTGAAAAGACTACATTAAAGAAAAATAATTTTCATTCCGTCGATTGGCACTCAAATTACCAGCATGTTCTGCATTTGCTGTCTCCAGTTGTATATAATCATACCAATTCTTTGAAAATGTAGATTCACATAAATACTCTTCTACTTTTGTGACATTGAAGTTGTTTTACGTTTTCTAACAGTTGCACGAGTAAATTATATTGAATGATGAATTTAGGACAAAAATTAGAGAAATGAAACGAAATCAACATTTTTAGCAGCAAAGGAGATATTTGAATGTTATTTAATCTTTTGATTTTTTGAATAATCTTGAAGTCTACTAAATAGTTGCTATTTGTTTCTAATCTGTTCTTTAAAAATGAATAACTCTAAAGTTCATTCATCAATCCAACCATATTCCTCACACAACTTTCCATTCAAAAATAATTTCCCTACGTGACGTATGCATACTCTGCATTTTACACTTCAAATGAAATTCAGTAACTTAATCTCTGTGAAAATTTGGGGATAAATTTGATTTTCGATAAAATCTTTTTGGGGGAAAATAGATACCGGAATCATCTTAATGAAGGTTTAAACAATGATAAAATAATATATTTTATACCAGCAGAATTGTTAACTCTAAGTACAAAATATCATTGTTAGCGACAAAGAAACTGAAAAATATTGCATCGTTCATTATTTAAGTAGATTGGTCAAAACTATTGAAAAGAAATATAGTTTACTGATATAATTTATGATGAGTGACATTTTCGATCGTGGTTTGTGCTAAGTAGCTACTCACAACCTCGAAATGATATGTGTGTTTTAGTTTAGTCTTAATTTTGAATTTCTATTGGGAGCATTCATTTTTAGATGATTTTCTGTTGAAAGGGATAACGTCCTCCATTGAGTGGAACTAAACTCATCCATTTAAAACTCTTGAAAATGCCACTTTGCGAATCAAGCAAAATGTTCTATTCATAGAAAAATCTCAATTGCTCAAAATTTAAACTTCTGTCAAATAATCAAAAATGTTTGCTTTTCAATTTAATATGGATATATAGGGCTTGGTGGTAAGCGGACTTGATAAAAGTTAAGGTTTCAACATACTTCAGAAATGCAGATGATAAAACAGTCAGTCGTGCTGATATTTCAATCGACCAGTCGAGTCAAAACTATGACTGAATTCTGCATCCAACTTGCATTCAAGATCTTGGAAATGACTGCACATTTTTTTCCAAAAAAGGTATGGATAAATAATAAGTTAAAAGCAAGATCGACCTAGATGCCTGCCACTTCAATGTCAACATCTTGAATTACAAACGTCCAAAAACTTGGAAGTTACATTGAGACGGAGAAAACAGGAAAGTACAAGCATACTTGATCTTCTCTAGTCCGACTCATCATTATCTTCAGCTTTTAGTTATTTGTTGTTGAAAGTAAACTTCCTGAAGGATATGACAAACCTCTGTATCGTGTGGGTGTCGCACAACCAACAATCACTGTATTTTCTAGGTCGTCGGGCAATCTTATTTTTGGCCAGCCATACTTCTGCTAACCATATCATTATATCCATATTGTGAGTCAAAATATTCGATGGTTGCCGAACTTTCAACCAAAGTAGCTCATTGTATTCTCGATTGTATTCTCGATTTTTCTTTTCAATACTGAGCTTTTATATGATCTTTCATCTGGGGTGGAACATGATTCTCCCATGTTCACTTTGCATAACCCTCATTTTAAGAGTCAATCTTCTGTTAAGATTCAGAGTTTTAGATTTATATGTGTTTCAGGGAAAACATCGGTTGTAATCCTTTTTTCCTTTCTTTTAAGACTAATGGGGTTATCGTGTTCTTGGAAGTTGAGCTAGCTCTACCAAAAGCATATCATTCTGCAACAATTTTTTGCGTGATTTTTTAAATTTTTTTTATTTTGGAGGATTTCATGGCGGTGTGTTGTCAGAGGTTGGTGTACTGGGCTATTTCTCCAATTACTGTTTCTTCAATCTGAATTTTTGCGTCTTTCACCTCAACATGTTCGTTTTACATGATTTTTGTTTCACTGAAATTTATTGGATATCAAAATGTTTGATTGTTTTGCTTTTTGTTCACTTTGTCATGCATTACTGGGAGATCATAAACGTTTTTCACAAAAAAGATAACGTTGTCGACCAATACGAGGCTGCTTAGATCTTGTGTATTGTAAAATGTTGGCATAGTTTTCACGATATACAAATCATCCATTGATTCCGTCTCGATTTTTAAAATATTTTTTCAATGTTATCGTAGCTTACTATCAACTTAGAAAATATTAAATATAACCTCTACTTTCAAACGCTCGACCTGAAGACAACAGTTAACCTACAAAGCAAAAGAATTCTATCAAAAGGGTCCCAAAAACATTTTCTAAAAACTTGAATAAAGAAAAAAAAGCAAGGCGTACAAACATATCTTTATTTTTGATCAAAGATGCAAGTGTGAACTCCATTCCTAGTGCTATCCAACCAATAGTTGATTAGAGTAATACTACGCAGACATTTCCCCTACAAACAAAATGAATAGCAAAATCTTGCATTTTTTCGAGAATTAAGCATCATGTTCGTTCAGGAAAGTCTGAAAAAGAGAGCACAAAAGCATGCATTATTAAGTCGTATAGAGCAAAATTTACATGAACACGTCTAAATTGACGGACTAACGAGAGACATAACAACGCATGTCAAAGAAGAAATGTTCATGATTGTACTTGGCTGTTATCTATTCAAGATTTCTGTTATAAAGTCCAGTTAGTCAATGCCATAATTAGTGAAAGAGCTCACCTTTCGTTAGTCATTTCCACAATGACAAGTACACAGTCCACAAAACTGTGAGTATCTCGTCAACCATAATAGATTTACAATAGAATCTGATTATGGATTAAAAAAAAACAATCTAGTGCTACATGGTTTATATTATTACCAAGATAAAAGTTGTAATGGTAACTTCAGATTTAAGATATACATAAAAGATGCATTAAAAGAAGATGGATACATCTAGGCAGAGAGAAACTCAATCACTTATCATTGCCTTCATGAACCATTGCATCAGAAGCAACTATATCTTAACAAAAATACTCAAAACCTTGAGAAAGAGTGGATGCTGTCTTTATGAACGAATGCAGGCTATAGTAAACTCAAACATAAATTTATCAAAGAAAAAACACGATGGGATATGGACGGTTCGACTGTTTAAATGAATGATATCCGTTGAAGATTATTGTTAATAAAAGTAAGCAAATAGGAGATACATACCACCTCAACCAAGCAAGAGTATGGGATCTGATGATCGATATCAAGAAAAAGGGGGTGTAGCTCATTGTAAATGTACCTGTGAAAGTGGACTATGTGATGAAAATAGAAACTGAAAAAAGGATGTTGGAATTACACATAAGAAAAAAATATAAGAAAAAATGTCAAGTCTGAGTATAAGAAATCTTTTCCCTATTATAGGCACAGTATAACCTCCTCAATTAACTTTGCAGTAAGATCAGATGATTTGGGTTCTCGGGAAATGGTTGAGATTCTCCAAGCTACTTGGATCTAATTATCAAGGGAATGAGAAATAGCCAATAGACATATGATGGAGTAGATTGCCACCCAATATGGAAGTTTGATTCATAGAACTTAGAAAGGTATTTGATGTTAATTTTCCAATAGTTTAAGGATAGGAATAAATAAAAAGAGAAGGATGATAAAGCAATGTGTTGGAAATAAAGATGGAACTGAGAGCGGAAAAAATGACTGAGGAAGATCGAAAGTTGATTATTATAGATAATGATAAAAAAGAAAACATCTTGTATGAAAGAATGTTTACAAACGACAACACGTCCAAAGAAATCTTCTGGATTTTATGAACATCGATCATTGCCATAAACATTTTAAGACACAAGCTCTGACTTTTACAGAACAAGAATAATTTGACACTGCACTTGCTTTAGGAACTACCCGTCAAACCCTCGAAGCATTTTCCTGGATTCCTCTGAATTCCTGTCACATCTAAGTCGATTGCCTGTTTTATAAATGAAACAAAAATATAAAAAAAAGATTAATATTTTGATCACACGAAATATTCAAGGGCCATAAGGTCAACCAGAGTATGATTACCTCCTTACAGGCAACCAATCTAAGAGAAATAAAGTCTGAAATAGATTGTCTGAATCTTTGTCCAATGTCGTGAAAGCCTGGCAACGCAAAAAAGGGAAGTGTTCTCGAGGTTTATAGTTGACAGTGCTCCGGCCAAATTAAGTTAGGCCAAGCCATCCAAAGTGGATTTCTGTAAATACCTCTGGTATCAGATATTAGCAAAAAGAAATGATACAAAAGCCGTCAGAAGTGAATTCTAGATCTTCGAACAAGTCTCAAGTGATTTGGTTCTCTTATCAAAAACTGTTAATCCCGAAGTGCCCAACCCTCTATATTTGATTGAGTTAAATTCTCCACCTATCAACTTCTATATTCCTTAATGTGAAGAAGCTTAAAAATTCTATTCTCAGAACTTATGTCTAACTCAAAGAATTAATAGGATTGTACTTTGATAAACCCATTAGGATTCAAAGATTCAATCAATGTTAATGTTCTACGAACGTTATCTCAATTAAAATAATAATTCATCTGGTAGTCAAGTACGTGTGATCCTTTATTTCATGCCGTCAATACTCTTCTTGCCTTTTGCTCTATCAAAATTACTTCTTGATTTTCTGCTCTAGACTTCGTTTACAAATATGGCAGAAATTATGTTCACACTTTTTCTGATTTTTCTTTTTCCTGCATGTCCCTCCTCCTTTCTCTTCCTTCTCTTCCTTCTCTCAGTCTACCTTCCTTGCTTCGATTTTCTTTTTATCTATTCATCCTCCCATTCTTCAGTCTTTCCCCCACTTTTTTTTCTCTACCTCTTTCCACACCTTACACATGTCTTCATTACCTTACGCCTTTCTTCATCGCCATGTCATTTAATGATTCATCATGAAAAACCTGAAAGGAAATCATCAGACAGTCTAGGATAACATTTACTATAATCGAACAGATTCAGTCCAATTCAACTGAAAGGGATTTGAAATGCCAATATATATATTTTTCCCCTCCGTTTCTACCTTCCTCCATTCTTTTCAGCCATCCGGAAGGAAATCAAACGACGATAATTTTTCAGACACAAATTATCCATAAAACCTTCCTGTGATGATAGTTTAATATTTTTTTGAATTCACCAATGCCAAAAATGTATTGTACACTGATTAAGCCGTACTAATGCTCCAATTTAGTTTCTAAAATCCAGCAGATTTTATTTGCTGTCTGCCTTCTTGAGGTAGTTTGATTATCTTGGTCATTACAGTGTACTGTTTGATCATTGCACTGTTGGACCTCCATAGATGGGCACTTGTTTCGTGTATGATAATTTTTTTTTCATTTATCTGGGTGAAGGGAGACTATTCTTATTGTGTTGTTCCATATACAAGGCACTCCATTACGTTTTTGTTGATATTCAACATCAGCAATTGTTGAGGAGATAATAACATATTCCTATGTCATTATGTTCCTATTGGCCTTTGGTAAACTGCCTGAAAACTTGACAACGTGCACTGACCAATGTCACTTACCGACGATAAAGCAAGCAAGCATATTTCTGCTTTAATGTAAGATATTCATTGAGGGGTAAGAGAGTCTAAACCCTAACACATACCCTGACTGCCTCTTCCGTCAGTAATTGTGACATTCATTTGGCAGAATTGTTTCTCATGAAAATAAATTTTTGAGACATGGACCAGATAATAGGTAGAAAGTCCTTTATAAACAGGCAGCTTGAAGTTTACTTAGCTTCACAGATACCTTTTTCAAAGCTGATCGTATCAAGCCAACTTTCATATCTCCCAGATAAAATGAAAGATAAATGATTGTGGGGCTCTGCTTAAAACAAAAGCGAAATCAACTGACACAATCAGTATCGAGCTCGGCACTGAACAACACTCTACAAGAACAAATTTTTGATCAGAAACAAAGTGCCATGACAACGGGACATAACCAATAGTATCGCTTCAGGATGTAATTAAGGCAGAAAACTAACAAGTCTTGGCATCAAATCAATATTCTTGGATCTTTTCTTAGTGAAAATAAGCCCGTGAAAAACTTTTGAAAATGTAGAACTGAAAATAGTCCCCTAAAAATATAGAACAATATCAAGCAACTGTTCTGTCTCTAAAAAATCATTTCAAAAATATTTTGCAAAAGTATGCACTCGATTATCCTAAAACTGATTATAATGTTTTTCCCTAGTGTATTGACAGTGGTAAGTTTATTTTTCTAATTTGACACGTCTTAATTTTGTTTTCCATACTCTGTACTCTATTATCTTTTCAGTTCAATAATGACCCAACTTTTTTAGTTGTTATTCAGATAATGGATAAAAACAGCTCCGAACGAACAAAGACTGAATTAATGAAGATTACTAAGACTATAAAGAGCAAACATAATGACTTCGTGGCAGTTTTTCTTCGACTTTATTTTGAAATTACACGTTTACAAATATATAATGACTTGGCACACCAAGAGTGAACACAATACATTAAGCTGAAATAATTCGATAGTTAGTCCGGAAAAGTTCTTAGAAACACATTGGTTTACACACTTACAGTTCATTCTCCTTTTGATTGTGGCTGTAAGGATCCACATCTTTCAAAATCTTGTGTTAAAAACATTAGATTAGTAACTATGAGGGGGGAGCTAAAGAGCCTCAATACAAATACTTGACACGTTTAAAGCTCAATATACATGTTTACAGATTTGAAAAAAATACGATGCAGACCTGGAAGTTGAACTGTTCAAATTTTATTACATCGCAAAAACATGTTCCAATTATGATGGATATGATTGAATGAAAAAATGTTTTTTTTCTCAATTGAATTAAACATTCTAATTAAGTGTTTGTTTTGTGAATTTCAGGCGGTGTGTGTGTGTGTGTGTGTGTGTGTGTGTGTGTGTGTGTGTGTGTGTGTGTGTGTGTGTGTGTGTGTGTCTGTGTGTGTGTGTACTCAAGTGAAAATGTTGGTGTTGAATATGTTTTTTTTTTCTGTTTCTTCTTCCAGTTTCTCCGTGAAGTGCCGGAGAGACAGAGAAAGTACAATGAGGATGGTAAGACAAAAACATTCTGAGATATCAAGAAGGGATCTTTTAATTATTACCAACAAGATGTAAGGCTGATAATGTTCAGAGTGTGTGAGTAGGGACGAGTATAGGTGTATCATTATATATATACCATGCATGGACTTACGTGTGGGTATTTGTGTGTGCCTGTGTGTGCTATTTATTTTCTCTCGCACCAGAGCAAAAAGTGACACGCGTTCAGGGCATTACGTGAGGAATATAGGAGACATCCATCAAATATAACTGTAGCCAACGCGTCTTTGACTGCTATGCAACCGTAGTTGCCGAAAAAACTTCAGTCATGAAAGCGTCAGGACGAGCCTGGCCTGTCCCTTTAAGTGCAATGGAACAGTACTGCTGTATAATCTCACCCGGCTGATTCTTATGACTGAATGATTGAACTTCAATCAAGATGGTTGTCTGCCATTCTCTAGTCTGTTCTCTTTTTACCCTTTCTCCCCTTTATCTTCATTATTCTAGCAAAATTTGCTTAGCTGACCCAGAATTTCCCTATCAAATTCAGATTATCACTTTCTGTTATCAAAGACGGAAAATGAGTTGGTCCAAAAGTGACCTGCAACCAACAATGCAACAAAGCAGAAAACTAATGATCCTTATAAATCCTCACGCGTGGATATGACAGGATTTCTCTTTGTTCATCTTTTCTTCTCTCCAATGTAACATAATCGTTGGTAAGAACATTGGCCAGTAGGAACGTTTGAGGAAAACATTACCTTCTTTTCGTTTGCAACAGTGAATGCGTGTATATTTGCACTTATGTGCAAGCATACATATGCACAATTGAATGTTCGTGTGCATGTATTTACGTCCATTTGTCTGCATCTCAGTTTGACTGCATCTATGCTTATGTATTATCTGCATTTGTGTGTCAGCGTGTGTGTGTGGGTGTGTATGGATGCATATATATGTGGAAATGCGTCTATGCTATTGCACTGAAGAGATTAATAATTTCAAACACTCTGATAATATGACTGAATAAGAAATAAAAAGAACGGGTTTTATATAACTTCTCTCTTCATAATTAAACGTACCCTGGGGAATGCAACTGAATTAAAACTGGTTTTGAATCTGATTGTGTTGCTTCTAAGTTACAAAGCTGATATTAGTCTGACACACGATCATGAGGATGGAGCATTCAGTGAAAGTCTAGATCATTGCAGTTTTAGCATGTTAAACTACTTTGCCAGGTACTTTAACTGGTTAGTTGCACCACTGAGGTCTTCATCTGTCAACGTTCGTAACTTTATGATGAGACTAAATACCAAAATGGTTATTCATGCTAAACTGACGTGCAACAAATGATCAATTCATTCCTGAGTTAATGATTGAGTCACCATCATTTTAACTGCATCCCCGAACCCAAGTATCCGACATGTCTTAAGCAAAACACTATCAGTATTGCATTAGGTGCAGACTATTGGACTGAGCTTTTGTTATTATGTTGTGAGCAAAAAATTAAGGCTGTTTCATTCAATAGTGTACTTTGATTTACAATTGAAATGGGAAGAAAAGGGTCAACTCTTTATAAGATATGTGCAAAAATGATGAAAGTTGATAAAGAGATTAGCTTGAATCATTCCCAGCATGATGAATTACGAGGACAGTTCAATTTCAAACGTCAGCATGACATAAGAAATTGATATCATCAAATTCAGTGTATACAATTTGTATTTGACTGAGCAAATGAATCCACTTCATAGCGTTATCCTCGCTGGCCTGATTCATGTTCATGTCAAAAATGATATGGTACGCCGCTCTTTTCAATCTTCTCACTCCCTAAAAATGTCTATTAGTCATTTTTTGAGATCCTCCCTAAAATGTATTGCGGGTTTCTTTATCTAGGAAGATGCTGTTTGATATACCATTCATATGTATGTAAATACCTTCTGCTCTTTGAGTCTGACTTTAGGGATGCTTGATTTTTCTACATCCATTCCACACTGTCGTGAAATATTTCATACCTGATTTATGAAGGGATCCGTCATTGTTGTCATTTGATGAAACATTTGACGACAATCAATTTCAAAAAAGGAATTTCTGCCCCATTTCTAAAAGTTTGCCTCGATTAGATAAGCTTCTGTTTTATAGATGATGAATTTTAAAATGCATTCAGCATTTTGGGGGCATTATTTTGGGAAATGTGATGCCCAAACTGTCATATATTTTGTTAAAAATGTAAGCATCACAATTTAAAATGCAACAAAAAGTAAAATGTAGTTTTCACGAGTGTTTTTTTTTTTACTTATAACATTGGTATTTTCAATAGTTCTTACGTTATACTGACTAGAATTGTCACATTCTGTGCTCCATCATAATGCTGGAGTCCGTTTGATTTAGTATTTATATTAATGTACATTCAACAAAAACTGCACCTACAGAAAACAGTCATACACACATACACACACACACACACACGCGCACGCACACACACACACACATATATATATATAGGGATTATTATACATATATGTTCAAATACATTGCATCTTTCAAAAGGTTTCTTTGTAAATGTAGACAGGATGACTTCTGTTATGGCAGAGTGTTTCTTGCTAGCCAAACTAATTAATGATCAATTCCTGCTAAACACGTAGATTAACAAAAAGTAAGATTAGTACAGACATTTTTCTAGCGGGTCCTGTGCTGTTTTGTATCATTCTTAAGTTGGGCCTCCTTCTGGAGTAAAATGTAAAGCATTGAAGAGTTTGACCTCGGGACTGATACAGCTATGTTTCGCAAAAAAAAAAAAAAAAATTAACCCAGTCCCTGCAATCAGTGTCATGAATATATCAGGGTGATACACAACTATCCCCTTTCAATACGATTGTGAAATGTTTCTAATTCTTGTTCGGGACCATTTAGAAAGAAGTTTAATAATCAGTCTTACCAAGAAACATCCGATCATTCTTTATATTTCAATGTTTCAGTCTATTTTACGAAATTTCAAATTTTGTGGATTTGGTCCCTGATGATGCTTTCAAGTTTCTATAATATTTTGATTTGGAGAGTAGATATTACAAATTGCAGTAGAAGCTTTTGATAAGAGAAGATTTTATACCAAAGAATTTTTTTTTGCGTTGCAATTTTTATGATATCTCCATTCGAGCATGATTTTCTAATATGCATGTAGCATAGTTTTCACTTTGAGGGTCAATCGTTTGTATTGGATTCACGCCTCTACTCTAGCACTGACAATGGGGAGGATATATTTGCTGTATTTTCTTCTTTCTCAAATTTGATGGATTGATGAGTTCTTGAAATTCAAGTTTTTTTTACTAAAAGCTTGACAACTTAGTGGCATTTTTTTCCTAAGCAATTTTTTTCTATTTCAAAAGCTGACTGTTAAAACATATAAAGCCATTGATTCACATGAAATAGACGCAAGAATCTGTCGCGTACTGAGATGTATATCAACAATGCAGTTATTTTATCTGCCTGCATAACGACTCAGAGTTATTTGAGATGGGAAATGAGTGATACAAGGCGATATCAGTCCAATTGAGCTTTTAATAGCCTGTCGTCTGCTTACATTCCGAAAACAAGAAAGGAAAAACAGATGAATTTCGATAGAGAACAAATTTTACGCATCTTTTTATTTGCTATCTACATTTTCTTTCTTCCCAAGAACCTCCAAGATCATTAATTAATGCTGAACGAGCTAAATTTAGCCAAGCAAGAAAGTTAGAAACCCTTTGTTTTTTAACAAAGCGAAAAAAACCAAACGTTCAGCTTCTGTTTGCAAGAAGCTATGTAAGGACAGTCAATACACTCTTCCTTTTTTTTTCTACTTTTGATCCACTATCCTGCACTTCCTATCCCAAAAATCTAACAACTCATCTTAAAATTTCATCATTACCTTATAAGGGGCTGGGAATCCTCAGACATTCTCCCTCATATGAGGTTAAGGAAATAGCACTTTCTGTTCACGCGATTTAGGCAAGGAAATAGGAAGAATCTACTCATGTACTGGGATGGGAGACAAACCCTATTGTTTCGAAACTAAAAAAAAAAACAGGGGACAAACATCTGTCATATTAAGCAAACATCTGTCATGATAAGTTCTGACGAAATTCAAGTATTCACATAACAGGAATTTATATCAAATTACTTTGGAAGGTTGCTCTATTGTCCTTCTCATAGTGACCCAATTTAATCTGTATATACTAATGTTGGATTTATTTCAAAGCATCAAAATTCAATTTGTTAATGGACGTCACCTATATATTTTTACTGGAAAATATTCTCATTTATATCTGAAATTCCCGATGTGCTCCCGTTGAAGTGTTGTTTCAACTCCAAATCTCTCATGATTCAAAAAAAAAATAATCTAGGCAAAGATAGTTATTGACTCAGAAACTATATTTTGTTTGCTACAGGTATTGTATGATTGGAAGATTTGATTAAAAATCAAACCAAAAAAACAAAAAAATGTCAACATAACTGATATGATTCTCCAGAGATAGCCCCATGAATTATTCATATTGATATCTTCAAAGTTGTGTAAACAGGTGCACCCTTTGCTGCCTGAAAACTGTGATACACTTGAAAGGTGAGGCGCTGTCATCAATTTTTAATTTTTTTTTTCTTGTGTCTTGACTCATAGAAGTGCCGATAGCCAAGCGATAACACTAAAGAAAATAGAATCGACAAGTTCATAACAATCTGTGCTTAACTTTGCAATGATGTCCATGAGAAGGCTATGAATTGATCTCCCTGCAGTGATAGGTGAAATATAGGGTGGTGAAGTGAAAGACAAAACGGGGGTTGGGATTGCCTAAAAGCCGACTGCCATATATAACAAAAGATCAAAAAATTTGAAGTCAATGTTTTGATATATGATTTCTGGACAGAGACTGCTGGAGACTTAATCAGCGTCAGAGCACCATTTATATCATCTTCAGGGTTCAAATCAATACGTTTCGCCCGACACGGCCTCCAGTTTAATAGCATTACCTGGCATTTGGGGACTGGATCAACTGTTTTCTTGATGGAAGTTATAATGTAGTGTTCACTGGCCATCACTGGCCATCAAAGCATTGTGGAGGATTACAATTATTATACTCTTGAGAAAGAAAGGTGGAAATGTTCGCAATCTGCATAATTAAAAATAGACGGATAAATATGTATTTGCTTCTTTGATTATGTACGAACTGATTGCTATCATTCAAACCTTGCCAAAAGTCGACAAGATCATAAACAAACGTATCACATGGTAACTCGTCACTGACTCTAGATAAAATAATTGCAATGACTTGCATTGACGGACATCTCCATTGATCAATCAAGTTGGGTCAAACTTCTTTTGTGACTTTTTAAAAAATATTACAGAGTTTCATTCATAAAATGAAAATTGTAATGCGATTCTGGATACAAGACTATGAAGATGAATCGATCTTTGGATGCTCTTTGTTTGAGACAAACGTTCAAAATATTAACATTATCAAAACAGGAGTTAATCTCATCAAAATCTCACTCTCAACTCCACTGCAGTTTCATTCTATTTTTGTCGTGGCAAATCAGTGTTTACATATTGTTTTACATTTTGGGGTAAGAAAATTGAAAAAGTTTTTTAGTTATTTAGTTGTCTATCAAAACCACCCTGTCATTAAAAGTCATATTCATTACATTGTCTGTGTTTGGAGGCTTTTTTTTTTTATAAAACTTATTCTATGAAGTTGTTTGCGTTGTCTCCTTGTTACATTAGAGTTATTACTCGATAGCATAGGAAACTCATGATATTGACCTATGCCCTTGGAGGAAAATAAAAAGAAAAGCGATATAAATAAGATGGAGAGCTGGGTAAGAAGGTACTTTTTGAAAACAACAATGTATATAGGTTTTGAGTAATTCATGTCCCACAATCTGGTCATGGTATGACACCTTTCCCGAACATTTCCTGATTTTGACTCCATGCTATTGTTATCAATTTTTCCAGCATCTTCTTTGATTGTTGAATGTTTTTCTTCCGAAGATCGGATCGCAGCAGAATTACCAAAATCCCCAACCATAACTATTATATTGATATTGATTGTATCCACTTGATTTTCAGTAATTCTTTTCTCTTATGATAAAAAATGATGAGCAAAATGTTTAATAATATACATTCCAAATCTTCCTGGGGAGTGGGCTATGTTGGGGAGATTCATTGGCTGGAGTAGTAAAACGTATTTATTGTAATTTGAATCAGATAGCCTTTTGTTTCAGTTCATGGAATGTGAAATGAATAGAAACATAAACACTAAATCATGAGGGTTACATGAATGAATCAAACTAAGTTCTGGATAATAATTAGTAAACTTTATCAGTTGTTTTAGAACAAGATTATACCATTAATCACTTAAAAAAACAACCCTGATGATTTAATTGCTAGCAACACCACTATTGATCTTAACAGGGTCAAGAATCAATGATTTACTAATTGCTTTTAGGCTTTGAGGATAAATGAATTGCCTTCGTGTAAACTGCGTAAACTAAATTCTATTGAGTTACTACCGTAGCAGTTCTGAAATTTGATGCCAAAATCAGTCCACAGTTTTCTTGCTGCAATATTTAGTTTCACATCCGAGCGATCCCCCTGATTACACGTCACTTGACTGTTGAAGAGATGAACGCAGGGTATATCCTTTTATCTCGACTACAGTCTGGCGCAAAATCAGTGCGAAAACTGATTGAGAACGATTCAAAGTAATCATTTTTCTTCAGCGTCATTAAATTTCTGGAAAAAAGATCAAATCCATTTCTGCTCACGAATGGGACTTGGAGGATTCTGAAAACACAATCCTGTCAATCATTTGTTTGTGATCATATGTATTATAAAAGTGTTGAGTGTGTAGCATTCATATTATCTTTTTTTGCCATCTAATATACAACTCAACTACATTATTTCTCCTCGTTTCTGTACTTTCAAATAACAAATTGCTAATTGCAATTTCAACGTGTCGTCCCTCATTTTTATTAGGTCAGTTTATCATAGCTTTACTATCTATTTTAGAGGCCAACGTGTTTTCAATCACATAGCATTTTCAAAGTTTTTATTCTTTCGTTTACATATAGAAACCAAAACAAAGCCCTCTTTTGGGAGGCTTATGAGAAGGCATATGCACTATGCTATAAACCACCAAGATTTTGTTCATCTTCCAACAGGAAGGCTCTTTGTCTTCATTTCGGTATGCAGAATGGGCACTGTTGAGTTATTTTGATGGCATAGTTTTTAAATCAAAAGCTACATAACCATCCATTTGCAATGATTTCAATAAACACAGATATTAGTTAAATTTTTTTCCGTATTTTGGGTGGTCAATTGTCATGTTATGATCGGAGTGAGCTGTGCTTACCATCACATCGTACGAATAGATATATTGATCGGTTGTAAGCTTACTGATTTGCAGTAATTGTCTTGTCATGGAGTAATAGTTACCAAGGCAGTTCAACTGCAAGCTCTATTTCCTCTGTAAAAAAAAAAGTAAAGAAATAAAACTTATACGGGTACACGCTGCTATCTGAAGGATTGGTGTACTAAGATAGATATTCGATGAGCTTGAATGCCAGGATGTTTTGAATCAATCAGTTTTCAAATCTTGGTAAATAACAAGATTTCAACTGATGAGCTTATAATAATAGGCTTTTCAATAGCGGAAGACATATATTCGTGTGATCGACGTTATGCAAATATATCTTACTTCAAGTCAACATGCGTGTATGTTTGTGAGTTTGTGTGTGGTTATCCACACTGATATCCTTCAAAATAACAGACACATTCCCACGGTTTACATTTCTGTGTTTCTTCCCAAATCGGAACTATGAAAATACATACCCAAAATCTTGAAGGGAAAAAATGACCTTCCTGCACTTGTAAGGGTTGGCATTGTACATGTCTGGCTGTGATTTTCATCGAGTATAATTTCAAATCACGTTGCTTTTTCTTTTTTGTAAATTACAATATTCTCCAGAGACATCAGGTTAACAAACATTAACAGCCATTTTTTTGATCAAGAAGGTAGATGTCAATTGACAAACTTTCTTAGATGAAACATCGTCATTCATATTTTTCAAGTTATTTTTCTTTATGCTGTTGTTACTCTTTGTCACAGAGTTCGGTTCATGTTGTTCATTGTGCGTCATATAAGTGAACAGTATTGAAAAAAAGTATTGGACTCTGGTCTTATTTTTAGAATATGCAACAGTTAAGAAAGTAGTATTGATTGAGAAAAAGAATTATCTTTGGACATTTCTGTTGCAATAAAAAAAAAGTAATAAATGAATATCAGAACATAGTCGGTGATTTGTTGTTTACTCAGTTTTGAGTTCAAAAATCTATTCAAGAAATTCATTGTACATAACAATTTTCCTAACGTATATATTCAATATCAGAGAAGTCGGCTACTATGTAATTCAAAAGCAATAGTTTTTCGATATCTGTCGTAGTTCCATCTTTTATACCCTTGGTATCGCTAATGCAAAGGGTTCTATATTCATTTTAGTTCATTATTTTAGCTTTTTAACCAGGATAAGTCAGGTTCAATAAATAATTACAAGTATTGAATTACTTGAAAAGTCGAGCTAATCCTGAAAATGTTATAACAATCACCCCTCAACTTTCCCTAACAAACAATGATTATGAAAAAAATCGGTTTCGAAACTTGACGTACGAAAAAAATCCTGACTATTTCAATATTGAAAAGTGGGGATAAAATCACGAAACAATTCATTCCCTGACAAATTGGGGGAATTACCCTTGATTTTTCCCCTAAAAGCAAAAGTAAACTCGTTACGATTTCAACGGCGAAATGTGTGTAAAAATCATCACATCTATTATAATACCTGGATCGATGAAAAGGAATTTTTTTTTCAATTTGATTTTGCCTTCAATAGTAAACAGAATTCCCCCCTCGGTTCTAACCTTGATTACAACTACTAAAATTAAAGGAAAGTTTCCAGTTTTGGCTCCTCCTCCTAAAATTTAACTATTTTTTTTCATTTCAACTTTTTAAATTTAAAAAAAATCCCTTAATTCCTACACACCACAGTATAAAATTAAAGCCCCTATCCAATCGTCTCTCTCAAAAATTTTGGGAAAAAATGCCCCTCGATTTGGACTCTCAAAAAAAAATTCATTGGTATTTCGATTCTTGGAAAAAATTAAAAAAAAAATCCTTGTCTTTTCACCTGTGAATGCAGAATATGTAATCCCCCATAAATGAGGCGCCTAAAAGTAAATTTTTAGATGATGAATATTTACAACTGCATTAAGGATTTTGTGGGTAAAATTAGTAGTACACAGATTCATTTTTCAATAGACACATTCGAAGATACAAATTTTGATTCCAAATTATATAAAATAGTACATGATAATGCATGATAGATTGTCATTATAATGAGTTAAAATTGGGGACTTTTTCATCAGTCTATTTCCAGTTATGTTGCTGAATTTGGGGTTATCTGATGAGGTATCGGGAAAAAAGAAGAGACTGATTTTTGCATCTCTAATGGACATCATTAAGAAGTGGAAGCAAAATACGTCGACCAAGTTTCGAAAAGATAAAAAAGAAAATGCAGAAAATACTTATTCTATAATTTGGGAGTATTTTTGCCACAATTATTTCCAGGCAATGAACAAAAGAATCAACGTTATTATTCAGAGGATAAATTTTGTACTATCACTGGATTTTGACTCCTTATTCTCGGGATCATTTATATGAGAATAAAATATGTAATCCTATTTGAACATTGAAAAATATCATTGGCAGCAAACACGCTGAGTCATAATTGTACTAAGAAAGAAGCCTTTGAATGTAGATGCACGAAAGAAAAGAAACTTTATGATTTTTCTCCTTATAACCTCACCGTCGTTTGAAACCAAATCAAATAACTTTAAATCTATTTTGAAGTTCATTTTAGTACATGAATGTAT
Organism: Thysanoteuthis rhombus; assembly: GCA_963457665.1. Taxonomy (NCBI): domain Eukaryota; kingdom Metazoa; phylum Mollusca; class Cephalopoda; order Oegopsida; family Thysanoteuthidae; genus Thysanoteuthis; species Thysanoteuthis major. Next base: position 9,064,465 of record OY735218.1, read on the forward strand.
CAACATATCTATCATTGATTTTTTTCTATTGTAAAGATATCATTTCTATTTTAATATATAGGAAGATCACTAAACTTTACTTCACTTCTCAAAATAGTCCCAATGTATCATAACTATCCATTATAAATATATATATATATATATATATATATATATATATATATATATATATATATATACATATATATATATATATATATATATATATATATATATATATATATATATATATATATATATATATATATATATATATAATTTGCAAACTGTGACATGTGCGGCATATTTTCAAATGCATTAATCATGTATACAATACCTACAGTGATTGTTTTCATTTGCAGAAAGAGCACAAGTTTGGTTCAATTCTGCAACAATCCTGCTTAATAATTTTCCGTATTGGAATCGATTTCTGAAGTGTGATTTATCATTCAAGCTTCCTAAACAAAATGAAGTAGAGTGAATATCCAGGCGGTTCTGCTTAGTGCAGAACTGTAAATATTCTGCATTATCATATAACAGGCGCATCAGAATAAAATTCTTAGATCACTTTTTTCCTTAGTAACGTAACTGCGAGCAAGGTTCAGGGTTGTTTTTTTTTTTAGTTCCCACTTTAGAGTCAACATCTAACTTGGTTGAAATGATATGAAGAAAGTTGCTAACACGTAAAAGCTGAAGAGTGACTTAGATCACACCTGGCCTCGTGGCAACTGAAAAACATCATCTCCAAACATTTTGGTTCATGTTCACTGATTTTCATAAGTACTGTCTTTGCTTGAAGAACAAAAAACAAAGGTGAAAGAACACGCTTATCGTGATTTTTTCATTCTCACTATAATTGCTGAAGCAGCACTAACATAAATAAGTTGGGAATATATGAACAGGGTAGGATGGAGGAAGGAAACAAGCTGGACAATTGTTAATGGAAGGCAATAAAGAGTAAGTCAAAATACAGGATTTCCCTCTCAGGTCCGGTGCTCCGTCATGGGGTAAACTTCATGGTTTGGTAAATTTTGGATCTGTAGCTTTTCGTTGGAAAGTCTGTTTTGGTTTCAAACCACAGGACGAATATTCGTCTTTATAGATAGATTCCTTATAAGCTCCATGCTGTTTGAAACCACATTAACGAACTCTGAATTTATTTCATTTTTCATCATATGGATATATCAACATATCTATCATTGTTTTTGTTTTTCTCATATTTGAGTTATAAATATTCTGTTATATACGCATATTGTTAAACATCGACAAAAATATAATACATATGCCATGCTTAGACTATCAATGCTCCATGAAATGCATTGTATTTGTTCAGTGATTTGGGAATTCTTCAAATTATTGATCTGAGTTAAACTTTAATTGTGCTTTGTGATGAACTATACAATTTAGCTGAAACATTGCCCGAGGAAAAAGAAAGCAGCGTAAAATTATCGCTCGTTGACCCATCAATATGATCCATGTTGGTTTTAGAACATCGTATGTATACTAAAATAACTTCTTTCTAAGTGTGTATATGTTAATGATCAGAAAAAAGTCATTTCAACTCCTCAGGTTCAAAGATAAGATACCAATATGTCTGCAATCAGTGATAGTGATGCAGTATTTTGTTTGATCTTACTTTGAGATGATCGACGTATCAGAAATAACAAACGCTTTTTCAAAAAAAAAAAAAAAACTATACAGATTTCCCGTGCTATCTAAAAGTTCGTGTTTTTTTTCTTATAAAAACTTACATAAGGTAAAGGAATGGTTTGAAGTCACCATCAGCAGCAGCAGCAACAACAGCAGCTTTTCAGCATCAGTCGGTGGACATTCGATAGACCTCCGTCCATAGGGGCTGCAGGGCCAATATTCTTTAAAATCGTCTAGTTTTTTCTTGCCATTTTAAATTTTCTGGTCACATTTTTACATATCATCTTTTGGTTTCCACTCTGTGAGTAATAGTATCTTAGAGCAGTCTGGAGCTCTTGCAACGTGACCAACTCATTGCCACTTGGATTCTTCAATGGAGTAGATGATATCCTTCACACTTTTTCTATTCTTATATATACTTCGCTGTTTTGTGATCAATTCATGTTAAGTTTAGCATTATTCTCCAGTGTGCCACGCTGTATGGTTTTCAGTTTGATGGTCAGTCTTCTGGTTAGGTCTCATGTTTCAGCTCCGTAGATGATTATCGGGAGGATGAATTGATTGTAGAGCCGTTGGTTTTTAAACCAATGAAATATTCTTGTTTTTATGATTGGCATCGCTCTACTGAAGGTTTGCCATTTTTTCAGTTAAAAAAGATTTTTTGGAGGTTTTTTATGGAGATTGGGTATCCTAAGTAGATAAAGTGCTGTACTTTTTCTTGTCTCCGTTTTCGATTCATGTTTCTTTGTCTTCAACGTGTTTGTTGTACATGCCATTTGTTCCAAAGTGGTATAAGTGAAACTTGACTCCATTGCTCACTTTGTTCAGTTTTTCTATCAATATTAGAAGTCTGGGGACCTTTGACGAAGAAGATAATGACGTCAGCCCTTGAGTTGCTGATGATCATTTCGCAAAGACGCAATTACGATTCATTTATATTGCATTTTTATAATTCCCTGGCCCCCAAAATAGCGATGATGGCACATAAAACTGAATATTCAGATATTGGCATGGGTAATAGAGAGGAAATCGTGCACATTGTCTCTAGGGAGGCTTCCTGCTAAACAGACGCTGATCGCTATCTCTTCTTCAAAAAGTGACGTAAAGAAAACAATCATAAAGTAAGTGGTACCTGTATATGTAGCTGCCAAGATCACAGCTGAAAGAGTCAACTATAAGTATTCACTTAAATGAGTCAGGCATCTTCTTACTAGTGTGGCAATTGACCACAGTAAAGTCGTGATAATCTATGACAATAGCTAAACTCCGGGTCATGTTGCTATGTATCAAGCTTTGATTATTCCTGTTCAAATGAAAACATTTAGGGTGACCAGTGGAGGTTGAACACTTTCAGAGTGAACTTTTCTGCAATAATACCTTGCCATCAATTGCACCATATTGAGAAAGAGAGAAAAAGAGAGAGAAAGGCGAGATAGATAGATAAATAGAGAGAGGGAGAGATAGGGAAAGAGAGTGATTCCATCAATATCCTGTTCAACCTTTACTTTCTCGATATATTTCCCACTTGTGCTATTATCATGGCATAATTGGCTCTTTCTTATTCTCTTGTTTACGTGAAAAGTTGCTGAGGGCTCCATGTATTAAGATTATCCGAAATATCTAACTAAAAAAAATAGATATTGTATCTTAAACTATCAAGGATAATGCTTTTTCCATGTAAAACTATTGAAGAATACTCTATCAGGACAAGATCTGAGCATCGTTGGTTCACTAAAAACCATTGAGACGTAAGTTAGCTGTATTTCAGTCTTCCAGCCCAATATTATATATATATAAATAAATCTATTCTGGAATGGAATCGACCAAGCATGGACTGGACCCCAATGTTGTCCAAGTGAGCCTCTGCACGATCACAAATGCACACACTCATGTATATATTTGCTGATGTAACTGTTTCAAAGAAACATTGTAATCTCGTATCGGTGTAAGTAAGAATTTTGAAAGAAATTTAATTTCCTCCCAAAGACAGTAACATTTGACACATAAGTATGACTTTTGCTGTTCAAGTTTGAGTCAGCCATCAATATGACATTTCATCAAATGGGCTTTTAGTCATTGATTGTTTTATGTGAAAGTGTAATGACCTTTCTATAGTGTGAACTAGAAATTCACATAATTCCATTATTTCAAATGTGACCAAAGGACAACAGCCTCGGGAACAACAGTGCCTCAATTCGGAGTGGCTAATAATAAACAATTCATCACGAAACAACCAATGGACGGAAAACATTTTTAATATCCAAACAAAAAGTGATTTACTTGTCAACTTATACATGTTATTGGAAAAAAACTAATCAGAAGCGGCGTAATGTTTACTACTTATGGGATAAAGTTCTTGATATAAATCCTATTAAATCATCCATTTATCAGAAAATGACAAGATAAAAGACCTGTACAACAATTCATGTCATTGGGGAACAGGAGCAGGAATAGGACATTGGATTCGAGCTAAATTTGAAAGAAAATTTATGGCAAACATAAATTCCTCAAGGCAATAATAATTGAAGTTTGTTAGGGTCGGTTGAACGGGTATGAAAATATTTCTGTCTTTAAACCAACGTCCTCCAATGAAGTTGCTTATTATCATTATGCAAGCAATGTTGATTCAGTGTACACTGAAGGCATAAATATTCTTCTTTCGTAAAAGGATAAAAAAAAAGAGAGAATGATTAGTTTGTCCAACAGGATTCGGAAATAATGTTAATCCAGTGATGTATCCTTTGTAATTCATACTTGTAACCAAAGGTTCAATAGTTCAGTCATCCCAAGGAATTTATATTGATTCTTCAGCAGAGTAATTACAATATATCTGTAAAAAATGTGTTTTGAATTCCCTGGTGAGGAAATTGGTCAACTGTGACGGGAGGAATTTCATCATCAGCTCGTCAAAAAAAAAAGCAAATAAGCATACTTTGTCACTTATCGTCATCCAATTCCATCGTACTTTTGTATAACGCTTGAAAAACATATTTTTGTGTTACTTAATTCAGAAAGATCGGTTTGCAAGCAAAGTCCTCTTGCAGTGTATTCCATACGAGCAAAAGTTTCTATCTGAACTATATGTATATATATATATATATATATGTGTGTGTGTGTGTGTGTGTGTGTGTGTGAACAATTCAAAGTTGATCACCATCGATAACTATGAACAATCTTTTTTTTCTTCCCTTATTCAGATTGGCTTCGTGTAAACAATAATTGTCGAGGAAATCGTACATATAGCACTAATAAAAAAAAACAAACGATGTATAGATTTAAAAGACGCATTATGCACTTGGGAAATTCAAAGTATACAATAAATTTAAGAATTTTTCAAATCTGTTTGGTCAGTTAGTTATAGGAATAAGTAGTTTAGTTTACGTAAAGCTGCCTTATTTAGATCTAAAACATGCAGACATATATTTGCATCATCATACTTGACAGTAATGGTCAAACTAAATCATATTCACTGACAACAAGGGGGTAATTTGTCTTAAGATTTGAATGCATTGCCTCTGTAATTAATTAGAATAGAAGAGCAGATAATACAACTGAACTCAGAACTCAAGCAAAGATTCCCCTTATATAATGAAATAACCATCAACGTCTGTACATGTCCAAGTAGCTTATTACATCCAGCTCAGCCTAGCACATGTTTACAATCATTGAGCCCCCAATACAAATAGCACTCATTATATTAGCAATAACTAGCTCTATTAACGTGGTGACTATCAATCCAGTTATGATGCTTCGGTCTGTGTATATATGTTCATCTATGAACAGATTAGAAAAATGGGTTCAACGGGGGTCATGATACCACTGTATTCATATAACAATATCTGGATTCAATCAGGTGTGAAAAAAAATCCAACAAATATTTTCGCACAAGGAAATGGAAAAAAGAGGCAAAAAGGAAAGAGCACAAACCATATAATTAACATAATTTGGGGTCATTGGAGAAGAACCCATTTCAAACTGCCTACTTAGTCCCGATGAAAGTCAATGGATGAAGTAGTGTTGAGTAATAGGCAGACTCAGGTATTATGGAACTTTACAATTATGTTTTTGAAGATTGAAATAACTTCAAATTAAGATGCCAAAATGATTTAAATTCTCTTGGTATTAGCAAAGACAGAATGAAAAAGATGACAAATTGCTTAAAGATTCTTGACAAGGCATCACTTTGGGAAAAGAAGATTTCTTTATCGGGTTTCGCCGATGACTTTTAGAATTTGGTCTGTAGTTTGATGAAGATCATTGATTTTCATTGTATAAAAAATATTTTCGCCAAAATGCAAAAGATTTGTAATTTTCCTACAATTAGTATCTCATAGAAGTTGAATCTTGTTTCTGAATAACCAATTCCCTGCAAAATGTTGTGCAGAGCATTCAGCGAGAGGGTTAAAGAAGTGATTTCTTGTAGCAATGATGACAGCCCGTCCGATAGTCTCTTTTTCCTTCTCCATAAAGACCTTATTCTGTTCTTTTATATGCTACGTTGATATATCCGTGAAAAGTTACAGTGTTTCCACATTTCAATAAGAATCCAATCAATTTAGCATCTCAGAACTGATTTCACGGGCTTTTCGTGTTATCCACTCAAAGTTTACCGTACTAAAAATGCTGTTCAGTTGGGTTACTTACATGATAATGAACCACCATTGATTAGGGTTGTATACAATGGAAAGATTGTATTCACTATATATTTCACATCGAATCACCTTTTGACGAATCACTCTTCTTGGTTTTTCCAAAGGAAACATCAGCCTTTGGCCAATGTTGACGAGAACTTGATGTAGCAGTTGACTGTGTGCCCTGAAGGATACTTTACAAATTATTTTGGAAAGAATTAGGGGCGTTGGGATGCTGCGTGCAGTCCCAGTGGTAATTAGTAGGGGACCAAGGTACCGTTTTCTTCCATGAATATGAAATGTATAGCTACTTTCTGTCAGGCTTCCTACAAGAAGCAACTTCTAGACAAATTTTTAGTCCGTCAAATCGGAAGACTGTATATTAGGGACGGTCAACAAACCAGTTCGGGGGACACTGAGAGTTTATTTGTAGAGTATATCGTGGTTGTCACACACATTATTCGGACCCGATGCCAAATTTTGGATGTTTCAGAAAATGGTATCCTTCTAAGCCGCAGAAGAAATCTCAGATACATGGTTTATAATTCCAGTCAATATTTTTTCCGAATTATCTAGACGTCCAGAAAAGGAATAATCAGCCACACGGTATCTCATCGTTGAATCACTGAAGTCTAACTGGATATAGTATGCAAGGCTAAAACTCAGCAGATATTAACTCTCGATAATAAGTTCCCCCGGTTTGTCGAGGCAAACGAGCTGAAAGCTTGGTCAACGTTTCTATTCAATCATTTCCAGTTATTCAACAAAGATTTAGCTGAATTGAGAAATTAGATGCCCTATCGACTGACATACAGCAAATGAAATCACTGATTTTAAGCAAGAATTCTCTGGAGCACATGGATAATTTACTGGGATCACAAAGTTGAACTGACAAGAGTTTCAGCACCTAAAAAATACCAAAGACAATAAGTTTTCACTACACTCAACTACGAAATTTGAATATGTACATCAAAGAACACATCGATAGAAAAGAATGTATCACAACATGGAGCAGGGTGAACATGAACGATGATATCATTCATCATAAAGAAAAAGAATTGTTCCAAACAATTATCAACATTCTCTGTATTCAATCAAAACTCACTTTTGTATGAATTCTTTTGTTTGATCATCAAATTTTCATGCTTTCATTACTCTGTGTGTTTTTTTTAACAAAATCGAACCAAAAGTTTGATCGAACTGGATAAAAAAGAATCATTATGAAGTATAATCTTCATTTTGTTTGGCTCAATTGATGATAATTCCTCCATATTTGTCCACATGATTTATTTACATGAATAAAGCATGAGTCTTTTTTTCTGCAAAATCAATTGGAATATAAATGACTTTCCAGCAAATAAAATTATGATGTGAAAAATTGAAATCGTTTGGCTTAAAATCCCACCCTGGCATCATAAACGACCTTTTTTGTTGATACAGCAAAGCAAACCTTTTAGTTCGACGAAGAGTCCAACCAATTAGAGGTCACCTACACATAAACTTTGTAAAATTAATTGTATTTTATAGATGTTGAAAGTGTGGGTCCAGTTCAGCATTGAACTTTTTTGAGAAAAAAAAAATGGGCTAAAGAGTATAGTACTATACCAATACTGACAATGGTTATCCAATTATGATTTACTGATTACATCGGAAAATGTTTTGATGGGAACAATCTCTGCCATTATTCCAGTTCTGTGATGTTGATCATTTCATACGATATCCTTAGTTTTAGTCTTTCGTTTTTCTATTTGCATGGCGTCCACAACATCCATCATCGGTGATATTCACCTGAACTTCACCAAATCCCATAGTTTTACTCGATCACATGTTCACCATAAGCTTTTTAGCTCTGTTCATTGGACATAGATCATCTGCATTCATTCACATACATCTTTAATGTTAGTGTCACGAAACCAGTATTTTTTTCGTGTCTCCTTACATGATTTTATAGTAGTTTGTCTTTTCGTCAGGGATCAACATTTTGGGCCCATTTTCATTTGAGTTTCTAATTGATTCTCGTATATCTAGGACTCAAGTTTTCCCCCGTGTAAGTTGTAGTCCTTTGTGATTCTCCCATGTGAGATGGAGAACGACTGTCTTTCCGGCACGTTTCATGGTTCTCAGTCCAAATGTGCATCCTTATTAAGTTCCATACTGGAACTGTATATGTGACCATCGGGAGAATGCATTATTTACAGATCCTTTTTTCACATAAGCTGGATTCTCTTGTTCTGGACTGATTAATGTGCCCTGATGGAAGCTTGTCAGCGTAGGAAAATTTTTGGTTGATTTCCTCTCCTTTTGGAGTCGTTATTATATGTTGTTGTCTACCAACTCTACGTCTGTTTCTTTTTTTATTTGTGTGTTTTGCATAGAAATTGTTTTACTGAAGTTCATGTGGAGACCACTCCTGGCTTTTTCCACTCAGTTTGTCACACATTACTTGGGAGTCATAGGGATCATCAGTAAAGAAAACTATGCCATCTGCATATCAATTAAACAATGCAATATGTGTGCGTATGTGTGTGTATTGGTGAATTGGTGTCTATATATGTGTGTGTATAAATTTGCACTTTAGTTTGTTTCAAAAACATATCTCACTGAAACACCTTCTTTGGTTGTGTGACAGGTTTATTTCATAAAATTCTCCATCCAGCTAAATAATAGATTTGCTGAAAAAAAAGAAAAATGTTTTAATTTCTGCTTTTTTGAGCTTCTTTCGGCAAATGATTCGATTTTCCATTATATTTCTTCATCATCACTACGGAAAATAAAATCTAAAATATTGGATTATATCGATTTGATGGTCAGCTTATCGTTAAAAATCACCAAGCCAAAAATGCAGGAAGATTTTTTTGAAAATACTCACTTCTCAGAAGAAACAGAAAAAAAACTAAGGTGAACGTGAATTTTTTGGCACTTTTTGAATATCACTTTCAACGTAAATGATTGACAACAAAAATATACAAAAAATACCCCGAAAAAATGGAAAGTTAACAAGGTTGGTGACAAACGACGAAAATAAACGTAGAAAAGGTGTGTGTACGCATCATATTCAATGTAAAGTTAGAACCAAGGAAGAGAAAATTATCTCTAAGATTATTAAAAAAAAAACACCCCCGGTAGCCAACTGTGTAGAATATTCGATGAGCACAAACTATGACTTAGTTATAGGTGTTTGGACGGATTTGAAAAGCACAAAAATAAAGTAATATGGACTAATACTGATGACGAAAATATAAATAAACCAAAATTACAACAAGGCCATTTACGAAAAAGATTTCTTGAATCGGATATCGTACATCACGCTGATTAATCAAACCTCCGAAAAATCAGTAAAAACGCAATGTAAGATAGGCATACCAAGAAATCCATTTGAATCGAAATAACATGACCATATTAATCTGTTTCCAGACGGAAAATTAAAAACAATAGACAACTACCCAGACCTCAAAGAGAGAAATGAATGGAGTGGAATGGATAATATCAAAACAAACAAACACACACACGCACGCACGCACAAACACGCAGGCCAGAATACTTAAACTCTACGCAACGTAAGCCTGATTGAAAATATCAAAATCATTACCATTACAAGGGAGACGGACTCCATGGAAAGAAAAAAAATGAAGTAACTCTCCAGTGTTGGCACCGCCCATAATTTTAATCAGAAAACATAACTTAATCGTTTTTGTGGTTTTCATCATCATCATCATCATCATCATCATCATCATCATCATCATCATCATCATCATTAATAGAAGTATCATTAGTATTATTCTTTTCTTCTTCTTCTCCTTCTTCTTCTTTTCAAGGACAGTCTATGTCAAACGACGGGCACTTAATGATGATGATGATGATTCAGACAACAATGATGATGATGATAATGATGATGATATTGAAGCCAACCCAAATGGAATGTCAAAGGAATTAAACATAATAACAGAAGCCATTTAAAAGTGAATCCGTGAATGTAAGAGACGGGTGGAATTGAATTATGTATGTCCCGAACTTTAAAAAAAAAACAAACCATAAACTGATTGATCACCAACATGGAGGAAAACGTCTGAGATATTCTAAACCAAACCAGTAATACTTTTGTAATGAGAAATAAATAAGACAAACAGACACAAAAAAAGATTATTAAAAAAAATCTAAAAAATTAACTACAAAGAGATTCATCAGTAAATCAGAAAAAAATAAATATGAAAAGAATTAAAATAAGGCAGAATTTGCTCCCAAGACGAACACACACACACACACACACAAACATAATTTTAATAAACGTGTTATATTTCACAAAACAAATTGATTTTGCATTTTCAATGCTTTTTATTAATTTATGTGTTTTTCGATATAGTGTAGAACTGAAATCTCATTATGTGTGAAATCACGTTCTTTTTTTGGTTATTGTGGGAAAATAACTATGTATCTTTCAAAAACTAGTTCCAGTTGGTTACATAGACATTTTCTGCAGTTGAAATTCAGATTAAAATCTTCTATTTAAAATAAAACATTCTAAAACATCGATTCTTCAGAATCGTGAACGTTAACTTCTGCGCATGGAAATCTAAAAAAAATTATCCGGGAGAGCAATTTTTTAGGGTAATTATAAAAACAACAGAAATTCAAATCCGTAAATGATCAAAAGATAAAGGAAGTAATGTCTCTCACGAGAAATCACAATCCTTCGAGCCTAATCTCGATATATTCACCATTCAGGAAAGGAAGCTATTACCAGTCCTTGAAACAGATTAAGCTATCCATATTTCGGTTGGACATATTACGTTTCTTTGCCATGGTTCTAGTTCATTATATGTGAGCTAAAATTAGAATAAAAAGCTTCCGATGACATTGCACAATTTTTATGCGATCTTTAATTTTTTGCTTGGGGGATTTTGATCAATGCCTTTCGAAGGTCATAAGGTCGAAGTGACCTCTGTATATTTCAACTGGGTTCGATTCCGGCTCATCGAGTCCATTTTCTATTTAGTAACAATCCGCCAACATAGTCAAGTAGAAATACGCAGCCTATCTTAAATTAAAGATTTGAATAATTTTTGTTTTTATTATTATTATTTGATGAAAAATTGAGACTGAAAAAGTGTCGCTGTTGCTCAACTAAATGCAATCTTTTGCCGAAATCTTTAGAAATAAGTTTGCGTTCATTGTGCATTGAATCATGATAAAAATTCTGGATGATTCAATGCTGGTCTGTGTTAGAACTCACTACGACTCTAATGAGAGTGAAAAAATGTCTCAAGCTTAGTTTAGTATCTGCATTGTCTCCTGCCAAGTGATGTCATGAAGTCAAAGGCGATTCGAATTTTTTTTATTGATTGAGGATAAAAAACTCCATATTGACCCAGTGTGGTGCTATATCATTATTATTATTATTATTATTATTATTATTATTATTATTATTATTATTATTATTATTATTATTATTATTATAATAATAATAATAATATTAATAATAGTAATAATAATAATAATAATAATAATAATAATAATAATAATAATAATAATAACAGCAAACTAGAAAAGAAAAGTGGGAAGGGAAAAAATTGTACGGCGAGTTTAAAAGACAGATAAAAGATATAGCAGACGAGAAATCAAGGACGTGGTTACGAAAGGGGAACCTTAAGAGAGAAACAGAATCGCTCATCATGGCAGCCCAAAACAAAAGCATAAGGACAAACTACATAAAAGCAAAAATCGACAGAACTCAGACAAACAGCAAATGCCGCATGTGCGGTGAAAGAGATGAGACGGTAAACCACATAACTAGTGAATGTAGTCAGCTCGCCCAGAAGGAGTATAAGCACAGACACGATAGAGTAGCAACGATGATACACTGGGAACTAAGTAAACGAATGGGATTCAACCATGGGGAAAAGTGGTATCAGCACAAGCCAGAGGCAGTTTTGGAGAATGACAACCACAAACTACTGTGGGACTTTGACATCCAAACTGACCACCTCATCCAGGCAAAAAGGCCGGACTTTGTAATAGTAGACAAAAAAAGGAAGGCCTGCCAAATAGTAGACGTTGCTGTGCCTGCAGACCATAGAGTAAAAAAGAAGGAGGGTGAAAAAAGGGAAAAATACCAGGACCTAGCAAGGGAGTTAAGGAAAATGTGGAACATGAAAACCAGGGTAGTACCGGTCATAGTGGGAGCACTAGGAACTGTCCCCCAAACGCTGAGGGAGAGACTGGAGGAGATCGGGATTAGGGGGAGGATAGAGACCGTACAGACCTCAGCGCTACTTGGAACTGCACGGATACTGAGGAAGGTGCTAGAGATATAAGTACTGCAACGAATAGTAGCTCTGTCATGATATGCGAAAGAGGGAGGAGACGTTAGCTGAGGACCTGAGGAGACTTATTGTCACTCAGCCTTCAGCGATAACCACTGGGCAACCGGTGTGAAACTGTAAATCGTAGAGTTACTGCGACCTATGAGTACTAGGAGAGGAGGGCTGGAGACTTGAGGAGACTTGCTGTCACTCAAACTCCAGCGGTTACCGCTAGGCAACTGGTGTGAGATTCCAAATAATAATAATAATAATGTCTGTTGTTTTTTGGAGCTGCACGTGGGTAAGTGGAATTAGATTTAAAATATAAATTATAGATGTGTCCGATAGAAAGTAATGCCTAGCTCCCCTCGTGTATGAATGAATGTACCCCCCACCCATGAGTAGAAATATATTGGCATGGTGAAAACCACCATTGAAAAAAAAAACACAGATAGCGAGATGGTAGAAAAAGCATTTCAATTTTTGGCAATGAGGTAAATTTCTTTCTCTGGATGAATTCTGTTGATTGACTTTGAAGACTACCTCAGACTAAATTCTGATATGTTTATTGTGTCAATAATAATAATTATAATAATAATAACAGTGATAAGTGGTAGTAGTAACATTTGGACCTGAACCCCCCCCCCCCCGAATGAACCCTGTGATTATTTTCGAAGATTTAAAAGATATTTTACTTTGGGCTTTAAAAATGATTATTCTTGATATTTTGATGATATTTTTACTTCTGAGATGGTTTTCTTTGTGATTCTGAGAAATTTTAGATATTTTACTTTGGGCTTTAAGAATGATTATTCTTGATATTTTGATGATATTTCTACTTTTGAGACTGTTTTCTTTGTGATTCTGAGGAATTTTAGATATTTTACTTAGGGCTTTAAGAATGATTATTCTTGATATTTTGATGATATTTCTACTTTTGAGACTGTTTTCTTTGTGATTCTGAGGAATTTTAGATATTTTACTTAGGGCTTTAAGAATGATTATTCTTGATATTTTGATGATATTTCTACTTTTGAGACTGTTTTCTTTGTGATTCTGAGGAATTTTAGATATTTTACTTTGGGCTTTAAGAATGATTATTCTGGATATTTTGATGATATTTCTACTTCTGAGACGGTTTTCTTTGTGATTCTGAGAAATTTTAGATATTTTACTTTGGGCTTTAAGAATGATTATTCTTGATATTTTGATGATATTTCTACTTCTGAGATGGTTTTCTTTGTGATTCTGAGAAATTTTAGATATTTTACTTAGGGCTTCAAGAATGATTATTCTTGATATTTTGATGACATTTCTACTTTTGAGACTGTTTTCTTTGTGATTCTGAGAAATTTTAGATATTTTACTTAGGGCTTCAAGAATGATTATTCTTGATATTTTGATGATATTTCTACTTTTGAGACTGTTTTCTTTGTGATTCTGAGGAATTTTAGATATTTTACTTTGGGCTTTAAGAATGATTATTCTTGATATTTTGATGATATTTCTACTTCTGAGACGGTTTTCTTTGTGATTCTGAGAAATTTTAGATATTTTACTTTGGGCTTCAAGAATGATTATTCTTGATATTTTGATGATATTTCTACTTCTGAGATGGTTTTCTTTGTGATTCTGAGAAATTTTAGATATTTTACTTAGGGCTTCAAGAATGATTATTCTTGATATTTTGATGACATTTCTACTTCTGAGACGGTTTTCTTTGTGATTCTGAGAAATTTTAGATATTTTACTTTGGGCTTCAAGAATGATTATTCTTGATATTTTGATGATATTTCTACTTCTGAGATGGTTTTCTTTGTGATTCTGAGAAATTTTAAATATTTTACTTTGGGCTTTGAGAATGATTATTCTGGATATTTTGATGATATTTCTACTTCTGAGATGGTTTTCTTTGTGATTCTGAGAAATTTTAGATATTTCACTTTGGGCTTTAAGAATGATTATTCTTGATATTTTGATGATATTTCTACTTTTGAGACGGTTTTCTTTGTGATTCTGAGAAATTTTAAATATTTTACTTTGGGCTTTGAGAATGATTATTCTTGATATTTTGATGATATTTCTACTTCTGAGATGGTTTTCTTTGTGATTCTGAGAAATTTTAGATATTTTACTTTGGGCTTTAAGAATGATTATTCTTGATATTTTGATGATATTTTTACTTCTGAGACGGTTTTCTTTGTGATTCTGAGAAATTTTAAATATTTTACTTTGGGCTTTGAGAATGATTATTCTTGATATTTTGATGATATTTCTACTTCTGAGATGGTTTTCTTTGTGATTCTGAGAAATTTTAGATATTTCACTTTGGGCTTTAAGAATGATTATTCTTGATATTTTGATGATATTTCTACTTTTGAGACGGTTTTCTTTGTGATTCTGAGAAATTTTAAATATTTTACTTTGGGCTTTGAGAATGATTATTCTGGATATTTTGATGATATTTCTACTTCTGAGATGGTTTTCTTTGTGATTCTGAGAAATTTTAGATATTTTACTTAGGGCTTCAAGAATGATTATTCTTGATATTTTGATGATATTTCTACTTCTGAGATGGTTTTCTTTGTGATTCTGAGAAATTTTAGATATTTCACTTTGGGCTTTAAGAATGATTATTCTTGATATTTTGATGATATTTCTACTTCTGAGACGGTTTTCTTTGTGATTCTGAGAAATTTTAAATATTTTACTTTGGGCTTTGAGAATGATTATTCTTGATATTTTGATGATATTTCTACTTCTGAGATGGTTTTCTTTGTGAATCTGAGAAATTTTAGATATTTCACTTTGGGCTTTAAGAATGATTATTCTTGATATTTTGATGATATTTCTACTTCTGAGATGGTTTTCTTTGTGATTCTGAGAAATTTTAGATATTTCACTTTGGGCTTTAAGAATGATTATTCTTGATATTTTGATGATATTTCTACTTCTGAGACGGTTTTCTTTGTGATTCTGAGAAATTTTAAATATTTTACTTTGGGCTTTGAGAATGATTATTCTTGATATTTTAATGATATTTCTACTTCTGAGACGGTTTTCTTTGTGATTCTGAGAAATTTTAGATATTTCACTTTGGGCTTTGACAATGATTATTCTGGATATTTTGATGATATTTCTACTTCTGAGATGGTTTTCTTTGTGATTCGTAGAAATTTTAAATATTTTACTTTGGGCTTTGAGAATGATTATTCTTGATAATTTGATGATATTTCTACTTCTGAGATGGTTTTCTTTGTGATTTTGAGAAATTTTAGATATTTTACTTAGGGCTTCAAGAATGAATATTCTTGATATTTTGATGATATTTCTACTTCTGAGATGGTTTTCTTTGTGATTCTGAGAAATTTTAGATATTTTACTTAAGGCTTCAAGAATGATTATTCTTGATATTTTGATGATATTTCTACTTCTGAGACGGTTTTCTTTGTGATTCTGAGAAATTTTAGATATTTTACTTTGGGCTTTGAGAATGATTATTCTGGATATTTTGATGATATTTCTACTTCTGAGATGGTTTTCTTTGTGATTCTGAGAAATTTTAGATATTTTACTTAGGGCTTCAAGAATGATTATTCTTGATATTTTGATGATATTTCTACTTCTGAGACGGTTTTCTTTGTGATTCTGAGAAATTTTAGATATTTTACTTTGGGCTTCAAGAATGATTATTCTTGATATTTTGATGATATTTCCACTTCTGAGATGGTTTTCTTTGTGATTCTGAGAAATTATATATATTTTACTTAGGGCTTCAAGAATGATTATTCTTGATATTTTGATGATATTTCTACTTCTGAGACGGTTTTCTTTGTGATTCTGAGAAATTTTAGATATTTTACTTTGGGCTTTAAGAATGATTATTCTTGATATTTTGATGATATTTCTACTTTTGAGACTGTTTTCTTTGTGATTCTGAGAAATTTTAGATATTTTACTTTGGGCTTTGACAATGATTATTCTGGATATTTTGATGATATTTCTACTTCTGAGATGGTTTTCTTTGTGATTCTGAGAAATTTTAGATGTTTTACTTTGGGCTTTAAGAATGATTATTCTTGATATTTTGATGGTATTTCTACTTCTGAAATGGTTTTCTTTGTGATTCTGAGAAATTTTAGATATTTTACTTAGGGCTTCAAGAATGATTATTCTTGATATTTTGATGATATTTCTACTTCTGAGATGGTTTTCTTTGTGATTCTGAGAAATTTTAGATATTTCACTTTGGGCTTTAAGAATGATTATTCTTGATATTTTGATGATATTTCTACTTCTGAGATGGTTTTCTTTGTGATTCTGAGAAATTTTAGATATTTTACTTAGGGCTTCAAGAATGATTATTCTTGATATTTTGATGATATTTCTACTTCTGAGACGGTTTTCTTTGTGATTCTGAGAAATTTTAGATATTTTACTTTGGGCTTTAAGAATGATTATTCTTGATATTTTGATGATATTTCTACTTCTGAGACGGTTTTCTTTGTGATTCTGAGAAATTTTAGATATTTTACTTTGGGCTTTGAGAATGATTATTCCTGATATTTTGATGATATTTCTACTTCTGAGATGGTTTTCTTTGTGATTCTGAGAAATTTTAGATATTTTACTTTGGGCTTCAAGAATGATTATTCTTGATATTTTGATGATATTTCTACTTCTGAGACGGTTTTCTTTGTGATTCTGAGAAATTTTAGATATTTCACTTTGGGCTTTGACAATGATTATTCTTGATATTTTGATGATATTTCTACTTCTGAGATGGTTTTCTTTGTGATTCTGAGAAATTTTAGATATTTTACTAAAGGCTTCAAGAATGATTATTCTTGATATTTTGATGATATTTCTACTTCTGAGACGGTTTTCTTTGTGATTCTGAGAAATTTTAGATATTTTACTTAGGGCTTCAAGAATGATTATTCTTGATATTTTGATGATATTTCTACTTCTGAGATGGTTTTCTTTGTGATTCTGAGAAATTTTAGATATTTTACTTTGGGCTTTAAGAATGATTATTCTTGATATTTTGATGATATTTCTACTTCTGAGACGGTTTTCTTTGTGATTCTGAGAAATTTTAGATATTTTACTTTCGACTTTAAGAATGATTATTCTTGATATTTTGATGATATTTCTACTTCTGAGACGGTTTTCTTTGTGATTCTGAGAAATTTTAGATATTTTACTTTGGGCTTCAAGAATGATTATTCTTGATATTTTGATGATATTTCTACTTCTGAGATGGTTTTCTTTGTGATTCTGAGAAATTTTAGATATTTTACTTTGGGCTTCAAGAATGATTATTCTTGATATTTTGATGATATTTCTACTTCTGAGATGGTTTTCTTTGTGATTCTGAGAACTTTTAGATATTTCACTTTGGGCTTTAAGAATGATTATTCTTGATATTTTGATGATATTTCTACTTCTGAGACGGTTTTCTTTGTGATTCTGAGAAATTTTAGATATTTCACTTTGGGCTTTAAGAATGATTATTCTTGATATTTTGATGATATTTCTACTTTTGAGACTGTTTTCTTTGTGATTCTGAGAAATTTTAGATATTTCACTTTGGGCTTTGACAATGATTATTCTTGATATTTTGATGATATTCCTACTTCTGAGATGGTTTTCTTTGTGATTCTGAGAAATTTTAGATATTTTACTTTGGGCTTCAGGAATGATTATTCTTGATATTTTGATGATATTCCTACTTCTGAGATGGTTTTCTTTGTGATTCTGAGAAATTTTAGATATTTTACTTAGGGCTTCAAGAATGATTATTCTTGATATTTTGATGATATTTCTACTTCTGAGATGGTTTTCTTTGTGATTCTGAGAAATTTTAGATATTTCACTTTGGGCTTTAAGAATGATTATTCTTGATATTTTGATGATATTTCTACTTCTGAGATGGTTTTCTTTGTGATTCTGAGAAATTTTAGATATTTTACTTTGGGCTTTGAGAATGATTATTCTGGATATTTTGATGATATTTCTACTTCTGAGATGGTTTTCTTTGTGATTCTGAGAAATTTTAGATATTTTACTTTGGGCTTCAAGAATGATTATTCTTGATATTTTGATGATATTTCTACTTCTGAGATGGTTTTCTTTGTGATTCTGAGAAATTTTAGATATTTCACTTTGGGCTTTAAGAATGATTATTCTTGATATTTTGATGATATTTCTACTTCTGAGATGGTTTTCTTTGTGATTCTGAGAAATTTTAGATATTTTACTTTGGGCTTTGAGAATGATTATTCTGGATATTTTGATGATATTTCTACTTCTGAGATGGTTTTCTTTGTGATTCTGAGAAATTTTAGATATTTTACTTAGGGCTTCAAGAATGATTATTCTTGATATTTTGATGATATTTCTACTTCTGAGATGGTTTTCTTTGTGATTCTGAGAAATTTTAGATATTTTACTTTGGGCTTCAAGAATGATTATTCTTGATATTTTGATGATATTTCTACTTCTGAGATGGTTTTTTTTGTGATTCTGAGAAATTTTAGATATTTTACTTTGGGCTTCAAGAATGATTATTCTTGATATTTTGATGATATTTCTACTTCTGAGATGGTTTTTTTTGTGATTCTGAGAAATTTTAGATATTTTACTTTGGGCTTTAAGAATGATTATTCTTTATATTTTGATGATATTTCTACCTTTGAGATGGTTTTCTTTGTGATTCTGAGAAATTTTAGATATTTTACTTTGGGCTTCAAGAATGATTATTCTTGATATTTTGATGATATTTCTACTTCTGAGATGGTTTTCTTTGTGATTCTGAGAAATTTTAGATATTTTACTTAGGGCTTCAAGAATGATTATTCTTGATATTTTGATGATATTTCTACTTCTGAGATGGTTTTCTTTGTGATTCTGAGAAATTTTAGATATTTCACTTTGGGCTTTAAGAATGATTATTCTTGATATTTTGATGATATTTCTACCTTTGAGATGGTTTTCTTTGTGATTCTGAGAAATTTTAGATATTTTACTTTGGGCTTCAAGAATGATTATTCTTGATATTTTGATGATATTTCTACTTCTGAGATGGTTTTCTTTGTGATTCTGAGAAATTTTAGATATTTTACTTTGGGCTTTAAGAATGATTATTCTTGATATTTTGATGATATTTCTACCTTTGAGATGGTTTTCTTTGTGATTCTGAGAAATTTTAGATATTTTACTTTGGGCTTTAAGAATGATTATTCTTGATATTTTGATGATATTTCTACCTTTGAGATGGTTTTCTTTGTGATTCTGAGAAATTTTAGATATTTTACTTTGGGCTTTAAGAATGATTATTCTTGATATTTTGATGATATTTCTACTTCTGAGATGGTTTTCTTTGTGATTCTGAGAAATTTTAGATATTTTACTTTGGGCTTCAAGAATGATAATTCTTGATATTTTGATGATATTTCTACTTCTGAGATGGTTTTCTTTGTGATTCTGAGAAATTTTAGATATTTTACTTTGGGCTTCAAGAATGATTATTCTTGATATTTTGATGATATTTCTACTTCTGAGATGGTTTTCTTTGTGATTCGGAGAAATTTTAGATATTTTACTTAGGGCTTCAAGAATGATTATTCTTGATATTTTGATGATATTTCTACTTCTGAGATGGTTTTCTTTGTGATTCTGAGAAATTTTAGATATTTTACTTTGGGCTTTAAGAATGATAATTCTTGATATTTTGATGATATTTCTACCTTTGAGATGGTTTTCTTTGTGATTCTGAGAAATTTTAGATATTTTACTTTTGGCTTCAAGAATGATTATTCTTGATATTTTGATGATATTTCTACTTCTGAGATGGTTTTCTTTGTGATTCTGAGAAATTTTAGATATTTTACTTTGGGCTTCAAGAATGATTTTTCTTGATATTTTGATGATATTTCTACTTCTGAGATGGTTTTCTTTGTGATTCTGAGAAATTTTAGATATTTTACTTTGGGCTTTAAGAATGATTATTCTTGATATTTTGATGATATTTCTACTTTTGAGACTGTTTTCTTTGTGATTCTGAGAAATTTTAGATATTTTACTTTGGGCTTCAAGAATGATTATTCTTGATATTCTGATGATATTTCTACTTCTGAGACTGTTTTCTTTGTGATTCGGAGAAATTTTAGATATTTTACTCTGGGCTTTAAGAATGATTATTCTTGATATTTTGATGATATTTCTACCTTTGAGATGGTTTTCTTTGTGATTCTGAGAAATTTTAGATATTTTACTTTGGGCTTCAAGAATGATTATTCTTGATATTTTGATGATATTTCTACTTCTGAGATGGTTTTCTTTGTGATTCTGAGAAATTTTAGATATTTTACTTTGGGCTTCAAGAATGATTATTCTTGATATTTTGATGATATTTCTACTTCTGAGATGGTTTTCTTTGTGATTCTGAGAAATTTTAGATATTTTACTTTGGGCTTTAAGAATGATTATTCTTGATATTTTGATGATATTTCTACTTTTGAGACTGTTTTCTTTGTGATTCTGAGAAATTTTAGATATTTTACTTTGGGCTTCAAGAATGATTATTCTTGATATTTTGATGATATTTCTACTTTTGAGACTGTTTTCTTTGTGATTCTGAGAAATTTTAGATATTTTACTTAGGGCTTCAAGAATGATTATTCTTGATATTTTGATGATATTTCTACTTCTGAGATGGTTTTCTTTGTGATTCTGAGAAATTTTAGATATTTTACTTTGGGCTTTAAGAATGATTATTCTTGATATTTTGATGATATTTCTACTTTTGAGACTGTTTTCTTTGTGATTCTGAGAAATTTTAGATATTTTACTTTGGGCTTCAAGAATGATTATTCTTGATATTTTGATGATATTTCTACTTTTGAGACTGTTTTCTTTGTGATTCTGAGAAATTTTAGATATTTTACTTTGGGCTTCAAGAATGATTATTCTTGATATTTTGATGATATTTCTACTTTTGAGACTGTTTTCTTTGTGATTCTGAGAAATTTTAGATATTTTACTTTGGGCTTCAAGAATGATTATTCTTGATATTTTGATGATATTTCTACTTTTGAGACTGTTTTCTTTGTGATTCTGAGAAATTTTAGATATTTTACTTAGGGCTTCAAGAATGATTATTCTTGATATTTTGATGATATTTCTACTTCTGAGATGGTTTTCTTTGTGATTCTGAGAAATTTTAGATATTTTACTTTGGGCTTTAAGAATGATTATTCTTGATATTTTGATGATATTTCTACTTTTGAGACTGTTTTCTTTGTGATTCTGAGAAATTTTAGATATTTTACTTTGGGCTTCAAGAATGATTATTCTTGATATTTTGATGATATTTCTACTTTTGAGACTGTTTTCTTTGTGATTCTGAGAAATTTTAGATATTTTACTTTGGGCTTCAAGAATGATTATTCTTGATATTTTGATGATATTTCTACTTTTGAGACTGTTTTCTTTGTGATTCTGAGAAATTTTAGATATTTTACTTTGGGCTTCAAGAATGATTATTCTTGATATTTTGATGATATTTCTACTTCTGAGACTGTTTTCTTTGTGATTCTGAGAAATTTTAGATATTTTACTTTGGGCTTTAAGAATGATTATTCTTGATATTTTGATGATATTTCTACTTTTGAGACTGTTTTCTTTGTGATTCTGAGAAATTTTAGATATTTTACTTTGGGCTTCAAGAATGATTATTCTTGATATTTTGATGATATTTCTACTTCTGAGACTGTTTTCTTTGTGATTCTGAGAAATTTTAGATATTTTACTTTGGGCTTTAAGAATGATTATTCTTGATATTTTGATGATATTTCTACTTTTGAGACTGTTTTCTTTGTGATTCTGAGAAATTTTAGATATTTTACTTTGGGCTTCAAGAATGATTATTCTTGATATTTTGATGATATTTCTACTTTTGAGACTGTTTTCTTTGTGATTCTGAGAAATTTTAGATATTTTACTTTGGGCTTCAAGAATGATTATTCTTGATATTTTGATGATATTTCTACTTCTGAGACTGTTTTCTTTGTGATTCTGAGAAATTTTAGATATTTTACTTTGGGCTTTAAGAATGATTATTCTTGATATTTTGATGATATTTCTACCTTTGAGATGGTTTTCTTTGTGATTCTGAGAAATTTTAGATATTTTACTTTGGGCTTTAAGAATGATTATTCTTGATATTTTGATGATATTTCTACTTCTGAGATGGTTTTCTTTGTGATTCTGAGAAATTTTAGATATTTCACTTTGGGCTTTAAGAATGATTATTCTTGATATTTTGATGATATTTCTACTTCTGAGATGGTTTTCTTTGTGATTCTGAGAAATTTTAGATATTTTACTTAGGGCTTCAAGAATGATTATTCTTGATATTTTGATGATATTTCTACTTCTGAGATGGTTTTCTTTGTGATTCTGAAAAATTTTAGATATTTTACTTTGGGCTTTAAGAATGATTATTCTTGATATTTTGATGATATTTCTACTTTTGAGACTGTTTTCTTTGTGATTCTGAGAAATTTTAGATATTTTACTTTGGGCTTCAAGAATGATTATTCTTGATATTTTGATGATATTTCTACTTCTGAGACTGTTTTCTTTGTGATTCTGAGAAATTTTAGATATTTTACTTTGGGCTTTAAGAATGATTATTCTTGATATTTTGATGATATTTCTACTTCTGAGACTGTTTTCTTTGTGATTCTGAGAAATTTTAGATATTTTACTTTGGGCTTTAAGAATGATTATTCTTGATATTTTGATGATATTTCTACTTCTGAGACTGTTTTCTTTGTGATTCTGAGAAATTTTAGATATTTTACTTTGGGCTTCAAGAATGATTATTCTTGATATTTTGATGATATTTCTACTTCTGAGATGGTTTTCTTTGTGATTCTGAGAAATTTTAGATATTTTACTTTGGGCTTTAAGAATGATTATTCTTGATATTTTGATGATATTTCTACCTTTGAGATGGTTTTCTTTGTGATTCTGAGAAATTTTAGATATTTTACTTTGGGCTCTAAGAATGATTATTCTTGATATTTTGATGATATTTCTACTTCTGAGATGGTTTTCTTTGTGATTCTGAGAAATTTTAGATATTTTACTTTGGGCTTTAAGAATGATTATTCTTGATATTTTGAGGATATTTCTACCTTTGAGATGGTTTTCTTTGTGATTCTGAGAAATTTTAGATATTTTACTTTGGGCTCTAAGAATGATTATTCTTGATATTTTGATGATATTTCTACTTCTGAGATGGTTTTCTTTGTGATTCTGAGAAATTTTAGATATTTTACTTTGGGCTTTAAGAATGATTATTCTTGATATTTTGATGATATTTCTACCTTTGAGATGGTTTTCTTTGTGATTCTGAGAAATTTTAGATATTTTACTTTGGGCTTTAAGAATGATTATTCTTGATATTTTGATGATATTTCTACTTCTGAGATGGTTTTCTTTGTGGTTTCTTAGAAATTTTAGATATTTTACTTTGGGCTTTAAGAATGATTATTCTTGATATTTTGATGATATTTCTACTTCTGAGATGGTTTTCTTTGTGGTTTCTTAGAAATTTTCACCTTGATGAATTGAAAGTTGAAAGAGTTGTTAGTTGTTTTTTGGAGCTGCACGTGGGTAAGTGGAATTAAATTTAAAATCTAAAATTATAGATGTGTCCGATAGAAAAGTAATGCCTAGCTCCCCTCGTGTATGAATGAATGTACCCCTCACCTTTGAGTAGAAATAGTTTGGCATGGTGAAACCCACCATTGAAAAAAAAAACACAGATAGCGAGACTTAGTATAAGTCAAGACGTAGAAGATTTAAGGGAGACGTATGGTCTTGAAGGCTTTTAATTCCACCCAGACGAAGCTTAGTTTTTTGCTAGGTCTGAAGTTAGGAGGGGATGGTCATACCACCAAATAGATATATCTGTGCAGCGGAATGGCCTATCCATGTAAGGTTATACCATGGGTTGTAAGAGCTGGTTGGACTCTGAGAGTTTCACTGAGCTCATTGGCCTCAACGAACCCACCAAAGTCTGATGCAACCTTAAAAGAACCAAAAAGAGCTTGTGGGGCTCTTCGGTTATTTCTGAACCACATCGGTCTTAACCCAACCCACCAAGGTCTGGCGCTACCTCGAAGAACCAAAAACCCCTATCATGACAGTACAACCAAACCATTTTACCGCAAAAAACGGGGCACAGATCCAAGATTTGTGCGTCGTAACCGGCAGGTGTTCCTTTGTTAGCCACCAGGAGGGACCCAGTCGTCCTCCTGTGACTGCTGGCCAAAACTCCGGCTCGTGTACCCTTAATAGCCTTCAGGAGGGGCACAGTCGTCACACAGCTACTGTTGGCCAAAACTCATATACCACTAATGACACCCAGGGAAGGCGCAGTCCTCACGGAGTGACTGCTATAAAGAACAAGAGAAAGAGATGGACAAGGGAGGAGAATAGACAGGTTATGTATTGTTACTTTAAAAGCAAGCATTCCGTGCGATCTTATAGAGAGCGTATGCTCCAAATATGGAGGGGAAAATCTGCAGTGGAAGTATCGAACCAACGCCTTGCTGACCGAGTAAAATAAATCCAAAATAAGAAATGTCTGTCTGAGACTGAACTACTAGAGATTCACATTAATGTAGAGAGAGATTCAGGTGACACATTTGAAGAATGCCTCCCCCCCCCCAGCACAACTAGTACCAATAACAAAACTAGAGGAATTCCCCATGAGACCTCCACAGTAAACTATGCACCAGCGGGTGACGAGGCACCAACGGAAGAAGAGAGAACCAAAATACAAGCTTTGAAAGAGATCATGCGAGGAGAGAAAACAACACTCCCCTCCCTAAGAGACAAAAACGGAAAGAAAGTCGGAGAAGTGACCGAACAGGTCAACTGCCTCTTACAGCACATAGAAACGAACACCCTCCTAGAACTCAACAACTTAATTTACGCTGGGGTGAGCATGGTAGCACAAAGCTTCACAACACAAGATAGGAACCCGAGCAATAATAGGGAAGAGAAACCCAACTGGGACAGAAGATTACAAAGGCAGATCTCCCAACTACAGAGAAATGAAGTACTCCTTAGAAATACACCACACACAGACAACCACGAGTAAGACTTTATAACAAATACAAGGTAACGCAAAAAGGCATCGCAACTGTGGTCGAAGAGTTACACAAGAAAAGACTAGCCAAAGAGGCAAGACTAAAATGATACAGACAAAGAACGGCCCAATACACATAAAAACTGCACATTCCAAAACAATGAGAAGAAGCTTTACCAAGATTTGAATGGGGCAGGACATGAAACCAGATGCCACAGAGGCCAAGAACTATTGGAATAGCATATGGGGGCACCCAAAAAGACACAACGTAACAATGCAATGGTTAGAGAACATGAGAAAAGAACTAGAAGATATAGACAAGGCAGAACCAATAGTACTGAATGAAACCACATTGAAACATACTCTTAGAAAAGTAGTCAACTGGAAAGCACCGGGTCCCGACGGGATCCATGGGTATTGGTTCAAAAAATTCACCACGTTACACGGCAGACTCACTCACCTACTCCAAAATTGTCTGAACGAAGGCAAAGCACCAGAATGGATGACTAAAGGCAGAACCACCCTCATCCAAAAAGACCTGGGAAAGGGGAACATAGCAAGCAACTATAGACCAATCACATGCTTACCACTTGTGTGGAAAATCCTGACCGGGCAAATAGCTGAGAGAATATACACGTCAATGGATAGAAGGGGACTACTACCAGAAGAACAGAGAGGGTGTAGGATAGGAACCAAAGGGGCAAACGATTTACTCTACATAGACCAGATGATCTTAAGAGAAGTAAGGAAAAGGAGAAAGAATATCGCAATGGGATGGATAGATTACAAAAAGGCATACGATATGATTCCACATAGCTGCATACTCGAATGCCTTAGAATGTTCAAAATTAGCGAACCGGTGGTTAAATTCATTGGTAATTCAATGGAAGACTGGAAAGTAGATTTGACAGCCGCAGGGGACAAACTAGCCGAGGTAGGGATAAAAAGGTGAATCTTACAAGGAGACTCGTTGTCCCCACTATTATTTGTTCTAACAATGATACCGCTTAACAGAATCCTGAAAAACAGCAAAGGATACCACTTCTCTAAAACAAAAGGAAAGGTTAACCACCTAATGTACATGGATGATATAAAATTGTTCGCAAAAAACAGGGGAGAGCTTGAGACTCTGTTCAACGAAGAAAGGGAATATAGTGAGGACGTAGGAATGGAGTTTGGGATAGAAAAATGTGCAATCATGGCGATGCACAAAGGAAGGCTTTCAATGACTGAGGGAATTGAACTCCTGGACAACAGGAAGATTAGGGTATGGACCGCACAAGACTGATACAAGTACTTAGGGGTTCTTGAATGTGACACGATAAAACGGGAAGAGATGAAGGAGAAAATAAAAAGAGAATACCTGAGAAGGATAAGGAAAATATTAGAAACCAAATTAAACAGCAGAAATCTTATAAAAGGAATGAACACATGGGCTGTGTCAGTAGTTAGGTATACAGGACCATTCCTAGGATGGACAAAGGAAGAGCTCCAATCAATGGATAGGCGAACAAGGAAACTTATGACGATGCATAAAGCATTACACCCTAGAGATGATACAGATAGACTATACGTTAAGAGAAAAGAAGGTGGCAGGGGGCTCATCAGCATAGAAGATTGTGTAGCTCTGTCACAATATGCGAAAGAGAGAGGAGACGTTAGCTGAAAACCTGAGAAGACTTATTGTCACTCAGCCTTCAGCGATAACCACTGGGCAACCGGTGTGAAACTGTAAGTCGCAGAATTACTGTGACCTACAAGTACTAGGAAAGGAGGGCTGGAGACTTGAGGGGACTTGCTGTCACTCAAACTCCAGCGGTTACCACCAGGCAACTGGTGTGAGATTCCAAATAATAATAAGAATAATAACAACAACAAGAACAACAACAACAATAATGTTTGCAAAATACAGGGGAGAGCTTGAGATGCTGTTCAACAAAGTAAATGAATACTGTGGTGACATTGGTATGCAATTTGGAATAGAAAAATGTGCAATCATGGTAATGCACAAAGGGAGGCTAACAGGGGCTGAAGGAATCGAACAACTGTAAGATTATAGCACTAACTGCATAAGATCGATACAGATATCTTGGCGTCCTGGAATGTGACACAATAAAACGGGAAAAGATGAACTATAAAATAAAGAGAGTATACCTTTGAAGGATAAAGAAAATATTAGAGACCAAATTAAACAGCAGAAATCTAATAAAAGGAATGAACACCTGGGCTGTGTCAGTAGTGAGATACACGGGACCATTCCTAGTGTGGACAAAGGAAGAACTCCAATCAATTGGCTGACAAAGCGCCTGATTACAGAGTTAGACTATACGTTAAAAGAAAAGAAAGTGGCAGAGCTAAAGCAGATCAAAAAAGTACATGCAAGCAAATAGTGAAGCAGTCATAAAGAGTGCACAAAACAGCGCAACAAACAACAAAGTACAAACTGATGGAATAGCACAATGAACAAGGAAAGAGAATGGGAAAATAAATTGTACAGCGAGTTTAAAAGATTGATACAAGATGTGGTAGACGAGAGATCATGGACATGGTTACGAAAAAGAAACTTGAAGGGAGGAATAGAATCACTCATCATGGGAGCTGAAAACGAAACATCAGGACACACTATAGAAATACAAAAAATCAACAGAACACTGACAAACAGCAAGTGCCGCTTGTGTAGTGAAAGAGATGAGACCATGAATCACATAATTAGTGAATGCAGTCAACTAGCCCAGAAGGAGTATAAGCGCAGTCACGATAGAGTAGATACGGTGATACACTGGGGACTGAGTAAAAGAATGAGATTCAATCATGCGGAAAAGTGGAGTCAGCACAAACCAGAGGCAGCCTTAGGGAATGCCAACCACAAATTACTCCGGGACTTTGACATCCGAACCAACTACCTCATCTAGGCAAGAAGACCGGACTTGGTAATCGTAGACAAGAAGAGGAAAAACTGCCGAATAGTAGACGTGGCTGTACCTGCAGACCATAAAGTTAAGAGGAAGGAGAGTGAATAACTGGAAAAATACCAGATTCTAGCAAGAGAACTGAAAAAGATGTGGAACATAAAAGCCAAGGTAGTGCCAGTCATAGTAAGCAATATAGGAACTGTCCCGAAGACACGGATGGCGAGACTGGAAGAGATCGGGATAATGGGAAGGATCGAAACTGTGCTGGCTACAGCACTGCTGGGAACTTTGCAGATACTGAGGAAAATGCTGGAAATATAAAGACTGCATCACTAATTGTTAAGTGACCTAACATAGGAAGGGAAATGAAAGAGGAAATGTAAACCACAGCACTGGCATGACAGGCGAAAAAGAGAAATGATGTTGGCTGAAGACCTGAAGAGACTTATTGTCACCCAGCCTTCAGCAATGACCACTGGGCAACCAGTGTGAAACTGTAAACTGCAGTATTACTCTGGCCTATGAGAATTGGGAGAGAAGGGCAGGAGACTTGAAAAGACTTGCTGTCACTCAAAATTTAGCAGTAACCATTGGGCAACTGGTGCAAGATTGCAAATAAAAATACTACTACTAGTACTACTACTACTACTACAACTACTGCTACTACTCCTACTACTACTACTACTAATAATAATAATAATAATAATAATAATAATGATGATGATGATAATGATGATGATGACGATGCGAAAAATATGAACATTAAGATAAGAATCAGAAGAATGAGAGAATAAGAATGTTAATAATGATGATAAGAATAATGATAAGAATAGTAAGAATAAGGATAAAAAGGATGATAATAATAATAATTATAATAATAATAATAATAATAATAATAATAATAATAATAATAATAATAATAATAATAAGAAAGAAAAAGAAGGAAAAAGAAGGGAGAAAATAAAGAGAAAAAGAATACCAAGAAACGGAAGAGTATCTGTGCTCACTTCCGTATCAGTGTATATACGTGCTTTTGAGTCACAATGTTTTTTTCAATGTTTTGTTTATGTTTCTTGGAATAATATAAACGATCAGATACGTCAACTGGGAAACACTTAAGATCTGAAAAACAAGCGTGAATTGTGTCTATGAATAAACAAAATGGACAAATTAAAGAATGCGTCATCTGGTGTTCAACATACCAGTTTCAATTTAATAAGTGTATAAAGCAATTCATTATGATTTTGTTTCAATATAAAGAGACTTTTATCATTATTATGGTTTGTAACATGGACGTCAATAAACGAATGTTATATAAACATGCTGTTTGGTATTTATCAATAACTGGCACCAAGATAACTTAATGCAAACCAGATCAACATAATCTCCAGGATAAAATGTTGCATTCCAAGGATAAAAACAAAACAGGAAGTTTTATAAAAGCATTTTTTTTTACTCTCCACTATTCACAAGGATGAAAAATGATGTTATGTAGACGTGCTTACTGCTATTTTTTACTAACTGGCATGAAGATGCAAAAAGGCCCATAGAAATTCCAGGGTGTATTTTGCATTTAAAGAAAAAAAATCAGTGGCCAAAATGGTGGAGGAGATTTATAAAGACATATCTATCAACACCTTTCATGACATGATTTCCAAAATGAATATATATAAACACGATGCATGACATTTCATTGATTTTTCTTTACGATTGTTGAGTAAAATAAATAAAATGTCCTAAGGCCAGAAATTATATTGTTTCATAGACATGTATACTGATTCCATCTAGATAAATGCATACAAACATGCCAAAAAGAAATTAACTTGTGTATTTTTCAACTTTCTAGAATCAGATGCCATATAATTTCGAAACAAGAATAGAAAAAAAAACAGGTTACGTCATCTTCCAGCCACTGGTTACAGGCCCTGGTGATGGATAATCATTGCAACCAAACGTAAGTATTTCAAAAGTAATGCTCTTCCATAAATACATCAATCTAGTAATCATGCTGTAATCTTCATCTGATCCTAGTATACGCAACTGTCACAAGACAGTCACCGTTATTCTTGCCAGATAAAACTAGCGATAATGTTTTGGATAATCATCATCATCAAATATATATGTATATATATATGAGATCAGAGGTGATTTTTTCAATTTAGATAGAGGTATCTGCAATTATTCTAATGGCCTTTCAAGAACATGACATTGTCGGGATATCAAATAATGATAAATGTCCATTACAGGAAAAAAAATACATTCATAGAATAGGCAGGGAAATGTATTGATTGTACAGGTGGCAAACCTCCCAACGATATTTGTGCTGTCATGGAATATGGTATTTGGGCAATGTAGACTCGAGATTTCTAATACAGGTCTACCATTTCTTTTTTAAACGGCGACACGCGGGTGAGATAACACTGAACGAAGTCTGAGAAAGACAAAGTCTTTATTACGATATCATTCAGTATTGATACGATGGACATCGACCTCCCATGAATTGGCAAGATAATTGTACTGGGAAGGTTTGCATGCAAAAATAAAAAAAAGTTTCCAGTTGGGTATGACGCATAGTAAATATATGTAGACAACATAAAATCTTGTTATTAATAATTCTAATGTTCTTGCAGTCGTACGGTGACTCAATCTCTCAAAATTATCGATATTGAAAGGAGGGCAAAAATTTGAAATTGTAAAAATGTTATCAAATCTGCAAATTGAATGAACAAAAGTATTATAAAAGGAGAAAAAGATAATGAAGAATAAACAATCTGCTTTTGAATGAATATTCGTTCGGTTGAATAGAAACAATTCCATCATTTAATTATGATAAATGAACTAAATGAATTACAAAGATTGTAATATTAGTTTCATGAACATAATATTCCAGCTCCTGGATTACCCCCTCGAAGCATCTATTTATAGATGAAATAATTGTACACGAATGAATCTTTGGAAATGAACACAGAAAAACTGACCCTTATCGGTTAATCTTTATTTCGTATGATACCTCAACCAAAACAGTTGGTAAAGATGTATTTAATATTCTGTGTCATTCTGTCTACATGAATGTTCTAAAGTTCTGGATAAATTCAAATTATTTATTCTGGAAAGGTATATGCCAAACTACGAAGACGGACTACATAACGGTTCAAATTCGATGAGGATTTGTTCCCTTTTGAGAGAAATATGACATTGGGAAAAACTGCCTTGCTTTTCCTTAGGAAAGCAACCGTTTGCAGTCAGTAAGCAAACGCTCATCTACTGGTTTTTTGACGTCCAGTCGGTGCGCAAATGGTCGAATAACGTTCGTAACTGTTAATATTGTGCTTGTGTTATTTGCAAACGCATAAGTCATGATTTTTCTAGACGTTTGCACTGTTTTCCAATCTGCAAATTACATGGACAACTGATCAAGTGCTGTTCAGTAAACCAGGTCAAATGACACTGGATCAAGTAACATACTGAGTCTTCACAAATTTTCAAAATAGTTCAAAGTTTTTAAAATTGAATGTTAATAATAATCCATAAAGCATAATAAAAAGCTCATACATTGATATTTGAGACGAATTTAAATAATATGTATTGAGAGAAACATTCACCAGGCATTTTTATTTATTGGCTCTCCTGATATGCTTAATGGTCTTAACTCAACACAACATCGGCTACATTTTTGAGCTTCTTATTCAGAAGATTTTATCCTTTCATGGTATTTGTCATGTTCTTTCAGCTGATTTTGAAAGTTTTGAAAGGTGTTCCATTATTTCTGTACTTGGTCTATTCAACTTTTGACCTACTAATACATGTTTCTTTTTCGTTGATGTTTCGTTGAAGGAATAATTCTGGTGATGATGTAACTTCTGTTTTTTGTAAGAAGAGAGCAACTGAGAATTCGAAGAAAGAAACGTATATGCTAAATGTAATATAATTTTGTACTCACTGATCTGTAAAAAAATGTATCCTTAATTTGGTAGGTTAAATTAGCTCAACAAGCATCACTGGAGTTTCCGACCAATTCCATCTAGACTGAAGTAGTTCAATGCTTTTTTTCTTTTCAAATTTGAATGATATATTTACAAAAATAATTTGCTTTTTTTAAAATTTGTGAGAGAAGACCGATATGTTTAAAACATAGCAGCATTTGGTGTCGAAAATGTTCCAATCAGATCTATTTGATCCAAATATTTCAAATCATTTTTATATATTTATTAGATTTTACCATGATTTTTAAAAAATCTATTCCAAAATGGTCTGCTGAATTATGGTTAGATTAATTAAACCCCTCTTTATGTCCATCTTCTATTGTACAACGTTAGGTTGGTAATTGCAGAAGATTTACATTTTGTTCCTCGTAACGAAAACTTTCTATACACTTCTTCTGTATAAAGAAATATTACTTCAAGCAGATTTGAATGGATTTTTACTGGCAGTTGATGTAAGGAAGGGCAACTAAAATAATCTGAATGTATGAATGAGTCGTAGAAATTAACAATGATGATTCATAATACTTTATTGAATTGAATTGAATGGTAAGTTTCTTCAGACTTGTAAGGAAATAACGTTTGGTTGGTTATGATTTTGTTTATTAAATAACTAATTTATTGATAAATGTTCGAACAAAAACATCAGGCTGAACCGTTGTTTGAGTAACGTTTGCTATCAGTTGTGGGGAAACATGGACACAAACGATATTATTCCTAGCCACACTGTTTGTTTACTTTTTGGATGCAGTTTAGGAATACTTGTGTATAAATATCGCTTGTTCAAAGGGCATGCCTGTTTTGGATGTGATATATGTATATACACTATTTTAGAAGTATGTGATGCTTCTAATTAGTTCCTCATTTCATATTGAACCAAGGGTTGATTCCTCAACCAGGAATACTTAAAAATTCGTCAATTTTTTTTTTCCGATACGTTCAAAAATTACACAAAAAATCGTCGTGACAATAAGACGCTTGGATAACCTATGCATACGTCATGCTCTAATTTCTCATTTATTTTTTAATTTTTGAAATATACATGCAACTCTGACCATCGTTACTCTTCTTGCTATATTCTTTTTATTCAAATTCTAGCTGCTTTTAACTGTAACTCCTTATTCTAAGACTTATATTAATCCGTGAAAATTTGGAATAAACGCTAATCTTTCAGTTAAACTCGAAAACAGGAATATTCTACCTCATAACTTGTAAACTCTTTTTATATATCTCAGTAATCATTAAAAGAATAAAACAACTTACAATTTTACATGTGTTTCAAAAAAAAATGTATTACTCCCGAGGCTATTTGCAGGTAAATTGAATATCGAGTTACCTCCCTTGTTTTAGCTGCAGAAAGCACTCACATAAACATGACTTAACCAAGAATTTTTTTCCAATTTGAAATAACTAAAACAGCCACCAATTTGACGCTGGGAATTTGATATTGGAAGTCATATTTCGAAAGTCAACATTTCCATAATTTCGCATGATGTTTTCTTTTTTTATTCATTCATTTATTTTTTTTTTGATTAACCAAACTACAAGCGTCGAGCAATTGTAAGCATTGAGCTCATTACCTTGTAGAAATTTGTAAAACCATCAAAATCCACTCCCGAAAAATATGCTGCAAGGAGATGGTCACTGTAATTAGGTAATCAAGTCTGGCTGTTTTTTTTATTCAGCTTATCAAATGCATCATAATCTAATTTAAATTTGCTAGGCTTATCAAGATCCACATGGGCCCTGTTGACTGTACATTTTGCAATAATTCTATTTTGCGTCCGTTGCACTTAATAGCAGAAGACAAAGGAAGGGACATGGAATTAACAGTCCATCAACCCCGATCGTTTTGGGGAAGACAATGTTATCTATATTTGTTTTGAACACAGATTTCTATATTGTTTTTCCTTCAATATTATGTTTATACAAAACGAGTCTTTTGTAGAGGTACTGTCCATATTTTACCGATTGGATCTGTTTGTAAAATCAAATACATATGCTATTTGCTAGACACGACTGAACTTTTAGTTAGTCATACCTACTGTAATATTGTTGGCCAAGGGTCGAATTAAATCTTTGAGAATCCACACTGTGAGCTCGATTACAAGCAGTTGTTTGCAATTCTCGTAACCTATTCTGATTTCTTTAATCTGGTTGGGTTCAATGTTTGAGTAAAAAGGATGCATCGGTTGTAACCACTTCTTTTGTAGGTTGAGTAGGGTTTTCCCCTACTTGAAGGTTTAACTTCCTATACCAAAAGCTTGTTATCATTTTGATTCTATTTTTTTTCTAGGATTCTCCGAGATTTATTTCAAGTATATGTAGTGGTACATTCTTTATAATTTTTTTTTTCGTTTTTTTTTTTTGCTCTCCATTGTCATGTCTTTGTCTTTGTGTCCATTGTCCTTGACATTTATAGAGATCAACGGATTGTTTTGTCAATTAGGTGCATCTAGCATCATTTGGATGTCGAAAGTGTCACCGCTGAAAGTGCTATGTTGTCAATATAAATAATTATACGATTTACCTGATGGGTCCTAGTCATGGTTTAGATTCGACATACATGTCAAATATGCCAACATCAATACGTTTGGCATCTCAACTGAGATGTTAAGCATATCAATTTCAATATATTTGGCATCCTCAGAACTGCAGTAATTGAGAAGGTTTTACGCTCGTATCTGCACCGAAATCATATTAAATATCACAGACAGCTTGTCATGAACATCATTAAAAAGTTCAATTTTCCGTAGTTGATTAAACCATGTGTAGTTAGGGCATATTATTCAGGAGATCTCTCACAAGTGCTATTCACATCAACAGTAAAAATTTTTACCCATTTGTTATCATTGTATCCAATATTCAAGTATGTCCCTTGATAAATCACCAAGAAGTCCGACTGAAATGCTTTGTGATTTAAAACTTTATAGAAATATAATTAAAATCAAGTGATAAGTCATCTGTTGATATAGCTAGTGGATAATGATATTTATAAGACGGTTTTACGGAGGTTTCACGTTTACATTTTACGAAATATGACGGCTAAAAGGATTACAAGGTTTAGATTGTATATTGAGGTTGAATCGTTATGTCAAATTCATGCCTTATTTTTAAACTGGAATGATTACTATGTAATGTTATGTTCAATCAATGCAAATAATTGAGTGTGTTTTTGAAAGCAATTGGCCAGGATTTATAATATCCTTAAATACATAACGGGTAAGGTAAATGTACCAAAGTAAGAATATATGCATACATATACTCATCAGTTGATATAATTACGGAGAATTCCAATGGACGAACAAAGAACAGAATATCAACAAATATTCATTACTCTACAGTGTTTTTAAAATTATTTCAGGGATTATATTATTCATAAAAAAAATCTTTTTATAGGATGGAGGGAAATAGAGTTGATTGATTGCAAATCCATCCTCGTTTTGAATCATATTCAGTGCGACTATTTCACAATAAAGAAATGAAAACATCTTCGATACATCATTAAGTAATGTATCAGCAGACAGAGCATTTTTTAACATTACAATAAAATATTCAATGAATCTGTCAGGAAAGGGTGATTGAAGTGAAAATTGATACATTCAACCCCGAGGTTTTGGTTCTGAAAATATGGATCTGAATTATTTTGTTTTGTGTTTGTGTGTAAAAGCTTCTCCGATAGAAGTAAGAACTAGAGAGATTTGAATGCTAATCGATATGCTAGAAAGGTTTGTTTTATTTTCCTTCAGTTTATCGGGAAAAAAAGTTTTATCGTTATTTTTATCTCTTCATACAGCAGACTAAATTGAATCAAAATGAATTATGTGTTAAACAATCACGAATATAACATTTTAGTGTCGATGTTGCTGTCATAAAATATAATCAGTTGCAGGTAGAAACAATTTATAGAATGGAAGCTGGAGTCAGGATACCCAGTAAATCATATTGACTGAAAAATCAGGAAGGTTTTTTTTTAGTTGTTGAATAAGTTTTTACGGTGTTTCAATAATTTATCTAAGTCAAACAAAGTGAATTATGCAATAGATCATATCATTGAAAAATATTATATAAGCAATGTTTCCTGTGGGAAGAAATCAGAAGAAAAAAACATAATTCAAATCCATATTTTCAGAATGAAAGTAAATATGAGAAGCACTTAAGTGTACAATGTCAGTCAGAAAAATAACTGGCCATTTTGAAAATCCCGAGTTTGTGTAAAACCAATGCTAGTTCTCAACCAATCACAACGGACATTGCTGTTTGAAATCATTTCCTAAGTCAGTGAAGCACCACAGCTGCCCGGCGTGGTTAGCATCTACGTGAACCAAATGATCATCAAAAGTTTCAATAATTCCAGTCAATCGATTCACAGATACACACCAAAATGATATCCCTGACTCGGCTATATTTACAACTATTTCCATTTTTTTTTGGGGGGGGGGGTCCACAACTAACATCCCCTTCTTCCAGGTCCCGTTTGGCTAATGAAATATTTCTTTTCTGGAATTCCAAAATAACGGGGCTAACCTGCAAATGAGAAGAAACCTTTCGTAAATGATCAGCACTTTTTCCTTCAATGAACAGTTATTTACTATACTGTATCTAGTGCAATTTATTTTCATCTTATTTCTTTCAGCTGAAGTGTCTGAATTGAAACTTATCAGTCTATTCAATTTTTTGTTATCAATCATAATTATATTCTTCAAATCTAATTGTTCCTCTTCTTAAGTTCTGAAAAAACTCTAGATCTTGTATACATATTGAAATTCAAATCGAGGACAAAATCAAAATTACTTCCTCCTAATATGTTGCCCATTCAGTCATTAATTTCTTTCTTTAAAAGTAATGCCTCAAAATATCTATACTCACTTCAGAAACCAATTATCAGAACAATGTGCTTCAAATAAAAAAAAGTTAAAACGGTTGTTGTCAATCCACAATATTTATAATTCTGGTCGATATCCTCTATGCAACTACTTTCTGTGGTAGTAACAATGATTTGTCCGTGATTAACGATATATTTCACTATAAGACCGGCTGCTTTGAGCTAGTCAAATCTGTTTATCGAACACCATATCAAATTGAAAAAATGAGAGATTGATCATATATATATTTATATATATATACATATATATATATATATATATATATAGAGAGAGAGAGAGATATAGAGAGAGAGAGAGAGAGAGTGGCAGAGAGAGGAAGTGTGAGAGTGTGAGATTTTTTTTTCACAGATTTCCACCCGTTAGATGCTCGCTGGAGTATTGTGTCGTTAACTATTTTCATCTTGTTCCGCCACGAATGGCTTGCAATCTCATTCCCTTGATGCCAATAGTAACGAGTATTAAACCCCAGGAAAGCTGCTTCTTTGACTGATGTTGTTACAAACTGGCGTTGATGACGACGGCAGGGCGGCTTCTTTAAAAATCAATGTTGTTCAGTCAATGTCCATGTTGTTAAGCCATATATTAGGACTGACCCCAGAGAAAACATTTTGTTCTAGCTTTTCAGGCAGTAAAGATTTCGAGAATGCCTTCATCTTCTGAAGGGATTCCCGGGTTTTTTCTTCCCATATATGGATATTCATGCTGGATAATTTTGTTATAATAACCGAACAATGTAGATTCTGATGCTGATTTAATAATGTTACGTATGATCAGATGATGAACACTTTTGATTCAAAAGTCCCGTCATTATTGTACTACAAAGAAATCCCCTTGCAGATTCATCTACCATTGGTTTCATTCCATCAACTTTGTTGTTTGAGAAAATCTCCCGATCATAGAACATTTCACTCAACGAGAATATTCACTAGATGATACTAAAAGCCAAACAATGTATGCAGTCAGGTTTATTATTGTTGGAGTTCCTCTCAAACAATGAAAAACCTGACTGCATACCACTCATAACCACTTTCAACAACTCCCTCCCTTCTTAGAACACATTAAATGTAGGATGTTATCAATATCATCAATTTTAGTATTAACAAAAGCAACAGCGGTGGCAGCATCAGTGTTGGCATTAGCAGCAGGATAACGTATGTATCTTCAAGTGTTTCAAATTCCCAACACTTTGATCAATATGCCCCCCGAATTCAACGGTTATCTACCCTGATAATATTGGTGATAAAGATTATATTGAATTTTTCTGCTCTAACGTCCCATTGGCATAGCAACTGTGCATTATTATTTAATGGGTTAGTCTGTCTTTATGCTTTGAACGTCTTTTGTTGTTATTTGATATAATTTCTCGAAGTATATTGCTTCTTCTTAGATATTTTGCATTGAGCGGTTTTGTAAATATCTTGATGAAATACGTCATGATGTTTTTACATTTGTTCTTTGACTTTGATTCGTATAGAGTTTACTTCAGTTAATTTATTCCCTGAATAGCTTTATATGGGCAAACGCCAAACAAAGAATCATTCAGTTGGTGGAGTTTTTTTCCCTTTTTTTTTCACTTCACAATATCGTGCAACCTTCGCTATTTTTTTTCTCTTCAGTTGAGAAAATAAATAATGCACTTTCATAAATATTCGATCTGATCTAGACTATAAGACAACACTAAACTTTCAGCAAAGAAATGAATTATTCATGGGATGGGTATTGGTCCAATATCCAATGCATTTGTTGGAGCACAACACATATTTATTGCCTGAAATTTTTAATAACTATATATATTTTTGAAATAAACCAAACAACACCCAGCTGAGCATTTCCCATTGCTGCAACATACACACCGAGTGCATCGTTAACGTAATTATCAGAATGACGAGCATCATGTCCCGAATTTGAATCGTTCTGGAAAAGTGATGCTTATTCTCTGGGAGACTCTATTAATGATAATGGCTAAAACTGCCATTTGAGCGAATTATATTATATTGAATCTTAAGACAACATTTGGGGGGGGGGTGCTACAAAAATTAGTCTCCATGAGTAAGAATGGATGCCAATTGGGCCTAACCAAACTTTTGTGGGGAGGCATATGGTTTGTGATAAGACTGAAATAATTTTTGATATTCGACTTTGTTAATGACCGTTAGTTTCAATTTTCTTACTTAGAATCATAGCATCAGTTGAAGTTGTCCGTTTTGTGATTGTGACGAGGTGAATTAGCAGATCATCATCTCTGGCAATTTTTTCTTGTTTCTTCATTTGTTGCTGTTGTTACTCCTTGCTGTCAAAATAATTCTGCCCCGTGGCCGCTGAGTAGATAATGGCTGTGTTATCGAAACTTTGTTCCATCAATATGATATTTAGAATCGGCTGACTTTTTCTTCATAAAATGATATCGGTGTTTTTTCAATTTTTTTGCGCAAATGAATTGATATCACGCTCTTCATTTCGCTTCCTGTTGATACTGTTATCCAATGACATGCGCGATCTATAACTGCGTTTGTTTATATATTCAAGCAAAAAATATTTTTGAAGGTTAGCAGTGCGTCAAGATTGCAATGTTACTTGGAGAGTCCAATTCTGTGAACATTTGAAATAAAACCGTCTAAAGTAATTTTGGGTCTTTTGGCTATCAAAGGGAGATAAATTGTCAATTACTTAGTACTTTCTTCTTCATCGATCAAAGACTTCGTACAGAATTCACCTGTTATCACAGTACATTCTTAATAATGACACACTTACATTTCCAAAGGTTGCCATTAAAACTAAGGTCGGCAAATTCCTCGAATTTGTAAATCTCATGCAGGTGGTTGAGGTAAGAAAACTAGAGTATCAAGTGTTTTTTTCACATGGTAAACTTTCAAGGCTGATTGATACTTTATCACGTTGTCTAACTCACACAGTATCATCACAAACTTAACTAGAGGCCACAAATATCATGAACGAAGGTATTTTGTCATCATTCATTGCTGGCTATAGGCACAATGATTTCAATAGGAGATAATGTTGGGCATTTGATCCTGAAAAGTACACTATACATTATCATGTGTAAAGATTGTTTACGCACCGTTTCCAGGGTTTTAGGAGTTCACGATTTCTTACGAAATATGTGCCAAAACATCAATGAACTATTATTGTTGATCGGGATGCATTTCGATCTGACAATCATTATATTGAGTAAACCAAAATTGTGCAAAGTTGCCTCAGTGTACTTGGTTTCATTATTGAACCTGTTTCTTGGTATGATTACTTTTTTCACTTATTTTTTTTTTTAAAATTTGTCGTTTTTGTGAATCCACGCATAGCTCGTTCGTAAGAGAACTTGATGTACACAAATACTACCTTAAAGGGCTGTACTTCTAATACCAGAAATTAAAAGTTTCCTGTTTCCTTATTTATACAACCAGGGAATAACTTTCATCTAGCAAATTGAAGCAAGATTGTATCTAAATAATTGGCATTTAAGAAGGCTATATTCTCTACAGCTTAACAAATTGTGACTAGATAAAAAGAACCTACTTCTAATTAAACACTGTACGTTTTGAAAATGCTCAACACTAATATCTCCGAAGACAATGATATTGTATTCATGGCAATTTGAATATTTCAGGAGAAGATGAACTGATACTCACGTACACGGGCGCGTGCGCACATTCAAGAGAGCGCACGTAAACACACACACACAAGTATATAGTAATGAAAAGGAAAATTTGGTGGAGGCACTCAAGAGATCAGTGTTACGTATCATATTTTCATTATTGTGTTAAGGTACTCCGATGCATTTTGACTGGAGCTTACCAATTTTTTGTCAGAAAAAGACAATCAGTGGTTCACGAAATTACATTATTTTTCACATAGTTGATGCTGGAGGGAAAATGCTGTATTCCTGAGTTGTTTGGATGTTAAAAAGGAGTGGGAGGGTGTTTCTTGCATTTGTAAACATGGGGGTAACATTTACTTTGGAATGAAATTGATCTGTGAGACGCTAAGTCATTTTTTTATTAGTCTGTCGGCTTGTATTTGGAATGAAAGGCAGTGGGGGCTAAAATAATAATGTCATTTGATATACTAGGAGCAGGGGAAAATTTGATTAGTGGTGGTTGACACTTCTATTGCTTTCCTGAAAGGGATGGTATATATATACTTTCATCGATTTTTGAATTGTCTGCAAGCTGAGGGCCATATTTTGTTGATGTAGAAATTTATCGCATCAAACTGATTCTTTTTGAAAATTGATGTATTTAGGGAGTTTACAATCTGAAAGTGATCATAACTTGGTGTTATTGTGTTATATCTCGATATTGGGACCGCTTTTACACACCAGGTGGTCCAAAAAGTCATGAATACTTTTGAGAAGGTGGACATGGTGGAGGTGGAATTTGTGATTGTGAATGTTTCAGTGACTGTCCAAAGCATTTGCCTTTTTCCAGTCTAAAACCTTTTAATACTCTCATATAAACACACAGACACATACATAAATAACATAAACTGCGTCTCAGGATAATGATATCAATCCCGAACACGTATGTGATATTTCCATAGAGCAATGTTAGTTGAGCCAGTCATGTGTCGTAAGTACAATTTGTATCAGATTCAGAATTCTTGTGGTGTTGTACCTCATGATCATTCCAAATTGTAATGAGTCATTCATCAATTTCTCTAAATCACAACTATCTATGCAGATTTTTTAAAAAAGTAGTCATTCAACATTCGACAGATTTGAACTTCATACTCTCTCTTTCTCTCTTCACCATTGACACTGTAACATATCAACATATCCATATTCAGTTAGAACTTATATGTGCATCTCTATCTATTTATCCAATGTTTTTTTATCGAAGTTTGTTTTGTTTTTTTCTTAATTTCTAAACTGTTCTATTTTCATGTCACTCTACATTCTCCCTCACCCTCTCGCTAACTTTCTCTCTCTCACACATATGCATACTGTCCTTCCTCGCCAAATGGGTACAAACTGATGCATTGAATTGATCGATGGATATTTTAAGAGAAAATGGTTCTACGTGTTTGCTGATAATACGAATATCTAAAACGAGTTTGATACTCAGGATAGCATTCTTAAAACTGTTAATAGTGAGTTCACAGTTGTTCAAAGAGAGCTTGATGCTAATTTGTTATTACTGAAAATTGGTAAACTAATGATAGTTATTTCCACCCTATATACTCAAACATTCCACTT
This sequence comes from Thysanoteuthis rhombus, assembly GCA_963457665.1. Lineage (NCBI taxonomy): Eukaryota > Metazoa > Mollusca > Cephalopoda > Oegopsida > Thysanoteuthidae > Thysanoteuthis > Thysanoteuthis major. The sequence goes on from OY735218.1 coordinate 9,107,179, forward strand.
GACTTTTCAATCAAAACTGGCAACGATCACTATGGGAGGGTTAAATTTGTCAACTGTCTCTCTAGCCAAAACGATTGAATTATGATCCAAGTGAATTGTTCAACAAATCGGTAAGAAAATAATACTGATAATAGAATAATTGAAAAAAAATATTGTTCTCATATTGTTCTCATCTGACTTCCCAATCCTCTATTCATATCGTTTTGTAATCTGGGATACTTGTGTGGAGTCAAGCATAAGGTTCCCTATTTTTATGTTGCAAAAGTTATATTTCGTCGTCTGAGTTTCTCGAACTCTCTCCCAATCTTCATAGACTTTTACAATTTGATCACCCTCAATGCAACTGTTCATCGATGTTTGACAAGGCAATCTATTCGTGGTCCTTCCTTTTTGCCTCGTTACAATCTGTACTCTGGTTACAAATCAAAGGAATTTCGGAGAGCCATCATTTTTTTTCCGTTAGTTCAAATACTTTCAGAGCCCCTCCAATTTATTATTGATATTAGTAGTGTATTCCATATTGTCATTGTATTATTCGCAGAGGTTGAAGATTACACACGTTGAATGAGTCTCATCAAGGGGGCTCTAATCTTTATGTGGGTATTTTGAGTGGTACCGATCAATACCTAGGGACCTTAAGGGTGCTGACCTTTATTTGATCCCAAATCTTTAGAAGTTACGGACTTCTTTCCAAGATATTTTTTTTATCCATAAAGCACGTATTGAAAGTAGAATAAGTTTGTTCCCTTGTATGGCCGTTTTTTTTCCCTCCCATACAGACAGTCCTTTAATTTTTGAGAGATTCCTTGTTGCTTGAAAATTGTCAAAATATGCACAGGCGTATATGGTCTGTTTGCATTCAGTTATTCAAATGTGAGG